>JAVKLA010000005.1:4569529-4586072 GCA_034782735.1 Sagittarius serpentarius | reverse complement strand
GGGTCCCTGCTCACCGCAGGGGGGTTGGACTAGATGGCCTTTGGTGGTCCCTTCCAACCCAAGCCGTTCTGTGATTCAGTGATTCTATGATACAGTGACCCGGCTTCTGGCAACTAACAGTTTAGGGATGCCCTGAGCTTAGGAAAGCATCTAGGCCATTTTTCTGATTATACATAGAATCACAGAATCATAGAATAATTTGGGTTGGAAAAGACCTTTAAGATCGAGTCCAACTGTAAACCTAACACTGCCAAGTCCACCACTAAACCATGTCCCTGAGCGCCACATCTACACGTCTTTTAAATACCTCTGGGGATGGTGACTCCACCACCGCCCTGGGCAGCCTGTTCCAGTGCTTGACAACCCTTTCAGTGAAGAAATTTTTCCTAATGTCCAATCTAAACCTCCCCTGGCGCAACTTGAGGCCGTTTCCTCTTGTCCTATCACTTGTTACTTGGGAAAAGAGACCGACCCCCACCTCTCTACAACCTCCTGTCAGGTAGTTGTAGGGAGCGATCAGGTCTCCCCTCAGCCTCCTTTTCTCCAGGCTAAACCACCCCAGTTCCCTCAGCCGCTCCTCACAGGACTTGCTCTCTAGGGTCTATCCTCCAGAAATGGGGCTGATGTCTTTTTGACAGTTGTGTATTCCCACTGTGTGCGGTGCTATGCAAACACCTTTAACCAAACACAACACGTGGTCAAAGAGGAGGACAAACAGAGAGATGCCCAGCTGTGCACAGTGCTGCACCGCATGTCAGGGCAGAGTCTGGGGCTCACCTCAGGAAACCTCACAAAGCCCACACAGTCAGCTGCTCCAGGATTTATAAAGGGAAGGATGATAATGCCCAACAGAAGACCAACGCTTTCTGCCTTTGTGTGAGCACATCCATTCTCGTCCAAATGAACTCAGGTCTTAGGATATCACCATGCTCTTGGCCAACCAGTCCGCATGGCCATAGAGGTCCATGGTTAGCACTGAGCTAGGTTTACATGGAGGCTTGTCCATGTCTCGCACTGATGGAGCCTGGTTCAATCCTTTCTCACTATTCAAGCGACTGCTAAATCTCAGTGATTTTTCACCAAGGACATGACCTCAGTGCTTCCCTGACCAGGACAAAGCTCTAAACCCTTTGAGTGGCTGCAAACGCAATCTCCCATCCTTTGTCTTTCTCATATCTGAGATGTCATGTTGAACATCTCGCAAGCGTAAGGCAGTATCTCCTTGTGGCATGTGAGGAACTGGTGCCACGCCCACGAGACACGAGAAGTTTGCGATTTTAGAGGTAATTCCTTGGGACAAAGCATGTCTCTCTGCAATCCTAGCACAGGTGATCCAGATCTTATTTGCAATGGTACAGCACTGGAGAAAGCCCCGCAAACCCAAAGGTGTTTCTTTCTGCCAGGAATTCCAAGTCTTTCAGGGCTTTCACAAAAGAAAGAGAAATGGAAGAGGCTGCCTAGAAAGTGTGTATGGGAAAGGAAGAAAGCTTGGTTCCCTACCAAGTTCAGCAGTGGAAGCGCCTTCATGAAACATTCATGCCCACTTTGAATATTATATAAGAACTGTTAGCGAATGATTCATGCCGCGTGTCATTTACTCACCAAGTGCACAGATTGTTTATAAATATGTTATAGTCTGTCTTTGGAAATATAAACGACTGTAATTAAAGACTCTTGTTTTTAAGCCTGGTGAAGTCAGTTAACTGTGGCATAATGGTTACTGAACGCTGTTTTAAAATACCATCTCAAAGGTCTTTACATATTCATGGGACTGTTGCTTATACCTTGCTGTTGGGGACTGCAATTTGTTTTTCCAGCTATGGTATTAGAGAAGGGCTTTAGATCAGCTTAAAATGCACACTAGCTGGAAATGTGATCTTCGGTTTCTGTTGAGTACAGCTCACCAAATCCTCTGTTGGCATAAATCTGCGTGCTTAATATATGGAAGCATTCATCCTAACCTTCCTGTTCCCATTTGGCTTTTGGTATTTAGTAGCGTGACATACCATTTAACAGCTGCATGTTCCACCCCAGGGAAAGCCACATCTTTAAGGTGGACAGACTGGTGCATACAAGAGTGCAGTGTACCAGGACAGGCTGACGCACCCAGTCCAAGTCACTTTTTGTGCTCTCAGGCTTACTGAGAAGACATCAGTCACCATGAGCTGGGCTCCTGTCATTTCTTAAAGGTTTAGAGCTGCAAAGTTGTCATTTTAGACACAATCAAGCAGAAAAAAACTCTTTCTGAGTTACTTCTGTCTTTCTTTTCCCTTAGAAAATATAAAAAAATAGGAAGTTTTGTTAACCAACATTCTCCAAGTATGAGTGGGATACATCCTCTCCCTCCTCCATCCGGTGTGTGCAGTAGGACACATTCATGCTTGCCACAAGACCTCCTGCTGCATTGCAAAACACATCTCTGATTTCAGACAAAGGAGGAGATCTGCCTGAACTTGTTCCATCTTGGTCCCTGCCATGCTTGGGCTCATCTCCCATGAAACACTCAAGAGAGAAAGTTTGACAGACAACCAGTTCCTGCAGAACACTGTTCCCCTAAATTTCTGCAAGCTCATCTTGAGTAGCTGGGGTCTTCTGGAAGTGAAGCTGTTTACTTAGAAGTATTCAGCACCCATTCAAAAAGAAGAGGTGGGTTGGAGCAGGAATCCAAGAGTTTAGGAGACTGGGGTCTAAATATAGATGAAAAATATTCCCTTAGGATGCAGCTGATTTAAGAAAATCTGCCATGTAGATTCTGAAAGGTCTGGAAGAGCTTAGCAACCAAAGTATGAGGCTGCAGAACAATTTTCTTACTTGCTCCTTATTTCTCATTTACCTGCTTGTTCCCTTGTCATACAGAGCTAACATTTCCCTTAGAAGGATAAGAGCAGCAAAAATGTAGGGAGACTGCATTTTTGTTCCATTGCAGAGCTCTGTTCTTCTCCCAAAAATGCACTTGGCCATCTCTAGTGCTCACAGGGACACAGGATGAAGTGTGCAGCTGGGGTGATGCTGAACATGAAGTGGCAGCTCTGAAGAGGTTTCTTGGATCAGCCTGTGTCTAAAACAATGTCTAGGAATGGATGAAGTTTTGTTGCTCCTAACTGAAGGGCATGGTTGTTTAAGGGATGAATGGGAGATCAAAAAGCAGGACTGAACTGTTGAGGAGTCACAGCTCCCATCAAAGCTTTTCTTGCAAAATCTCTCTTTGTATTTGTAAACGTTAAGTTTTTCCACTAATCAGTTGCTCTAAACGTTTCTCCTCTGGTTCATCACTGGAGCGATCTGTCAAGGGAGTCACATTTCAGAGAAGGGCCTGTTAATCTCAGTGCCAGGATGGAGGAGTTTTGCTTTGGACTCTTCCGTCTGTCATTAGGAGCATCACTGCAGTTTGATGCTACCAAGTCTGGTTGTTTATCACCTCTGGGACACAGTACAACTCTCCTCACCTTCCAGCTCACACTCAAGCCACTCTCCGTGAAAGGGCTGAGTTTTTCTGGGGTCATGAAAAGCGTCCAGTTCATCTCTTTTATTTAGTATTTTTCATTTCTTGAGTGCCTGTATCTGGGATGAAGGGTCTGCTTTGGCAGTATTTCCTGCCTAGTTAGAAGCACACAGATAACCAGAAGTTCAGCCTTCTTAAACTGCCAGATAACTTTTGCAGAGTAAGCAATTCTGAAAAGTAAAACTAAATATCAAAGTCAAATTCTAAGTCTTGATCCTTTCACAGCTCTGCTCATGTTTCCAGTTTAATGTCATAACAGTTCTTAAAGTTTTCAAACAGCACTCCATCAGCAGGGCCCTAATGTTAAAGACATGGAAAAATGCTTTTCTTGGACTTCTGCTTTCCGTTGTACCTAAATTTCACAATTTTAACTGTGAAAGCTTGGACTATCCAGGTATCTCCTCTGCTTCAGACAGAGTTATTTTGAAAAATCTAAACAAAATTGCCTGGGTTTTCTTCAGAAGAATGATAAGAAAATTATTTTTTATTTTTTTTCCAAGTGGTTTTAGTTGGAAAGAGGAACTGAAAGGTGATGGAGAGCGCTGGAGCACTCATCTTAGCAGCAGGCTTCAGACTCTGAAAGTCATTTTCAGTGCACGGGCCCTGGACCAAACCTAGCTTCCTGAGGGACACACAGGCAGGACCACAATGAAAACAGTCCTCTTCTTCCTCCCTTGTTCCGGTCCCATCTCTTCCCCTGGGTGATAGTGTTACGCATTTCATGACACTTCTCATTGATCAGGATCTGGTCATGCTGTTACTGCTTCCTTTTGCTGATGGGGTAACTACAGAGCAGAAAGGCTGTGCGAGGCCTTTTCAGTAATAACCTCAAACTTATCCTTGTCGTGCAAAATGCCAAAGCTACTTATTTGGCTCCAGTGTCAGTCAAATGGGCAACTTCACTATGAACAATGACACTGCAAACTGCTGGGTAAAAAAAGTGACGCTGAGTAGTCTGCTTAGATTTCTGCTCTAGCCGTTAGGTCCCGTTCCTTCTCCATAGCTAAGACCAACTCTGGATGTCTGTTTCCCACCTTCCTCTGCCTCCGTGGCATGTCTGAGCTTTCCAAAGAGCTCTGTGGGGAGCAGCATCTGTGTGCGTCCCTTGAGAGCATGCACAGAGATAACGGTGCTGCTCAGCTGTTCCTATGTCTTGGACCTGGTGGCAGAGCTGTATGAGCACTAAAAATCTCAGTTTCAAGCCCTGGTGGCCCAAATAAGGACTGGTTATAGCTGCATATAGCAATATTACTTTGGGCTTGGATTTTGTTTGGTTTTCCTTTTCTTTAAAGAAAAAGAGAGAGAAGCGTAGCCAACACTAAGTAAAAGCCTGGTTTTGAAGCACCGTGTTTAAGGCACAAATGTTAAACAGTAAAACCAGGCAAATGACAAAATTGTCCTTGCCCATGTCGGGTCTCATATGCAAAAGATAAGCCAGGAGAGCAACTATCCAGATTTAGGCCAGGACAAATGGGATTCTAAAAAGGAAGTATAAGAGGCGAGAGAGGACAAGTACTGCAAGACCTGTCTGGTGAGAGGCACGACTGGTGGGCAGGGAGGCACGTTTCAGCTTTTTGCCCTGAGCCCAAGCTGCAGCCTTGGAAAAGGAGTCTGCCAAAGGAACTTAAGGAGGTCAGTAATGCTTTCTGGCTTCCTCTGCACCACAAGCCCAGCTACACTGGTGGCCACGTCTAGGGGTGGAAATCCCCCAGCAGAACTTCTCTGCATCCCACTGCTACCGTCACAGGGCATCTTTCCTGTGTCGGCCATCCCCTCTGGGCGGCTAAGGCCAAGGATGTGTGCATGATGGCAATCAGTCAAAGAGGAAAGATTTCAATTTAATTTCATTTCAACCTCTCACCCGAGCTGTTAACGCTTGGGAAAGGCTTTTAATAAAATGGGACAAACGGTGATCTCATTTGCCGTAACTAACACTATCTTTACAGATGCACCATCTGATTCCAGGCACAGAAGAACAGAGGATTATTGGATTAATTCTAATCTCATAATTGATTCATTCTGGGTTTAGTCGGCTTGTAAAGCAAGATAAGATCTTAATATCGTGCATTCAGCACAACAACCACTTGCCTTTCAGAGCAGCCTCTAATTTCTGTGAGTGATTAGCTCATTCCACATCCCCAGTTTGGCACAGTCCCAAACTATGGGGAAATTTAGAGCAACATCCAGACTTTACAGCTGGCTCTTATCTAAAGGAAGGGCCTGGCTATTTTCATGGCCATTTACCATTAAGGCAATATTAAGCTCTAGAGCTGGACACAAGTATGAGTTTGATCATGTACAAAAAAGGAGAGACTGTCCCAACAGAACTTACAACTGCATAGCTGATGAGCCACGGGGAAAAACAGTGCAGCTGAAGATGTGATAGGAAACAAAAATACCCATATTCCATACTGATGCCAGGTAATGGAGGTAGACTCTGGGGACGGACACATAGACCCATTGATTGCTATCAAGGTTAGGACCTGGACACAGTTAATGGTTTTCTAGGTATCACTGATGATGTGGAAAATATTTCTGGCTGTTTAGAGAAGAACCTGTCAGTGTGCACAGACATGACGTGGCCTCAGGGCGTGCTGCTGTGAAGTGATTCTTGTCTTACCCGTGCCACATACACTATCCACCTGAGAACCTCTCATCTAACCAACTCGACACATCTCAGGGGAAGGATGAGCAAGATCAGCTGTCAAAATGCATTCCTGTAAGGCATTTCGATAGGTCTGTTATCCATAGCACTCTTTTCTCTGCCTGTAGCCTCTTGTCCTGCTGTGTTTCCATTAAGATTGTAAGCTTTTTGAGAAAGGGAATACATATGTCAGTCTGGTTTTGCAACACTTACTGCAATAAGCATAGGCAACACTAACCCAAAATCTTTCTCGGAACTAAATCTTTCCAGGCACATGTTTCAGCCTCAGTGAATGGAGATGACTGAACTTCTCTCAAGGCTAAGACCCAGGTAAGAGGTGCAGAGGGGAACAGTGTGTGTGCACAGTGAGACACATTTGAGCTCTGATCTTGCCAGACACTAAAGTTTCAAGTGGCCCGTACAGATGTGCTTGATACCATTTGCAATGCCATGTACCTTGTTCATGGAGTGACGCGTCCTGGATCCTCCAGTTAACAGAAGGGCATGGGAACCGACATGACTTTTTGCCTGGACCAGCAGTGACTTCCCTGCTGGGAAAGGATGTCGGGACCTTGTGAAGGTAGTGCCGGTGGGAGTGAGTGAGTCGGTGTGTGAGATGATCAGGTAAGGTAAAAGCTCTAATCTTATTCGTTCTTCAGTAAACTCCAGTATCCAGATGCACTGCAGGCTGTCATTTACTCTGCCTCACCCATGACATCCTCTCAAGTCTGATGTCTGAATCTGTGAGCTCAATCTCATCCTAAACTTCTGCAGCAGATCCTTGATTGCTACTGCCAAGGGAGGACATTCATGTAACACAGACAAGGGCTCTGCAGTAACGAGAGCCAGCACCTGCTATGGGGAATCCCAATTCCAACAGGAGTCATAGAGAGACCCCCAGAAAGGGTGTATAGGGCAAAAGGCTTAAAAAAATAAAAACAATAAGACCAGGGTGACATGAACGCAGTTTTCATGTCTGCTGCCTGCTCCCAGGCCCCCAGCACCTCCAATGACTCTGCTCTGTGCATCTCCAGAGCAGGCGTGATGCTATCTGCAAGAGAAGCAGGGCCAGCAAGAAGCTGCTCTTTCCTTCCCAGCACCCCACCAGCAGCTTCCTCCTGCCGCCCAGCAGGCTGCAGAGCCACTTGTCCATGTGTTTGTGCGGGAGGATCTCTGGGCCTTGGGATGAACAGAGACATGGAAGAAGACTGTGCAGGGTGTGAGGAGCCTAAACCAGGGAGGAGGAGGAAGGGAGTATACCCAGACCTTCAACATGGCCTGTGCTGTCATTTCTCTCATGAGAAGAGCCTTAGGGACTGGTCATAGATCCTAGAGAGACCAGATTGCCTAGGACCTGGAGAACAGAACAGGGGAGAGAGAAAATAAGAGGCTTCCCTTTAGCTATTGCTCCTAAAATCTCCCTGCCAACAGGATCATGATACCTGATAGCATCCAGAGCCTCTTCAGTTGTCTCTCGTTGTTGTGAAATGGTATCTTCCACCAAGTCCAACTGGGTTACATACACTCCTGTGAAGGAACCAATGACACTGAGGCTTCATGAGCTAAGATCACCCCAAAATATCTGCTGGGGAATGAAGAGCACTAGGTCAAATCTCCATCTACTTCATGGCTGTGCCGGCACCATTCCCTTGTCTCCTCTTCATCTTTGCCTGCATCCCTCTGAGCAGAATTACCTTGGCACCAAGCTTGCCAACCCGTGTTTTAATAAAATCACTCTGCCCCTCGCTCCCCTTCCTCAAATAGATTACTCCAGTATTTCAATTATAGTGCTGGTAATTAGAAACATTAGTGAATGAACAGCAGCTTCATTTAAATAGAGGCCAGAGGAATATCTTCTCCCCCAGACGCATCCCCAACCATTTTAATTGCTCCTGAAATGCTGCTCGAGGCTAGCAAGAAGACCATCAGTTGCTATGAGATGGCTTTTGAAAAGATGCAGAGTACCTAGCATGGGTGGGGACTGGGTGGCTGGAGATGTTATTTTCTACCTTCTCTTCTGCCCACATAAAAGGTAGAAATAATGGTGACTGCATAGGGATCAGCCCTTTCCACACTCAACCTCTACACCCCCCAAAATAGCACCCAAATTCAAGCAATGAACCTTTTAAGGGGTTCATAGTGGTTTCCGCTGAATTTCTGAGTGCAGGATTCATAAGCAGTATTCAGGAAGTACTTGGGAGCTAGAGAGGAGTCTTTAACATAAAAGAGAAAAATTAGAAGGGTTAGAGGACAGACACAGGATCCGTGTGTCTGTCTCTCAGCAGGTCTGAGTGCCAGCCTTAACAACCGTGTCAAACCGGAGCACTTCAATGGGCCATGCTGCTTCCCTACGGGCCATGCACCTGCCTGGCTGGACACTTCACATCGCTGGGCGAAAGGTTTTAAAGGCACTCCTTTGTCTTGTTAGAAACAGCACGTACACGAACCAGAGGAACCTGCCAGCTTCCACAGGATTCTGTTTGGCATGGGGGACTCAAAACAAACAGATATCTGATGGGGTCTTTTAAAAAAACATTTTTTACATTTTTTTAACCTAACATTACCCTAAAAAAAATACTTTTTGGGTAACTGTGCTATAAAATTCAAAACAATTGCCATTGGAATAAGAGATTTCAGTGTTATTGAGATTAATTCTTATAATTTCACTTTATTATGACTCCAGTTGTGATTTGCTGTGGGAAACATTTATACAGTGCAGGTTGGCTCCAAATCACATCGATCCCTTTCACTGCTGAGGGTTCAGTGCAAAGCTTAAGTGGCACCTGCAGTGTTGATGTGCTGGACCAGGAGAACCTGATTCTTCTTGACTGTGTCCCCTGTGTGGCTCTTTGCACTTATGCAGGGTGGCAATGCATCCTTAGTGCTGGGAAGAGCAATGGGCTGTGCTGTGTGTCACCTTCGTACCTGCTCCTGTTCTGAGAGAGGAAGGACCTTGCTAGATAGGAAGAACGAGGAAAAGAAATCAACCTGATTTTTACAGAGGTATAGATGTTGACCTCTAAGAACATCAAAATATTTTTCAGACTGTCTTAAATTCCTGGTGTCCCTGAAGTTGTAGGAACATTGTCAGGAGCTGCAGGACAGTTAATGATGCCAAGCAGAGAGCTTCAACCTAAGAAACTCTCTTACGAGGTTTGACACAACTGTGTAGACATAATCCCACAGTACTTCACTGGGAGAAGATGAAACATTTGAAGATTTACAGTTATGTTCTTGGAAGGAGATTCATCCCAGCCACCTTCCACACAGAACAGATCCATTAAAGACTCTGCCATCAAATGGCGTGAGTTTAACTGTTTGTCCAGTCCCAGATATCTCCTTAACACGTCTGCACAGTTTTGTTGCTATTGTCCTTTGATCAGGAGAATTTTTATGAGTGTTTCTCCATGGAGTCTATGTATAAGCCAAGTAACAAACACTAAGCGTGTGTGACTGCAATGTGTCTTGCCATTCAGAGGATGTTACTTCAGACAGAAAGGCAAGGGCAAAGATAGGGAATGTATCCCAGATGACAAATATTGGCAGAAACCTTGCAACTTGGAGAGAGTATTGTCTTTTTGTTACTACCCATGCAGTGAATACAAAGGCCATGGGTATAATACCAAGACTTGGTCTTACAAAAACTTCTGAACATGAGTAATTGAATAAACAAATACATTCTAATTAAGTACAGGTTGTCCCACGATTGCCTACAGCTCTCAGCTAACATCAGTCCTGGCTATGTAGGTACATATTTTGGCTCTCCACATACATAGATAAGAATCAGAAGAGGATTAAGGACAAAAGACACGATGCTGCATCAGATCACACAAAAAAATCAGTGTTTAAACTATGAGATTTCCCACATGGGTGGACTTGCTCAGAAGAGTTATCTCCAGGACGGTGCGTATGCACTAGCAAGAAGTAAGATCTCTGCCATACAAGCTCCATCAGCCACGTAGCATGCAACGCACATGTGGTTGTGTCCACCTGACCCAATGACCGGAGATGCTTTGAGGTCCCAACACAGAGGACTGTTACCTGGGCAGACTGGGGACATATCTGCCTCCTTTGTCTTCACTGATGTCTGTGCACACAGCCCTGGGGTGAAGATTTGGTGATTAAGGAATACGTAGACACGAAAGCTCTCAGATCCTCTGCAAAACCCTCCTGGCATCAAAAGCTTCAATTCAGACTGAAACCATCGCTGTTCACAGAAAGAAGCCAGCTTCTGAGCTCTTTCATGGTGTGCATGCATTAAGTGTACATATGTGTGGGGAGGAATGATTCAAAAGGTCCTCACTGCAAAATGAGTCACCAGCTAGGCTCGGTTTCTGTGCTAATTTCAAGGTAAATTTGCATTAGCGGAGGCAAAGATCAGGGTTTTAAGGGCAAATGGGTTAATTTGCAGGTTGGTCCAATCTTCCCCAATGCAGGGAGGATGTTCTGTTGCTGCCATAGATGATACAGTTGGGTAGGAGGAAGGCAAATGCAAGGATTATCATGATAGCTTGGTATTGGCATAGCCGTTTTCAAATCCCTGCTTGACTACAGATGAGTTGCAAGCCCTGGGAAACTCACTTAGCCTCACATCCTCAGAGGTATTCGTCACCCAGCTGCTGTAGAAAACAACAGGGACTGCATGTGGGGATGTATCTGTCCTGTCATTAAAGACCTGGATGTCTTTGTTGAGTGGAGTTTCAGACTTTGGAAGACAGGTTTCCAATTTTAAAATGAATGGCCAACTTTTATATAAATTGCAGAGCAAACATGCAAAAAAAGACATGTTAGAAAGCACGAAGTGGCCAGGCAGTAGGGTAATGGGAGTCACTATTGTAAGCACTGCACAGAATAGTTACTGAAACAGGCCAAAACTTAGAATATCCAATGTTTTAAGGATTCCTTATCAAATGGCTTTACTTTGCTGAGGCTAGAAGAAATCCATTTTAGATTCAAGTGACATAATTTTTCTGTTGTAGTCAGAACAATATAGCGAAGCCGTAGCAGAAATGGCACTTTGGGAGTCTTGAAAAAAAATGTTTTGATAGCTTTTTGTTGATTGTTTTGACTCATGTGAGACATATCCACAAAACTTTTCCATTTATCAGTTACCAAAGCAGTCAAAAAAATTTTGAATCATGAAAAAACCATGTAAGGGAAAGTCCATTTTTTCTGCATTTTACATATCTTCATATGAACAGTTGATATATCTTCTACAGCACATCTCTCAATACAGAGAGGAAAACAAAAGATCAGTTTCATATGAGAAGGAACCTTTGAAAGTTTTTTCACTGCAATCAGTCTCTTTCTGTTCATGATTTTATTTACCTACGTCTGAAGGCAGAATTCATTTGTAAGGTAAAAGACAGAATTATGGGGAGCAGTTTTGGCTCTGTGCTTACTGATGTGTTGTTGGAGTCAGTAGCTCCTGCCTAGCTTGGTAGTAACTGAAATTCTCTGACATTTAGTGAAAAGGATTTAGGATATTGATCCCATTTGCAGTGGGCAAATGTCATTACCTCTGAATTACAGCCATGACAGCTGGTCTATCTGCAAGTGGCCGAATACTGAGAGTTGGCATTAAGTGACTGTGGAAACTGGTTTGTCACTGACACAGCTGGGTTAGAGGAATACTGAAGTGTGTCCATCTTCTAGTTAGGATCTCAATAAGGTGAGCAGACTGATTTGAAAGGCCCATTTAAAGAGCATATTCCAAGCACAGTTATGGACTCAAATATGAATCACACTTACTTTGCAGACACAGAGAATAGCATTTGTCCGACTAGTGGAGTGTTCCCTTAGCTGTGGGAAACTTCAAATCCTCAACTCAAGCCCATTTCATAAACACATTCTACAGTAATAATATTTCTCACCTTACAAATACTATCATCGGTTAATCCTCACACATGTAAATATTAGCTCTTTTCTCCCAATTGAATGTAAGCTTTGTAAGGAAGAAACGCAAATTCACATCCACATAGCATCCAGCAAGAAACACTGCATGAATTATTAAAAGCCAGCATTCAAAACCTTCCTTTCTGGGAGCAGAGTGGCTAAGATGGATGTTCCTCATAAAGCCCGTTTCAAAGTGAAAGAACAACTTATATCCATTTTCGCACTTACCTGTCTACCCCTTCATTATCCATCTGTTTAGTACTCTTTCAGGTTTTTGAACTCAAGGTTAAATTCTAAGCCCACTAGAGATAATAGGGCTGAGCCATCAGCATAAGTAGGACTAAAACGACATCCTTAGTGATTTTCCTGTGAGTTTACACAGCTTCCCACAGCTCGGCACTTAGTAACAATTCAGTGGATTCATAGATTCTGGGAATTAGCATTCCAAACAGTACGATGCACAAACTATTCCATATGCCTTCACTTTTTGGACACATTCTGCTAGGAGGTATGTAGAGGTGGCTCTTAGTGACTTTGCAGGCCAGTCACACAGAACATACCATTCCAGTGTAACCTACCTGAGAAATCTTCTTTCTTTGCCATGTCACTCAGACCATTTTGCAGGATGAAAAGAAGAGGATGTTTGTATTCTAGGTGCTTGCAGCAATCCAGGTGTATGCTGCCTGCTGTTGACTCTGCAACTTGAAAACACCAGGCAATGTTTGGCTTCTTTAGTTGACATTTAAGCCAAGAAAGAATAGCGAATAAGGATTCATCGTAAGGCCATTGGAATCAATGAAAAAGTCCACCTTCACTGTTTGGACTTTAGATAAGCTTTGGTTACATTTCATCTGCACGCAGCTGATGAATATTCCTCCAGTCCAGGGCTATGGTCTTTCATATTCCCACGCAGAGTGTACACTCAAAAAATGGCACACCTGAGTGAGCAATGTGCAGGAGTCCTTTTCTTTTTGCCTTGGGTTGATTCCAGAAGAGTATCATGGGGGGATGTGTCATACCTGTGGATCTGTCCACGACGGAAGACCAAATTGCTTTCTTCTACATTGAAGCTGTCATTTGTCAGGAAGACCCAAGCGAGAAGGTCTGGCAGAAACACACACAGCTTTTCTTTGGAGACAGAATGAATGAAGATGAGTCACTGAGTGCCTGGCTTGTGGAAAGCAAACACACACAACTTCATCCTTTGGACTGGTGTCAAAATGGCACCGCAGCTGAGCCAAGGATGACACATTTGTATTCCAAGTGGCAGAAAACCACTGTTGGTCATACTGCAAGACAAGAGTCCAAGGTCTGGGTACCTCCAAACATACCCATGTACACTCATGCGTGCACGTGTCCTGAGGACAAATCTTACCCAAATTTGTTGGGGACAACACCAACAGAATTCAGAGTCAGGGTCTTTAATTCAGCTAGAAGTGGAAGTCCACACCCACATCCACCTCTTCCTAAATCAGCCCTCACCCACCATATGCTGCTCTCTTACTTTCTGTGGTCTCCTACTTCCATCCTCACTGCTTCCTCAAATCAGGACCCCTTCTACCTACTAGCTCTCCTCGTCCCAACCATTTAGTCTTATTTCCCCTAAAAACAAAGGCCCTGGAAGGACTGGTGTCATCACGGGGCACAGAGTAGAGCATGAAGCTGTGCCCCTTCACCCAAGCACCTCTTACCACATGTCAGATGCTCTATGGGAACTGCTCACCTACAAAGATATGCACGTACAAGCTTGTAACAAGAGGACCCTCCTATTCCTCTTCGCTGAAGGTGTCTCCAGTCCCTCAGGTGCTGAACTGTGACAGCAGATCAATTACACCTGATTGTAGAGCTCTTTTACAGAGATCTGGGATGCTCTGTTCTCTCATTGACCCTCTCTTTGAAGTCCTGCAGGACTGAAAAATAAAATTGCCAGAATGAAAAAAAAACCTCAGCCAAAGGAAATGAAACAAACAACTGCTACCCTTGATAATTTAGCAAATCTTGCCTTCACCTCAGTACCTGCTGCTTCACAGAGAGCTCTGTGTGGGGATTATTGCTCACATAGACTTTGTTTCCTGACACAAATCAGACCAACCTATACCCTTTCGCAATCCGTGGTCCATCTCCCCAGTATGTGGGATAATTCATGGCAGTATTGCTCTTCATTGGACTTTCCGGCATTCAGTTGTTATTCCAGAGCCTCTGTTATTAGACAATTACAATTTAATTGTCTTAGCAAATACAGTTGTATTTAAAAATCTTCTCTGATTGTTTTATTTCATTTGTATGGAGTCTATAACTTGCTTTCAGAAAGGAAGAAAGACAACAAGAACAATGTTCAACCTAAGGGCACATTTCTAAGACATTTATAGCAGGCTACTAGGTACTTAATATGAGTTGCAATAACTAGTTTATTAGAACAACTTAAATGGTAGAAGCTGTAAAAAAAAAACCATTAAAATACTTTTTCCTAAAATTGGATTATACAAGTAAGCTTTTCACAAAGGTAACCCCCAGTTAATTTTTTAAATTATTTTCCATTGCATTGGAAGGTGTAAAAATACAAATTTTTTTGAATTATTCTGCAGAAATGCTCTATGGGATATTTAGCGTAGCTGTCTCCTTTTACATTCTTCTCTGTGGATAAAGAAGACCTGGTGGAGGGGGCTACGTCTCCTGCAGTTTGTTATGGCCAGGATTCTGGGGAATACTTTGTATTCCCCAAATGTTTTTCCCTCTCTGCTCTTCTGTAAGGAGACCTCATGTTGTATCCAGAGGCATATAACAAAGCAAGGAAGCCTACTGAGTGGGAGAAAATAATGTTCTCCTAGTTCACCCCCAAAGGCAGTGTTACAGCAGTTAGGAACTGACTCTATTGCTTATTTGAAATAAAAATGGTATTGAAATTTCCATACAAATGTTTAACCATTTCTAGCCGAGAAGGTTACTTCAGCACTTTACACCCATCTCTAATATCTATAACTTGCTCATAACATCGTTGTTATACAACTATAAGAGCATTACAGACTATTAATTAGCTTTTTTGTAAGGGCAGCCTCTAGACCAAGGGTGATCAATGGGATTTAAAAACAGGCAAGCTAGATTTTGGTCAAAAGTCTTTCACGAAGTGCAGTAACAAACCCCTGGGAGTTGCTTGGGAGGTTTCTGAATCCAGTGCTTTTGGGTTTCTATGTTTGTTTCCCTTCTGCAAATCAGTCTTCTGCCTCAGGGACATTATCATTTAAAGCCTGGCTGGCCCTTGGGTTGTGAATCTGTGTTTCAGGGTTTGTTGTATAAGCACTGCAAAATCAAGGCTACACTGTGGCAACCTAAAAAGGATGATATTACAACTATTAATTAGGCTTTTTTAAAATTTCTGGTCATTCCATAGAGTTGCACATGGATTCAGCTGATTCCTTCTCTCAGCATAGTTGGGAAGATGAGTTGGTTGGTGGGAGTGCGGGGGTGGGAGTCGAAGGGTAGGAGAAGTTTAATCATCTTTTCCCAAATTTGTTTTCACTAGCCAGAGGATTTTGTAGATAGGAGATGATAAATCCCTAGCAACACAAGCCCCTGACAGATGGTGTTAAATGGTTTTGAGAATATTTCAAAATCTGCCCTACTTTTTATTCCCCAAATGTTGTTCCCTCTCTGCTTTTTTTTATACAGAATTTTCCTACACTGTCTCCCACATTCTCATTTGTGTTATAATTTATGCTTCCTTATGCTCTAAACCAGAATCCAAATCACCAATTTAAAAGGAGAAACAACCTGCTGAATTTTAAAGTCAGTTCTTTTCCTCCCATTGGGCTGGGTATCCAATCTGAGAGGAAGGAGGGCATATCAGGCTGATCTGAATTTAATTCCCGTTCTCCAGGAAGGACTGTCTGGGTACAGTGCATGTAAATCAAAAGAGGACTTGCAACCAGACCCATTCTGCAGAGAAACCTGCCAATTCTCTTTTCACATGAACTTTGGCGAGTAAAGGCTTTGTGTCGCTAGTTTACCAGGATGGGCATCCTGCATATAACTCCATGAAGTACTGTAGGACCAGGAGTGGCTCCTCAATGTTGTGCAAGAAAACAGAAAAACATGAGGTTAAAAAGTGTGGAAGAAATCAGCTTTTACAGTTTGCCTTAAAAAGGGTAGTGCTTAGAGGTATAGGAAATGTCTGGGTCAGCCCCATGAGAGGAACTTAATGGGTTCTAGATTCCTTTCAGATCCAAATGCCATGTCCTTCTTGCAGACAGGGCCCAAAGTCCAAACTCTGTAACAACTGATGATGCAGTGACAAAAACCAAAAGAAAACAAAATGAAAACAAAACAAAAAAACCAAACCAACTGTCCTGGTTTCGGCTAGGATAGAGTTAATTGTCTTCCCAGTAGCTGGTACAGCGCTGTGTTTTGGGTTTAGCATGAGAAGAGTGCTGAGAACACCCTGATGGTTTCAGTTGTTGCTCAGTCGTGTTTAGACTCAGTCAAGGGCTTTTCAGCTTCTCCTGCCC
>JAVKLA010000005.1:4488167-4562618 GCA_034782735.1 Sagittarius serpentarius | reverse complement strand
TGCCAGGAGCCTGCTCCAGCGCGGGCTTCCCACGGGGTCACAGCCTCCTTCGGGCACCCACCTGCTCTGGCGTGGGGTCCTCCCCGGGCTGCAGGGGGAGATCTGCTCAAAAAAACCCCTGGGGCACCGAAATGGGCAGTTACTGGCGATCCCCACCGCGAAAATTGTGCTTCCCAAATCTTTTCACGTACCCCACAGCTCACTCAGGGATAGGGAGCAGGTGATTACTTCTGGCTCTGCCTCTTCCTCCTGTTCTCGTGATGACCCTGGTTCATCTTCATCCTTTGGTAAGCAAACTGATATTTTTTGTATACTTCTTCTTCTGTATGGGGGCAACTGATACTGGTACGGGTTGGTTCTCTGGTTCAGCTGCAGTGCCTGCCACAGGGGCTGAAGTGGCCACAGCGCCTGTTGCTTTGTTGTCAGAGCCAGAGACCTTCTGTAAAAGGTAATCCTAGGCTAGTAAATGGGAACAGCAAAGACCCATGCCATAAAACACCAGGAAAACAATATATGCTATGGACATGTCTAGTGAAAGAAAGGTCTAAACATTACAGTGGTTTCTTAGCAGAACTTCAGGTTTTGCAAGAGTTTACTAAGAGAAGAATTTTTTAACTTTTGCAGGAGACAAATTTAATTGTGTTGCTGAGATAGAAATACTAATTTAGACAGAGATGGTTTAAAACAGAAATCTCTCCATGATTTAAAGGTCACTCTCACACTCATAATGTTAGAAAACTTACATAGGTGAAAGGAAAACTACCTACATTACAGTAATGGTTTCCAGGTCCTTTTGAAATTGTGCAGAAACTGTCAGAGCTTCTGCATGGGGTCAAATAAGAGGCGCAAAGAAGCAGCTACATTACACATTTTAAATAGCCAAAACCCAACATGGGTCAGCAGTTCAGTGGTTTTCTTTTAGGTCAGCGTATGAAAGACACCTAATTTGAGCAATTCAGAATCAAGTAAGTTAGTGCACGGATGTTGTATCACCTGCTCCTAGTAATGCAGCCAAGGTGGGAGCGCATGGAAACCAGAGCGAGGACTGCAAGTTTAAGGAAGGTCTAGGGTAAAAGAAGATGAAGGCAGGTTCTTCAGGGGGATGAAGGGTGGGAGTTATTTCCACCTTTGTCCATGGCCAGGTACCCCCAAGTTTTGGATTAGTAAGGAAGAATGGGCCAATTTCTCAGCATTAGGAGCATTTGGCCAGCTTTTTAGCTGTTTTTTTGTCTAGATGTGAGTCTTCGTCACAGGGAGCAGGGTGAGAGACTGACTGCCACACTTGAGTTGGCATCAGTGCATCTGCAAGACACCCATTCCACCTCTCAGAGAAGAAAGTCTTCAGGCAACAGAATTAACCTATCCCTTTCCTAAACTAGAGGGAAATTGGGTGAGTACTCACATGTAGATGCCCAGGTTAGATGGCTTAGATGTCCAAAGTTGGATGGGTCCCAGCCCTAGGAGTGAGTATGTTGCAAGTGGAAGCACTTTTGCTGTGCCCAGCCAGAGAAACGGGAAAAGAATGCTGAGGTAGTGACAGTACAGTGAGTTCTGGGTCAAGAATGGTGTTTCCATGGTGCAGTAACAAAAATAGTAATTGTAAAGGGAGGTAAGTGCTATAAAACCTTCAAAAAGAGTCATCTTTAGAGACTGAATGAGCCTAAGAGCCTAAAAACTGCTCTCATGAATCAGGCCAGGTCTATGAGCCATGTGTTGTGTTAGGAATTTTTCCTTCAGATGAATTACTGTGATTCTCTTCAAATTCATGAGAAGTCAAGTGTTTTCTTTGGTAGCCCATGTAGAGGCATTAGACTGGCTGTTCTTTAACAGTGATAATGATAGTCACTTAAGGGAAAACTTTTAGCATTTGATAAAGATCACAGATGGTCTTTATCTTAGGTAATAGATGAAACTTGCAAATATTCAAGCAGACAAAGACCCGCGATAGTAATTTCTTTGACTCTCATTGCCTGAAGTCCACAGCTTTGGTCTGAGTAAAGACAGTTTGGCTGAAAAATCTTCCTTCAGACTTTCTATATCTCATTAAAAAGTTTTAAAATATAGGTGGAAAGTCTTCATAGATCCTCCCTCACATCAGTTCTGTTGTCCTGGTTTTGGCCGGGATAGAGTTAATTGTCTTCCTAGTGGCTGGTACAGCGCTGTGTTTTGGGTTTAGAAGGAGAAGAATGTTGAGAACACCCTGATGCTTTCAGCTGTTGCTCAGTCGTGCTTAGACTAACTCAAAGACTTTTCAGCTTCTCCTGCCCAGCCAGCAAGAAGGCTGGAGGGGCACAAGAGGCTGGGAGGGGACACAGCCAGGACAGGTGACCCAAACTGGCCAGAGGGGTATTCCATACCATGGAACATCATGCCCAGTATATAAACTGGGGGAAGTTGGCCAGGGGAGGAGCTCTGCTCAGACATTGGTTGGCAAGTGGTGAGCAATTACATTGTGCATCACTTGTTTTGTGTATTCCAATCCTTTTATTATTATTGTCACTTAACCTTTTGCCATGATGTGCTGGGTGTTGAGAGGTGACTTTTCTCTAGATACGACCTACGTCTTGATGAGAGTTATAAAAGTTATAGTAAATCCCAACTGTTTATTACCAGTTAGAGCCAGGCTGTGTAATGGCAACCTAATGAAATTCTATCTATGGTGTCCATTGAGTAGTCTCCCATGTTTTCTTTTCCAGGCTCCTCAGGTGGAAAAGCGAGATGGAGGTAGAGAGAGGGAAAGAAAACCAAGCATTTTGCGCTGTTCTATTAAAGGAGTCACAGCTACATCAAAGGTTTTACTCAGACCATAAGATCATTATCTCAGGATCTGATTGCTGGCCACTAAAAGCAAATGCTAAGTATCTGAGCACCTGGCACTGAGTACCTGGAGTAGCAGCCAGGAGGACAACAAACCAAACAAAGCCAGCCTTGAGGTTGTTACATCCCAGACACCACAAGAATCTCCAATGCACAAATGAAGAGCCTGCATGCAAGGGGAGGCAAGGAGTCCAATCTGCTCTTCAGACAGATGCACAAGTTGAGAAGCATAAAAATAACACTGAAAGTGTCTCTCTCGGTAAGCAGTGCCACTTTTAGAGGGCAAACAGCAGTGCTGCTTCTTGAGAAAAGCAGAGTGCCAGGTGTGAGCTTGTAACTTATAAATTCTTAAAATTATCCCCATCAAGGCTGTTCTTCTGAATTTTTTTTAAGAAACTTTCTTATGCCATGTTGTTGGAAAGATCTGCTAAGAAGAAGTGGCCGGAAGCGAACACCGTGGGCATTTAGGGGCTCCTACTTTGTTCCAGTCTAGTGATTCTGATCAGGCCACATCATAAGAAATGATTCATTTTGAGTTATGGCCTGAGGGACTTTGCCAGCTGATTTACCCTGAGGCCTGATAGGAACTGGGAGGTCTCCATCACTCAGGCTTTAGTTTCAGATGAGCCCTCAAAAGACCACAAGACTGGTAGAGCTGGACGACCAAGGTATTCTACAGTGTATTTCACCAGGGAGAATTTTTTCTATACAGCCTTGACTTGTTCAAGCTGCCTGATGGTACCAAACTATTCTTTCTTATCCTCTCTGTCCTGCAGAGGTAAAGAGGGTCCCTGGGAGAACAGTTCAACACTATGTACCAAAAAGTGCTGACATAATTTTTGGCCACTTGGCAGTCTAACTCAAATTTTGGGCTGAGTTCTGCCATGTTTATATTGCAGATGTAGTAAATAGAGGTTGGAAAGCAGTGACATTTCCCCAGTGATGATTCTTCAGAGTGCACAAGGTTGACCTACCCATCTATGGATGCTCTTATATTGGATGATATTGGTCACGGATCTGGTCAAACTCTGTGCACAGCTATTGGTATGAGTGTGAAATCCTTCCCAGTGAGCAGTGCTCAGTTCATGCTTAATCAAGAACTTTAATATACCAATATACCGTACCTGTTACTTCTCCTTATCATGAGTGAGTGTTCACAGTGTGCAGTAGCAAAGGACTCATTTTGTTGTATGACCTACAGCACCTCTAGCAAGCATTATCCGGAAGGGAGCAATTCACACTGGCGATTTTAAAAGACATTATAAACTGAGAACTAATGCCTCCCAACGGGGGAGGGGAAATTGTCATGCACAGAATTCCCTCCCTAGCTCTAAATCATCCTGCTGAGATGCAGGGATCCAATCACAAATCCTGTTAGCTCAGGAGAAATCAATGCCTAATGTTTCTGTACCTTTAAATTATACACAGCCATGCAGACACACACCTTAAAATTGTTTATATGTATATTTAGTTATATGTCCATCTAATTACACAGATACATGTAATATATGCATGAATGTATGTGTCACACAAGGTCATTTAGACTTGTAGGTACATATATATGTATGACATAGATATGTCTCCCTCTTTCTATATATACATATATATAACTTGTAAGGAATCTTGTAGAAATTTGGGCTTGATTCTTCTGCTTCATAATTTAATGCTGTTGATTTCCTCTGAGTTTTTTTACATGGGAGAGGCTGAAGAGAGATTCAAGCTCCTTTGGCAGTTGCCCAGATTTTAGGCTTGTATTCTGATGGAGTAGGAAAGTTTGCCAACCCAGCTAACTTCCCACTGGAAACACCCAGGGGGTGGAAACTCTTGATCATTGGTGTGCAAAACCAAAAGATTTTGACACCAAGGGAGATTTCACTGGATCTTGGCTTAGCATACCATTTCTGAGCTAGCCCAATTAAAGACCTTGTTAGCACAAATGACGTTGTATTGAGTTGATACCTGTAGAGAAGTGTCTCTGAAGTTGAATTCAATAGAGAAGGATATACTCTCCTGGTGCAATTCTCTACTCCAAAAGTCACATGGTATGGAGACTTTTCTAAAAGAACTGCTAATAAGATTTTTTTCCTTTCGAAAGTTTATCTGTTATATAAAGGAGAATAGTTCCTAGTTTCTAGTGCTCCTCAAGGTGAGGCTGACACAACAAGGTTCTGGAAGCTTAAGTATAGATGTGGTATATCCACCTGATGTCACTATGTCAGAAAACACACCAAAGAGTTTCTTTCTGGTTGAAAACTTCTGTTGACACAAGCTTCTCTCTCAAGAGACTCTTCTGACATGACATCCACGGCAGCTGCATTATAGGGACATTAAGGTCCAGAACTCTTCTGAAATACATATCCAAAAGCACAACTTCACCACCTGATTTAGCTAAGGCATTAGTCACCATGCAAAATTCACTTTGGCTCAAACAGATGAAACTTCAGCTTTTTTATGTACTTCTAAAGTTAAACCAAACTCAAGGAATTTGATATGTAGGCAGCAGAACTACACCACTGCTCTGACAACAGTCAATTTTCTCATGTAGAAAAGCCCTGAGAAAATTGTTCTATGAGACTGAAGTGTAGGAAAGCATCTTAAAGCAGCAGAAAGCATTTGAAATTTTTTAAAAATTTAAAAAGCTCCCGAGAAAGAATTACCCAAATTTGCAGTACTTTCACTATCCTTGGGCACTCAAGGTCTGATATATCAAAACCACTGTTTATGCTTTACCATTCTAACTAGCAAATTTTTCTCTGTGCTCCATGGGCTTATTCTGGTGTGTCAACAATACAAAAAGGTCTCTGAAATGTGATTAGGAAAATCAGTTTTATAGTTAGATGGCCAGAATTTGGTTTAGACAGGGCTCTTCCAGTAGGAAAATTCCAGGAGTATATAAATCAAAAAAATGAGAAAAATCTCTGCAAATTAGGCAATAGACCCAGACTGAATTTTCTCTGAGTTCAGCAATATCAAACCTGCTCACTTCTGACCACTTCATAAAATCTCCAATTTATATTCGTGTGCAGGGAAGAAAGAAGCAAGTTTTAATGGCCGTAAAGATCCACTGTGATCCAGAGCACAATGAAGTAAAAGGAGTTGGCTTCCACCAGGGCAAGCAGAGCTAATGGTGGAGGCAGAGGAAGTTGTGTGAAGTGGAGCATTTAATATGCTTTTGATAAGATGATTTCATAGGTCCTTCTCAGGAGCATATGCACACTGTCCAGGTTCTTGATGCACAATGCCCTCATAGTATTCGAAAAAAAGCAGTGCCAGAGAGCTACAGTTGGCATTTGACCTCAGACACTTGCAGCAATCTGCGAAGTAGTCAAGAAATAGCCACATTTTGAAGACTTCCATATCCATCTATTAACGCAGAGGACCTTGTACAAATGCAGATATCTACAGAGAACACAGAGAGAGGGCATTACCGTGGCTGTGTTTACACCCCTTACTTACAAGAGGGCTTTCATGGTGTTTATGTCTCTTTTATGTGTTGTGCTGCATGTTTCAAGGTGCAGAGAGGTAGGCACCAGGATCATGTCCCATCCAACAGAGCATGGGAATGGAAATTCATGATTTAAGTGGTTTTCTTCCTTCCAGTTTGTCATCGATTAACATAGCCAAGAAAAGCTAACTTGGCCTCAGCAAGGAAATCTTCAGCTGCTGCATCAGTCCTAAACAAGAGTTTAAATGCTTTTCTTTCCACTCCTGACTTAATGATATCAGTCTCAGAATCAATACTAGCCTTTTCACCCATCTGCCACACTGCCCAAGAGGTAAGAGCAGTAACACATCTCAGCACCTTGTGACCTGGACCTACTAGTGCTAAGACTAAGCATGTGCCTCCCACAATCCCCCAGCTGGGGTAGTTAACACAGGTTTAATACAGAAACACCAGCTCTAAAGATTTGGGCTTCTCCTGCCAGAACTGCAAAAGGAAGACATTGACTGCCTTGCAAGCCTCAGAGAGTTATCTGGGCTTTGACAACAGGTAAACCCCATGCACGTGTTACACAGAGCAAACTCTGGGTCCAGCCTAAGTCACCATGTGACTTAAAATCTGTCAGAGATAAAAGGAGGAATTTTTTTTCGCTACAAAGTTGACCTTACATGCTGCCATGCTTTTGCCCAACCCGCTTAAAGCATATTCCAAAAAACATTGAGATGGGAGCTGAAGAGAAAATGGGCCAAGTGGATAACTTTGGTTTGATCCCAAGCAGCAAAGTTCCCCACTGTCTTGATTCAAAGGATAAATTCATTATGCTGATACTCCCAGGATGAGATTAGTATTAGTGTCTTCTAATCTCAGCATGATCAGAATTTGCTTGCTCATCCAAACCCTGGAATTTGGGATGCTCCATTGATTCATTGTACTTTAAGAACACAATGTAGCCAGAGAAAGGAAAACCTTAGCTGTCCTGGATTGAATCTGTACTATTTTGCAGTTGCCGCTGATTGACACATCGCCTGTCTGCACAAACACAGGAGACCATATTGGCAGTTTCACTGGATGAACTGAAGGTGCTGGGCTTCAGCTTGGCCTCTGGCAGAGCCTGAAGATATGGAAGGTCTCCAAGTGCACCAACCTGTAGAGGTAAATGTGCCAGTCCAGTGTTTTGCCTGCAATGTGAGGAGACATATCCACATAGGCCTTAACCCAGCCACTTCAGGTGCTAATCACAACAAAACCACCACAGCAGAAGCACTAAGGTCAGTGGTTACATGCCTACATAAGACCCTGGGTAGCCCAGATGACCGCTGTGGCTCCAGGACTTCTTTGATACTGTTGCCCAAGCTAGGAGATTATCACAACTCCCTTCTCATGCTTGCAGGACTTGTATCACATCCCCATTTTTGCAATAAATGCATAATTTAGAACAGAGACCCTAGGAATCCACATCAGAAGAGCAGCAGGGACCTCAAGGTTTAGTCCGTTTCCGCACCTTCGTTGCAATACTGAGCAAGTGTCTCTCTCACCTCATGCTCAGGGATGAGCTAAACCAAAACCTATCCCTGACAAATGTTTGTCTAAACTAAAAGCTGTAGTGACAAATCCCATTCCTTCCCAATTTGTTCCAGTGCTTGCTGGTAGAGTGTTTTTCATAGTGTGTCACCTAGTTCATCTTAGCTATAATTAAGGTAGTGGTTTCTTGTCCTCACTCTATTCCCTCCTTTTTGAGAGCCACCTACTGTGGCTCCTACCAGATATCATAACTCTGCTCAGGCTTCTGGAAGCCCCTTCAGTGCTCCAGGGCTAATAATTCTGGATGTTCTAAAACTAGTTTTTCTCACAGTTTTGATGACTCTCTGGCTGCTGTGTGCCACATCATTCTTTTCCACCCAGCAGTTCCAGTACATCACTTCCCTCATCCATTGTTTGTTTCGCTGGTTTTTTTTTTGTCTCACCCTTCCTAAAACACTATGAAGACATGTTCTGCTAATCACTTGCTGATTATGTAATTACTGTTTGATACCAGAGCAGTGATGTCCTCTCCCTGTTTCTGAATACGCTGAGTCATATGTTCAACCTGTTTTGATCTTCTAGTGGTTTGAATAGTACTTCAGGATGGAAATAGGGGTAGTAACTAGAGTAACTAGAGTAACTACACTACTCTGATGCAGCAGAGAAATGTCTCTGAACAATCATCTGTAGAAACAAACAGAAAAAAATCAAGGGGATAACTATTGCATCTGATCTTTGCAGCTAGTAATCTTGACTAGCTTATTAAAAAAAAAAAGGAGTTAAACTACATAACATAGATTTGGAAAATAAATAAGCCTGAGTGTTTATCATCCAGATGCTGCAAGTTCATGGACAGAGAAGCTAACAGGAAGGTCTGTCTGCAGGCTTCATGAAACCCAGTTCAAGAAAAAGCAAAGAAACACCAATATTAGCATTATTTGATATTTTCTTTATACTTTATGTTGATTCTTTATTATGGTGAATTTTTTACTATTCTATGGTTTATTCATTTAGCACTGATACTGCTTGGTGTAGCAGCAAATGAATATATAAAGTCAGGAAACTCTTCACATCAAGCAATATGTAGAAAGCAGAGAAACAGCAAACCAGGAAAAGACTAGACCCCATAGAGATGCTAAATGCAGTCTTTATTTTGCAGAGATTCATTATTCAGTGGATATATAAGCGTATATATAAGCGTATATATATGAGTATATATATAAATGTACAAGTGGATATATCTTTTCCTATAATTCAAAAGATACAAGAAATACTTATGTTGGCTTCCTGAATCACACTCTCCACCAGTGTAAAACAGTTTCTTTTCAAGGATGTCAGTTTACTCTGGCTCGACTTCTTGACTTCAAAGTGGAATGTAGAAGTATTCAATGAGAGAAAGATCTCCAATATTTAGCACTGAAATGGGAAAAATAGACTGACCGTTTTGGCAAATCCAGGAAACCTTTAGCTCCTTCAAATTTCATCCTCAGCGCCTCTCAGGCTGGAAGTTATTCGCCATGACCTGTGTCATTATGTCAGCTGAAGTTGCCTGAGGTTTTTTTGGTACTCAAATAATTAGTTATCTGCTATTTCCAGCTATTTATAGACATTGTAAATACCTTTTTTATTGGATATGTGTGCACTTTAAATGATGAACCAGCAGCTGTTTCAGTTACTTAGCATTTTATGTCTTTATATCATACTAAGATCACTTTCTCACCTGTCACACAAAGCCAGTGAGTGATAAGAGGCTGGAGCAGATTGAGATTAACCCATGAAAGACAGATTTTCCAGGGATATGGATGGTGGTTTTGTGGTGTCACCCGATGGCAAACACAATCAGTGGGGTGAGGAGGAATCCCAGCTTAACTTTGGGTTTTTCAGCAACAATTCAAAAACAAAGGGCACTACCCCAGAAAGGGATTCTCAAGGTGCTATGCCAAGGCTTAGCAGTGCTTGAGGAAGACATGCCTTTTGCTGAAGGGCTAAATTGATTGGAGAGATATGAAAGGATGCTGCCAAGAGAAGGGACTGTATCTCTGTCAGCTCTAATTTACACTGCCCATGCTAGATGTGACCCTTTCTTTGAAACTATATCGTATCTTACTAGCAAATAAAATGGGCCAGGGCCGATTTCTGGCCATCAGGGAAATGTCATGGCACCTGAACTCTCCTCTTCTGCACCCCAGACAAGTTAGCCTCTTCTGTACCATATCTGCACACTCCCCATCATTGTGTGAGACTTGGCACAGGACCAAGACAGTACTAGAGCGTCCAAATAATCACTCTGTCTGGCCGGAGTAATCTCCTGGCCCCTTTTAGTTTACTAGCGAAGACACAGCCTGAGAGACACAGCGCTGGGTAAGTAATGGGTGCTGAGCCACTACTTGCAATCCTTTTCATACCCTTCTCCTAAGCTATTGCTTAGACATCCCTGTGTGCTTGGGGCCTCCCTTTTTCCCTTGCATTTTCTGTGCAAGCCCTAAGGTCCAGTTGAGGTCTTTGCTTTGCCCTCTGCAGCTACAAAAGGAACAGTTTATTCTCACCAATGGTGAGAAAGTTTTGACGTTATTCTCAACAGTAGCAGGATTGTGTATCCTGGACGAAACAAAGAAGAGCTATCTGGCTTTGCTGAGCTTTATTTAAAATAATTGAGCCTGGCCACAAAAGTTGAAGAGTGATTGTACTGCAGCTTCCTTCATCCCAAACATCACTGCTGTCTCTGGTCCAGTTCCAACAGGGATGGCTGAGTGCCAGGAACATGGAAAAATGGATATTAGCATTGCTTTATAATGAGATTTTTCTTTCATAATAAAAATTGCAGGATATTCCACAGCACTTGTCCAAAATATTTTGGGTGAGATCTGATCTCTCAGGTCCAGGTGGGAAACTGAACTGAAGTCAGTCCATTCTACCCTGCCTTGTAGCTGTAATTAAACAAGAAATTGCTGCATATGACCAAATTTTCTGCATACGACCAAATTTTCTGCATACTATTTACACGGATGCAAATAACCTGAAGCAGCATGGAACTGGAAGATTTTAGTCATCCCTGAGGTCAGAAATGGGATCAGACCCTCATCAATCCAACCTCATCTATATGGTCAGGCGATGAGCAATGCTGTAATACCTTAACTGCAGCTATAAACCGGCACTGGAAGCAGGCAGCCTGTCATTCTCTGGAGAGGAGAACTGACAGAAGTTGCATTTTAATATCTGATTTTACACCATTGCTCCTTGTTTAATCAGATCAACACAGATCGGGCTGATCATACTGGCAAAAAAAAAAAAAAAACCAACCCAGAACAAACACGTTTGTTGAAAAGCAACTGAGCGTTTGGCGGATTATGTAATGTTGCAGTAAGTAACTGCATAGCTTAATTTTATGGTTTCCATGGAAACCATCAAAATGAAAGGTAAAGGAGTTCAGTGTTCTTGGTTCTGAGGAGCAAATCTCTTTGTCGAGATGTGCATTTAGGGGAGCAGGGATTTTGTCTCTCTCACCTGGCTTCGGAGCAAAGGAAACATTTTGCAAGCCACGGAGGCGAGCTGGTCTGCGAGGTGTGTGTGTGCCATTCCCAGCCCCGGACGGGCTGCACAAGTGCCTCGCACGCAGATAGAACCGCATGAATTTTACATGTGATGCGGCCAGCTAAATGTCCCAGCCGCGCTCACGTGGGCTCTCAGTGTGACAGTGGGCAGCATGTTTTCCATGGAAACTTTTTGCTAATAGAAAAACGTGCACTTTTGTCTCATTCAGGGAAAAAAAATAAGTGAGAAAACAACAAAGCTGGCACAGGTCACTGCAGAAGGAAAGCTTTCTGGCTATTTCTGTTAGTTTGGGGAAAGACGAGAGCCAGTTCTGCTCTTCTGTTTGCTGGGGCTTAGCCCTGCAAATCTCAGTGGTGCTAACGCAAAGACTCCTGCTGACCTCGGTGAGTTGTGGATCTGATGCCTTATGTCCTTGGATGTGATAGTTCAGGTCTATGATTATATTTGATGCAAGATGGACACAGGTTTGAGAATGGGCTTAGGCAGGCCAAAACCATTAGCCCTCCCATAGCTTTGTCTCCAACACAGAGACAGGGAGAGTGGCAGATGGATGGAGAGGTTGTAACACACTGACCCAACCTCCCCAGCCAACGTGGGCAAGGAGAAGGTCTGCTTCTCTGTCCCTCCAGAGAGCTATAGGACATGGCCAGAAACTGCCTTACAGCAAGAGCAAAGGCTTTAGAGTAGGAGCAATGGGCTGGTGTGGTCTTCGGAGCAATTTTAGACCTGTGTTTAATTGACTGTGTAGATGCACCTTAAACAAATCCATCTCTTCATTTGTATGCTAGCAACAATGTCACACACCCAAAGAAGAACTGGGTATTGTTCTAGCAATTGCTGTTAGGACTATATCAGTACTAAGACATACCCCTGTGCCAAAAAGTTGATGCAAACAATTCAAAAGCAAAATGAGAGGAACAATCCACAAGCAAGAGCGATTAGACTTTGTTAATGAAGGAAACAGCTCATCCTTTCTTTCAAAAACCAACTTCGGCTGTTTCTTTTCCTAGCTGATTAACCCACACAGCTTGCTTTGCCTTCACATAGCTAAATTTCGTGGTGATGTTGGGGGTCCAGTGATCTGGGATGATTTTCAAGTAGCCCTGAAATCACAAGACTCTCAGTTTTCAGGTGAAAAAGATATATCTGGTTTCAGAGTTGCAAAGCAAAGCTGTAAAATGTGGCATGGGTGAAACCAGAAGGCAAATAAAGACGGTCTGAAACATTTCCTTCCTCTTTAAACTCATGTCATTATTTTGTCAGTCTCCTGATTTTTGTTAGCTTGACTCAGCATTTTTCTGAGTTGGCCATTTCGGTCCAACAAGCACCGGCACTGATAAGAAAACAGCTGAGTTTGAAATCTGCAGTTGAGCCTTTCCTTTTGTGTCCTTTTAAGAGATCATAGACACAGGTGGGGCTAGGAGGAATTTGGGGTCCAGCTGAGCTGCTCTGCTGGTGATACTGATGGGAAGTTACAAAGGAGTAAAGTCGCTCACAAATGTTTCTAGAACTGAGCCCTAAGGGTTTGATTCCTTGTTTCTAATTACCATGTTCCTCCTCACTGTGCATTCAGCTCATTTTCTTGTTCTTCCATGTTATCATCAAAGCTGCAAGCAAGCTACCAGTTTAACAAGCTGCTGTGGAGCAGCTTAGCCATGGCAATTACTCATGAACCCTTCCTTAAAGAACCAAAATCATGAGGTAATGCTACGTATTTTTCCTAATGATAGCAGTGCATATTAGATCAAGTTACTACATATTTTTCACAGACTCAGAGCAGACAGGTAGGCTGCAACCACAAATTCACCAGTGTCGGGGAGGTCCCCAGGCCATGCTGGGTCCAACATGGATCTGAACCATTGGAGAAGAGTAGCTGTATTACATTTGCATTCTTCTTTTAGCTGCTGTGAAGCACCCTGCTCCTTGTTAGTCCCACGCACTGATGTATTATTCTTGGAGTGTGGCATGGGAACTAGGTGCCCGAAATCCTTTGGGTATCTGAGCTGTAATATATACAGGTATGGTTACTATTTTAAAAGGCTGAGAAAACAAGACTGAAGCAGATGTGCAAGTATTTTCATCCTTATTTGCATAATCTATCCACCAACTTGCCCCCAGTGTAACTGATGCCTGAGAAGTGCAACTATTTAATGCTGAAATAGGTTTTCCTGCTCTAAGACAGCCTCAGAGATGGGGTTTTTTTTGCTCTGAAGACATATCTTGCTGCATCATTCAGTGTTACTGCACTCTTGTCTCCTCTTCTGCTGCCAGCTCTCTTCTTGTCATTCTGCTAATGTATTAAAGATTGAAAATACATGAGGCTCAAGGTCATATGATGACCTGGTGTCAAAGACGGGATCTGAAATTCAGGGAAGCTGAGCTTCCCTTGCTCTAAGCACTGGAGACAGAGCTGGCTTCAGGCACAGTAGCCTTTGTGGCTCTCCATGGAAGCTCTGCTCCTTCTCTTGAGGCTTTAGGAGAAGCAGCAGCAATCTGCTCCCTGCTTGCATCTTTCTTAGCTCTCTTCATGTAGATCAGGACCACTGGGGAGGCTGAGCAAACACAGGGAGCTCCATAGGGCATCATACAACGAGATATGTTGCATGCAGGAGGTCTGCTTAAATGTCCTGTGAAAAAGTGAATTCTCTATCCCTGTTCCAGTAGTACATTTCACTGTGGGTTTGTATCCAGCTCCACTCAGCAAAGCAGCTAGGGCTGTCCCCACCACAGATGTTACACCGATACAAAAAGCAGTATCAGTTAGCAGGGATGAGCAGGTCCTACCACGTCCTAGCAGTTTCCCTCCACGCAGCCGGCAGTCCCTAAACCCCACTTTTAACACACCCTCTCCTTGCGCACCAAGGCTGAATGCTGCCTGAACCTACAACTAGGAGACAGATCAGGCTTTTTCTTCACACATTTCCTTAAACATTCACCAACAATGGCCAAAATTTAATCTAAATCCACAGAATCCCTGCCTAGGAGGAACCACATATGTTATAAAGGGAGCTTCAACAGGATTAGGTATCTCTAGCAAGACCGTTCTTGAGCAGGTGGCTTTCTGTGGTAAGTTTTGACAAAAACAACTGTTAGAGATAATGAAGGGATCCCAAAAGGACATCTAAGTTTGCTGTATGTCAAAAACCCTGAGTCATTCAGCAGATCCTTTTAGATCTGTATTGCCCTGCAGAGGAGACCAGCCCTCTATGGAGAACCACCTCCATATAAACACTGCTTCTGCACTTCTCTGGGTCCCTCTCATTGGCTGAGTTTATTCCAATCTTTGTTTTAAAAGCAGAGGTACTAGAGAAGTTAAAAGTCTTTTACATCAGCAACTGTTCCTCCTTCATACGCAAGGTCAGCTGCATCACCCTGAACTGTTGAGTGCTGCTCTACTTCAGTGTGAGTTGGGAGTTTATTTTTATCACCTCATATGTGTGGTTAATCAAACTTCCTCTTCCATTCCTGGTAAAACCAGCAAGTCTGGTGTTGGATGTTAGCAACAAAGCTATTTCTAGGGGCTGGGCACTGACACCAACACATCTGCGTGTCAAAACCAGAAACTGCTTTCCTATTTGCATAGAAGAAAGTCAAGTTAATGGAAAATTACGCCTGACAGAAAGTTAATGACTCTGTACCCGTAGCAGTGCACTTTGGAGCCAAACCAAAATGAACCTGCCCAGAGCGCAGGATCGGTGTCAGGAAGAGATTGCCACCCACTGGTGCTGCTGAGCATCGCCAGCGTTACTGGCTTCCAGCAAACCTCTGCAAGGCTGAAGCTTTCAGCAAATTAAACTAGCAGAGGTCGGTGGGAGCTTAGGAGAGTAGAAACGTGTAGCTCTTCTCACTGTTTGTACCTAAGTGATGCAAGTCTTTGTTGCAGGAGGATGTGGATGCCGTAACCGTACAGGGGTTCAAAAAAAGCAGCAGGAGAAACTCATGGAAGAAAAAGGCATTGAGGGCAGTTAAATATAAAGACACTAACTCTGGCTTGTAATACCCTGAGCAGCAAGTCCTTGGACGAGAACAGAGTGCTTGGGGAGGCTATGTCAATGAAATACTACAAAGGATTTGTAGTTGACTAGTGATGGGGGCAGTCCGCCGAGTCAGTACAGCATTTGGGCTGTTCTGGAAAAGTCGGTCTTGCATTATCCTGCTTCCCTTCAGGAATATCTCTGAGACTCTCATCAAAGAGTGAAAAAGGGCCTGGGGTAAAACGTACCTGTGTGCTGAAGGGACCAACGTCTTAACCAAGGTATGCTCTTCCACTCCTTCCTGACCAGAGCTGCACAAGGGTGTGCATCAGGCCACATGATGGGGCCACAGCTTGGCATCTCTCCTTACAAGTGCACTAGGACCTTGCCCCCCAGCACATAGCTCCCCTCCACCCAAAAACCTCTCTTTCAGCAACAGAGATGGGACTTTCATCTACCGTCTCTCTCCCTTCCCAGTAAAGTGTTACAAAGACCTCTCAAGGTGACTGTTTCTGCCTTTGTTTTGTGTTATGGATACGTCCCTTTGCCTTATGTGATTCCTCATCCTCCCCTTGCCTAAGGTCCGGGGCAATTCTTCTGGCCATCAGCTGCTCAGCCCCCACTTCTGGTCGTCCCTCATCAGTTAAGAATGACATGAGGCTAACAGCACTTGGGCAACCCTCAGCGGCTTCTGTGAGATGGGATACAAGCACCAAAGAGATGCCATTTTAGATGGTCTCACCCGACTCCAAATGCTTTCCATTTAGTAAGTCCCAAACAGAGGCCCCAGATGGCAATTGTGGAGGTGAGGGTGTTTGTGGCTCTGCCTAGTCTTGTTTCACACACCAACTTCGTTTTATTGATGGGAGGCATTATTATCTTCCATGAAAAGTTCACACACATGATGGATGCTTTGTCAGGGAAAATTAGATCTTATGTTCACACAATCCTCCATGGAATACATGCTCCCATTGCGAAACATTTGCTGCCAGATATTAACGCGGGAGATCTCTTCTGCCAGTGGCATTATTAAAAAGCATAAGGAGAATTTTGCATCCAGAATCTACCTTAATATTGATGTGTTCATATGAACAGATGTCTCCTTGCTTCCTGCACAATGTGTTATCAGATTAGAGATTTTACAGCAGCAGCCTTAATTAGAAGCACATTATTAGTCAGTACAAAAAGCCTCTTTTGGAGGTGTAAATCCCTGCAATGCAGGGATCCTGACCTGCCTCCTCCTCAGTGCCATCTACCATAAGCAAGAGACTTTTGTCCAAACATTTTGCACTTCAGAAATGCATTTACCCTTATTTTCAAGGTGAGACTGGGCACTTGGTCGAATCTGAGCTTGCCCAAGATAGGCGTGAAAACCAGCATAGAGCAGAGCAATGAATTCAGATCCATGACCCCTAAGGGCTACGATGGTCCTGAAAGTCGCCTGCTACTGTGCAGAGTCAACAACAGGTATGATGCCAACACTGCAGTGCTGGGACAGTAACAGTCAGTTCTTCTTTCTGGGTGAGACTGCCCCGACTTTATTCTGTCCTTGCTGTGAGTATTAGAAAGCTACTCTCCACTACCTACCCTTTCAGCCCTCGCAGATATGTTTCATAGAATCACAGAATCATAGAATGCCTCGGGTTGGATGTTTGCTTTCTTCCAAGGAACAGTCTGAAAGAAGACTTGGTAATGTAAATGATGGGAAAAAGGGCAGAGGAGAGAGACACTTAGCACCAACTAATGCTGTAAGGTAGGGAATAGTGTATTTTAGCTTGAGTAAGGAGTCTTTTTTTTCCACTGCTCCTGGCTGGATTTTCAGAAAAGCACAGCTTTGATGTAGGTAGCTCAACATAGCTCATGTCTCCAACAAGACTTCAGTGCCATGTTCACCTGCCCATCAGCACTGTCCTGTCCATGCCCAGTTCCCTTCCCATTCTATACTCTCAGAGATGTTTTGATCCCCATGGGTTTCCTTGTACAGGAACAAGTTATTCCATATCAACAAGTCTATAATAACCATCCTACAAGCTCTTGTCCATCCCACATTGTGTCATTCAAATCTGCTTTTCTGTCTTACACACTTCTGGGTGATGCTGGGAGAGTAATTTCTCATGCCTCGGGTGAACTTGGGGAAACAAAGATATTGAATCCTTTTTGCTAACTTGTGTCCCAATTGAAAAGATTTCAGGGCAGGGAAAGTCTTTTCCTTGATGTTTCTACGGCACCTATTAACGAGTAGCTCTAATGTCATTTAGTACCTCTAGATATGACCAAAATATAATTTTCAATTCATTTGTATATCTCTTTAAAAATATCAGTTTGACACATGGAAACAAAATCATGAGAAACTTTGAAGAAGTGCATCAAGCGACATGACAAATTTGTTTTCCTTTGCATCTTTCTGTGGGAAGTTCTGCTTGTTTGTAGCACAGTATTTTCTAAGAAACTGCTTTTGGGTAGAAAGACTTTCAGGTGGACTTGCGTAAAAGAAGAAAAGTCTACTTCTCAAGTGGGTGTTGAGTTCAGACTTCTCTCCAGTGCTCATCTCCTCAAGTTTAAAAATGCCTTTCTATCTAAAATAAAAACAAAGCCTTTTGACCTGAAGGAATCTATTTTCTGCTATAACACATAGTACAACTGAATATAAAAAAAACCACGAAAGAAATAAAAACTTATTTGAAAATGAACAGCAAAAGTATTAAGAGAAGGAGTCTGAAAAAATATTCCTAGAGATGTTCTGCAAAATATCTGGATGAAATTTGATATCTGAAAAAAAACTGGGATCAGCAGAAGTTACCTAAGCATTTACCACTCTGGGTTGTCATCAAGGAAAGCAAGTCCAAGCATTGTATGTTGTGTCTGAGTGAGAAGATGGTGATATTGCTTGTGTGGACAGCCCAAAGATTTGTATCCCACAGGAACAAACCTTGCTTTGGGGGTGAAAAGCTCCATTATGTTTGAAGAGGAGAAAAGCCCGGTATGACCTTCTGTCAGAAGGGAAGCATCCTCCCAGATGTCCACCACACGGACATTTTGGTGCCAGCACATAAGGACCAGGAGCAAGCTCCAATGAAGCATTTGAGACCGCCAGCTAAGAACGAGGCAGAATTTGTCATCACCATTAGACTCTGATCCTGTAAAGCTCTCCTTTCCGCTGGGGTTGCTTAGGCTTGACAGATGCTCTGCTCCTGATGTGAGGTCTCTTTTGCTTCTCCGTGTCCTTGAAATTGTTCTAAACCCAGTAAACATTGCCAGGGCCACCTAACACATTCTGATAGTGGTGGGCTGTCTGTAAAGCACAGTCACAACTCCCACCTACTTTTAAGTTGTGACTGAATGGGGAAGGGATGCAATCCTTTGTTCTTTTTAAGCGGAGACCAATACCTTAAATTTGCCTGTAGAAAGCCAATAAAGACAGCAGTGGGCAGGTTTAACATACTGAGAGTACTGTCACATTGCCAAAACCAGTCCTGTAGCTAGCTGCAGGTTTTTCAGGGCTAATGCCCGGATTTGGACAGACAACATTATGATCTGCAACTCTCCATGGTCCAGAATGGATTCAGATAGCCTAAGAAAGGAAATATTCCAGCAATCATGCTCATGGTCGTGATTCCCCATTTAAGAAGTGCTGCTTAACTCACACTTGGCCCCACAGGAATGCATGTAGATGCTGCGGGTTGAAGTCCCTGTGATGAGCTTGTGTGGTGCTGCTTCAGCTGCAAAGGTCTTGTGGACTTTGAACAATGCTCCTGGTACCTGTATCAAGGCGCAGATCCAAGAAATGGCTCTGTATGGAGCTAAGTCTGGGAAGAACTTGTGGGGAGGTCTGAAGGCCTCATGAAAGCAGATAACATGATCCTGGGCTGAGCTGGTGCTGGAAGCAAACTTGATGCATTTGCGTGGCTCTGCCTTAAGATAATGAAGCTGACAGACCAAGGTGGCCTGAGCAGAGCCAGCTCTGTTCTTAGGGAATACTTGATCTACATAAGATATCTGTTGCTGTGACTGTCACTGCAGTCTAGACTTCATTTCTTCACTGACACGTTTCCAAAGCCTGGTGTGTTTTTCTTGGAAATGCTAGGATATGGTGCTTACGTTGGCTGAATCCTTGGAAAGATGCTGTCTCTTATCTCAAAAAACACCTAAGATTTGCTGTTTATTTGGTTTTCTTTTATTTTTAATCCCGACTGGTTTCTTACTCCACATCTGTAGCAACCCTGGTAGCTCCCTTACAAATACACTGATACATTATAAATAACCTGGAAGAAAAGTTGAGTCCTCTTAGACTTTCAGAAAAGATTTCTTCCTTTGAATAATATTTAGAAAGTCTCTGCAATTACAAATGAGTTCACAGATGCCAGAAAAACATCAGCTGTTTCAACCTCTATCTTCTGTTCTTCATGAGGAGGATAGGAGGGTGCGTAGGGACCAGCATCATTTCCCATCATCCTGAAACTAGAGCAAAAGAGCAGTTAAAGCCTAATGGTTTCTCTGCTGGCCAGGTGCTAATTGTCCTTTCAGAAGTGCTGAATGGCTTCACCTCCCACCAAAGTCAAGGCAAGGTGAAGATGCTCAGCCCCTTTGCTGGATCGGCTCCCTGGTTACCAAGGCAACTGTTCTTCAGCAAGATTTAATGAGAAGGTGAGGAGATCCACGAGGCCCTTTGAACATGCAGGGGAATGGAGAGTTTGCAGAAATAACTGTGCTTTTTAGGGGAAAAGGACAGGTGGGTGGACTGAATGGACCATAAATTACCTGACATTTTAATGCGTTAACATGACATTGCAGAAAATAACCTGAATAAAGTGGCTCAATCCCCATGGAGATAAATAAAATAAAATAAGTATAATGGAAAGAGGAACTATAAAAGACTGAAATGTGAGTTTATTCAAACTCTCTGAATGGAAGTGAAAGGAGCAAGTTACAGCCTCTTAACAGCAGTTGGTCTCAAAATGAATTGGAAAAAAAAAATGTATCTGTGATAACCTGACATAAAAAAGATGGTTGGGTAAGTTCCATAAAACACAGCCTTTATATCAGCGCCACAAATAAGAAGCTGTTTGCAGGAGATGTTACAGCACAGGCAACAGGTACTTCTTGTTCTAACCTCAAGCAGTGTCATCTGTTGTTACAAGAAAAGTGGAATTGTTGCTTGTACCCAAAACATCTCAGATCATGTTAACACCGTGCCATGCATTTTTGCACCCTAGAATTTTCCAGGTTTATTATAACATGAATAGACTTACCTTTTAACAGCAAGAAGGCTTTTGTAAAGATAAAGACCTATGTATCCTGTGTGTGGAACAGGAGAGTTAAGCAAAAGTAGACTTCTGATTCTACAAGAAATAATGATATTTTAATACTTTTCTCATTGCAATTTATATTAAAAAAATGAAAATAGTCCACCTTTTTCATTAGAATAAAGTCTGAGCCTTTTTAATTTAGTATTAGAAAACTTATTTATTTAAAGTCAACCTTGACATGGAAGAGTCCCTGTCCACTACATCTCAAAAGATTTGAGCAAACTGTGGGAATAACTGATTTTACAAACTGGTTTTTTGTGGAGGATGAAGGGAGGAGAGGCATATTGGTCGGCTTGGAGGGGGGGAAGTAATATTTTTTTTTAGTTAATTAAAGAGAGATATTTTAAGTCAAAACATTTTGTGTGGCTGGTGGAGCATTTTTAATTATTTTCCTAAACCTTTTAAATGAAGTGTTGGCAATTTCAGACTTGAAAACAATTATTTTACAACTGGAAAGGAGGAACATTTGCTTTCAAAAATGCTGAAATGAAATGTTCCAACTAGTACTTGGCTGGAAAAATAAAAAACGGGAATTTTTGACAGAAACCTCTTCATCGATTCCACCCAGTCACAAATAATTCCAGCCCTATTGTCACCCTCTGCTACCCCAGAATTAGGTTTCAGTGAATGAAGTGTTCATACAGCTAAGTAAAAACAGGAGCTTTGACCTCGTGAGAGAAAGACATGAGACTATTGTAAGGGCAACTATAGACCCAGTCTGCCCAGAGCAGTGCGGGACCATGTGCCGTAGCGATCACTGCTAATTCTGAGGGGAATGGTAAATCTGTGCCACCTTGAAGCCAACAGCAGACTTAACCATCTATGACTTCCATCCAAGAGCCACAGCCCCACACAGTTTAAAGCTCTAGGTACTGCCAGGGGAAATAAGAGCCCGGAGAGTAAAGATGGAGATGAAGAAACAACTTTTCTAATGCTTTGGGTGACTCTGGTACCACTAACCCCAGGTGGAAAGTCACCCTCTCTACTTCACAGTCAGAGAAGGACAGGGACCCAGTATGCCTGAAGGCTCATGCAGGCTTCAAAGTTCTGTCTTTCAATTTGTAGGTCAGGCTTTATTTATCTCCTTGTTTTTAATCTGATATTTCATCTATATGTGTGGAAGGGTCCTTGTTAAGAGTTCCAAAGAGAGTGTCATGCTTTAATACAGTCATTGTAGGGAGAGAAGTGAGCGAACAATTATCCCTTCTAATACAATGCTGAAGGTCACAATTTTAGCATCTATGAAATGTTTTGGCCTTGTCAGCACTTTTTGCTTATGCACCTTTATGGGTGACTTTAAAACGGTGTCTCCAACCATAAAGTTCTTCCAGTCTTTAATCTTATCGACTGTTTTCTTGAATGTTATAACCAAGATCACTTGACTAATTCAGCTTACAAAGTACTATTGGGAAAGAGTATTTATGGTAGTCCCAGCAAGGACAACCAAATTAGCTGTAGCAAGCAGCCAGCCCGAAGAAGAAATAAAATGAGGGAGTGAGATAATTTGGAACAAAATGTAAAAGAAGCACAAATCATTTAATAAAGGTTTTCCCTGGAGGAAACTTTCCAAGCAGCTGAACATCAGGACAGACGAGGGGAATGAGGTCAATTGTGTTTAGACACAATGTGTACATTTTATTTTTTAAAATTATCATCATTTGTCAAACTTTATGAGCCAGATTCTTTCCTCAGTTTAACTGATATTAGTATTTAACTCATTAAAATAAGATTTTGTCTTTAGTAGACAGGAAGGTAGAGAGAGAGAGATTTATTTCAAGGAAACTGTAAAACATTCTCCAAAGTAGAAAGATAAGGTCTAAGAACTGGGAAATAAAAATGGGGTATATACAGGAAGCAGAATGGACTAGCTCTGCTTTATCATAAAGTATAGCAAACAAACAACAAATATCTGTAATCCAGGCTCCTGGGTTAGATAGCTCTCTTGCACATAGGTTCAACATTACATGCTTTACATTCCTCTCACTGTATTTGTAAATCTAAGTACAGACACACATAATAGCAGCATTGGAGTCCAGAAGGACAAGTAGTAAGGGGAACAAATATAACCCTCATTCTCAGAATAAAACAGTTTTTTCCTCCCCTACTTCTGAGAAAAACCTTATGCCCATATCTAAGTTCCAAAAAGAGGCCATCTCCACTCTCCACCAGATGTTTGCTCCCCATCTGCAATGGAAAGGGAGCATTTGAAGACGTGGTTCACTTGCAGATGTAGCCCTCAGTAGATCCTTTTGCATGTCCATTGCAAACCCAATGCCATAAAGACCGAAGCACCATAGATGGATGTGAGCTGAAAATCCACCCTATAACTTAATGACAGGGAAAAGGAGAGGGTTTGGGTTGCTAAGATTTCCTTTTTTTCCTAATCACTGGAAAAATCAGTCATTTTTTCTCCATGCTGCATTTGTATTGCAATAACCTACTAAGAAACTGTGATTCCTCAATTAAAAAAACTAGAGCTGAAGCTCATTCATTCCCTCTCAAGCTGAAGTTCCACGATCTACAGCAGAAAGCACAGAGCTATGCATGAGACAGCTCTGCTGCAAGATTTCATCATGATTTTCTTCATTCTCTTTTATGCCTTCCTCAATTTCCCCTTCTCTGAAATGAAAACAGGTCAGACTCATTTTTGCATTAAGACATATCATTAACCTTATTACCTGAGCAAGACTGGGACTACTCAGGGAGTTTGGAGAAGAACAGTACAGCAGAGAAAGATTCTGCTCTGGATAAGGTGGTCTGGGTAGGCCTTAATGCCTTAAAGCTTTAACGGGTCTCTTCTCATCTCTTCCCTCTCTGCCTGCTTCAGAAATTTGGCTTAGGGCTGGGAGAGGGCTGCAAGGAAAACTCATCACAGCCAAGAAGTGTGAAGGATCATGACTGGTACCTGTAGCTGATTCTGCAAAGACAAGTGCACAGAAAGGACACTCACACATGGACTGTTTGCATGAAAACCCCATGAGAGCAGCTTTCACCCTGCACCATGCTGAGCCCCCTCCAAAAGGTGCCTCTATTTGATCATTGTTTGAATGGATGAGAAAAAGCAGTACCAAGTGCCCTCCACATTCTCATTCTCTTTCAGAATATGCTGGTATAAGGTTGAGTGGATGAGGCTCTCACTGATGATCTGTGACCTGCTCAGTTTCACCTGCGGAGTCCATGACTTATACAATCTGCTCCTACCTCATCCTGATTTTCAGCAAGGCTTTCTCTGCAAGACAACCGCTCTTTTACCTTGGGACCCACATGCCATAGCTAAGTGATCCACTTGGACCTCTGTATGAAGAAGAGAAAGATCCTAGGTCTGCACTGCTGCTGGAGGGGTTGTCTCAACCCCTTAGCCAATGACCTATACGTGCTGGGAGCATGTCCATACACACATGCACTGGGACAAGAGACACTTTGGCAGCTTATGAGAGGGATGTACGGATGGACTGTACCCCACAACTCCTACCAGAAGGGTCAGGCAATCTGCCCTTCTCAGCAGTGACCTGTCCTTGCACTAGTAGAGGCATTTCAGCAAGGGAGTCTTCATGTCCAAGGAAATTGTTCAACAGAGAGAGAAAAAGCTATGAATTAGTGAACAGACATGCCAAGGTTTAGCTGTGACTCATTTGCTGCAAATTTGCTTCCTTTTTTGGCCACCAGGAAACAGCTAGTGAGAGTCACGTTAATTTGAGAAGGCTTTGCTGGCCATAAGTCATGTGGCCATTCATGGGAAGGGGTGAACTTCTCAAGCAACTGTGGCTTCTCCTATCTCCTCTTGGAGTTGCATGTCCACAGTGGCATCAGAGGCAATTTTCTGGTTGTGTTAAGGAGGACAAACTCGCAGATGAAAATCTGTGGAGAAGGGAAGGGCTCTCACAGCAAAGAAATGAAAGAAAACAGTGTCACTACAAAGCCAAATCCTCCTGTTACCCTTTTGCCCACTGCTTTGTTGAATATATTGTGTATGTGTTTTCTCTTTGAGGTCAGTTTTTATTTAATGTCACAAAGATGTGCTGCTTGGAGAGAGCATACATCCTTCAAACGTTTAATTAGTGGTGAGGGGGGGTACTCTCTCCCTCTGCCTGCAGACTCACAACTCAGATCTGGGTGTGCCAGCTTCCCCGTGCACTTTTGGGGAATAAGGATGCCCTTGAGACTGTGAAATGAAAGCAAAGCAATCTAGGCAGCCTCAGATCTGAACCCGCACTAAGTTGCAGAGAAACAGCAGTTTAGCTATGCTGATTTTTTTTTAATTGACAAAGCCCTCCATCCTTTGATCTTTGAAGGGCATGTTTATCCAACATTGTTCGTTGCAGCTATACTGCTTCTGGTTACAAATTGTGAGAGTCATGTTCTGTTTCAATGAAACAATAGGATTTAATTATTAGCAGTCTTCAAAGACAACTGCAGGGCTCACAGTCTTCTCTGATTACAAGGTCAGAGCAGCAGATCAGTAGATGAGAAGCAACAGAGTTGAACAATCTTGTTTATATTATTTTGTGGGCAAAAAAGGTGCACTTCTTAATTTTAAATTCACTTTTCTTCAAATTTTCTGTATTTGTAAAAAAAAAGCAATCAGCATATATATCAGGAGCTTGACTGGATTTCACTTCTTCAGCCTTATTCAGGGTTGGTTGTCCTTATGAAATGTATGGATTATGTTTGAATGCTAAATTCAGGAATAGAGAGCTGTAATTCTGTGGACAGCTATTGTCAGGAGATCAAACAAGGGGATCAAAGTGTTCATTCTGGGCTTTAAAGATGGCAAGTAATTATCTGCATCAGTAAAAATATAAGAAATTTTGCTAAAAGGGGAAGGTACTGAGATACTCTATTCAGAAGAGTAGCTTAGTACAAAATCATGGTAGGAATGGCATTGTCACCCACATGGGTGATGGACACTCCATTACTGTAGATTTTAAGAACAGGTAAGATAAACAGTTTTCAAGAGCAGTTTAAGAAGAGACCTTGTTTCTACTGTAAATGTGTGGATACAGATTTTTACAGTGAAGCTTGACTCAGACTCCCTAGCATAAAAAGGCTTTGCATGTAATCATAACCCAAGGAATATCAACTTCCACTGCTAATAATTGTAGTTTCTAATCAGTCATTTAGGCATATGTGTCACTTCAAGCACAAGACATGCTCAGTTTATGGCGCAGTGAGACCATTCAGTTCATGATAAATCATCTCAGATAGCAGTCTCTGGAGAAGTTTGTGTTTTTCCTGTGTCTATGTCTACTAAAGATAGAGGTAGTCTAGACTAACAGCTTAACTCTTAGACCACTAAAGAAAGTGAGATGAATCTGAAACTTAGCCTACAAATTGGTGAGCATTTCAAATTCATTTTTACTTTGAAGTTTTCATTGCTAATCTGCTGATTCTCTTTCATTTATTTTCCTTTTCCTCTTACCGCTTAATGAAACAAGAGCTGAAGACACCAAGTGAGGAGCACAGAAAACGAGCTACAGCCCAAACAAACAAAAAAACAACTATAAAAGGCCCTTAACTCAGAAAAAGGGCTATTTTAGATGGGTATTTCATTTAATTTGAGACATCTCTGTGTAGTCACAGGTTCTGATACTGAGCGACATGTGGAAATTCCTTTGACCATCCTGCTGTGGTAATAGCACAGGGTGAGAAGAGAGATGTCCTCCTTAGATGGTGGTGGAGTTTATCATCCTCATCACAGAGCCCGGCAAGGACTTTGTCCACTGGTTCAGAGACCTCATTCTAACCTTATTTTCACTGCTCCTTAAAGGATAAGTGAAGAGCAAGACCAGATACTTGCCTGGATAAACCTGGTGCAGAGTGTAACCAAAATGAGGCTTAGAGTCTCGTGGGAAAAAACAAGCAGAATTATGCATCACTTCAAAGAAGTTGCATCCAGGGCAAACTTCACTTTCTGGGGCTGGTGCCACCTAAGGTGTAAAGAATGGCAAACATCAGGTAGAAGAAAGCGATAAAGCTTTGGAGTTCAGGCAGTCAAGTCAGGTGCTGGTCTTACCAAGCCTGACGTACCACGTATCTACTGATTCAGACACATGCCTTCCCTCTGTGTGTTGATGGAGAGTTCCTAATTGATAATGTTTTTTGTTTCCAACAGAGAGAAATAGGAAATTGTAGGACTTGCTGAACATCACAGAGAGAAGTTTTGGGAAGGGGAGGTGAGCTGTGCTGACACTGAAGGCCTCTAAAGTCAGGTAAGGTGCCTCCCACAGTGCTTTCTCAGCTTGACTGGGGCAAAGATCAGAAGTCTGTGCACCAAAGTATTGGGTATGGGGGGGTGTCTTTGGGTTTTCAGGCTGCTAAGTGGTTAGCAAAGAATTATTTCTAGATCATTGTATCAGGCATAGGTGCCTAATTTCCACTGAGATTAGCGCTTTTTCCCACTTCCTTTTTCATCTTTGGAAATCCTTGGACCTGTTTGAAGACCTCACATAGCATAGGGTCTTGTTCTGGGATTAGTCCCACTGACCTGCTAGGTTAGAGGAAATCAGGTTAAAGGAAATCAGGTAATTAAGACCCCAATCCATTGAGGATTCTTTACTCATTAGCTGCCCAAAGCCTAGTCCAGCAATTAACATTATATTCCCAATACAACTGCTAGAGTAAACCATGCCAGGGATTTTATTTTAACATACAGAGACTGTTCCTGTATTCCTGGCACCTCCAGACCCTGAATTACTGTTTCAGGAGGTGAACTCCCCAAATCCGAATTCATGGTTCGGGCTGTAATTCTGTGACAAAAGGCAGAATAACTTTTAGATAAGCAAAATCCCCGATCATATTTGTTGCCATAAAATCACAGCTGGACGATGTCTGGGTTTTGCTTGGTCAGGCTTTTTCTTATTGTATGTTTTGTCTTAGTGGACTCCTGTGATAGAAGACAGGCTCGTTACACACAGCATCTCTCATAATCCCAGTCCCCAATAGCATTATCATATTAAAGATTACAGCAACAGGCAGTGTTACTATTTCATATACTTTCAGTCACTTTCCCACAATGATTTTTGACACATGTTGTTTGCATTGTGCTTGTTCTGTGTGTGTAAGGCTGTTGAATTTCATGGGGTGAATGATTATTCTTAGTGGGTTAGACCAGGACAGATCTGTGTTCAATTCCTATCACACATTTACTAACATGATTTCAGACAATTGAATCAACTCTGAGTCTTTTCCAAGCACTTAGGTTCCTAAATCCCATTAATTTCAGTGTTCAAAAATCATGTAAAATTTGGCTTTTGGGCACAGATCACCCTGTCTAATTTTAACCGCCTACCTGAGGGTGTGATTTCCAAAGATCCCTCTCTACTGCTGAAGAAAACAGCTATTTGCAGAGGGCAGTGCAAACTACCCAAGAGCCTAGCGTCTCCTTGGTCTGCAGAGGTGCTTTGTACCCCAGACGTGCACCCTCAGTCTGCTACACAAAGCTAAATGGAAAGAAAATGGGCCTTTGTGTCAGAATTCATCTTACCTAATTTCAGATGTCTGAAACGCCATGTTTGAGAGTATGTAGCCACCATCGACTCTTCTTGTAGTCAACGAGACTGTGGAGGGTCTCATCTCACATTAGACACCCATCCTGGACTCCTTTTAGGCAGCTGAAGAGAATCCAACCACATGGCAATTAATACTTTAATTAGGATCAGCCAGAGCAAATTTACAGGCAAAATACACTGCTCCACCCAAAAGGCTTCAATCTGAATCAGCATCAACATAAATGTGCAGAATTGCTTGTGCTGGATAATGGATAAAGTTACCAAGAAGCCAAAGTCAAAGCAATGAATAGAGCGGGGCTGAGAGCAGGAGGGAGGCAGTGGGTATTTTTGCAGACTAAAGACAATTGGTTTAATTATACCCACTTAAAGAAATTAGAATCATTTCTGAGAAACACTCCCTTGCAGGCCTTTATTTTCAAAACCTAAATAATGGTTTTCATATTCATTGACAAGCGTCATTAGCTGGAATTAGAGAAAATTTCTAACACACTCTCCTCTCCCCCCATCCCCAGTATATTTTTCATCACGAAACAAGGGGAGCGAACATGCTTGAAATGCCTGTGTCAGCATCTCAGTGGGAAGAATAAAAGTGTAATTTCCCAGGAGAATGAAAACCACTGCAAAGACTTACACAAGTGATAGCAAACATCCTATAAAACTGAACTGGAGAGAAGAAAGGAATATCCAGAGACAATTTGGTGGTGGGTGAATTTAGCCCAACAGCAGGCAAAAATCCAAGACAACCTTTGCTTTAGTCATAACAGTGAAATGTGCACTCCGTCTAGTTACAGTCACTTTGGGGTTTTTTATGGGGCTATTTAGCAGGCGACCGCTCGTGCTGACGGACAGTTCGTGCTATCCCAACAGCATCTATTTATGGCAGAGGTTAGGAAGAGATGCGGTGCCAAACGCTGAGTAAATGTTTGCTGCCCTCCTGTGTATAACTGCAAAAAGACACATGCAAGGATGCGAGCCCCGGATTTGTCGCTCAAGACTTTCAACTCCTGAGGGAATGGCTGGCATGGAGCGCCTGTTACGTATTTACCCCAGATTTGAGTTGGTGAATCACCCGCGAGTTGATCCAGATTTCTGCTAATGGACCTGGGCCCTTGTTCTCCCACCATCTGCTTGTTGTATCCATCGCTTGTCATATATTTAGATACCATTTGTTGCTCCATGTGCGCGGTGGGGAAAAGGGCTGCGGGTGGAAGGAAGGCTGTTCCTTGATCGCACTCTGCAAGAGCAGTCACAAGACGGGTCGGTTCAGAGCCAGCGCCGGCAGCCTCCGAGTTGGCCAGACAGCGTTGTGTTGTGGCTCGCTCCCTGCATGTAAAGCTGGGGGAATGGGTAGCAATTTCCATAAGGAGACTGATAAAGCAAAGAAATCAGCTGCCCAAGGAAGCCTTGGGCTCTCCACCACCAGAGGTGTTTTTTAAAAACACCTTAAATTCGTATTTTCAGGAACTGCTTAAATGAAGTTCACCCTCCCTTGGGGCAGCAGATAGTTTAGAGGATCACTGACCCTCAACTTTGCTCCCGGAGATTTGTCTATGATTTTGTTTGCAACACAGTTAAAAGAAAACTGAATGTTTCATGTGTTCATTTCTAACTGTGAGAATTATTGCACAAAGTTACATGCTTACTTAAGCACAAATCAAGGTGTATGGTTAGCATTTTGATGGTGATCATTTGGCATATTTGTCTTAGCAACGCTTGGCAGTAAGAAAATAACATGACATCCAAAAACACTGTGCCATTGAAAATGCCAGACCTAACCTCACGTACATGCTTTAGACCTTATTTAATCTATGCTACGTGTTCACCTTCTGCATTTCTTCGTCACATTAGTTGTTAGATTTAAATGTCATTCTCAGTGGCTACGCAAGTTGCGTTTATCAAACCTACACCTGTGCTTCTTGCATTTCTTGTTAAAAATTAACATCTTGTTACAGAAAAAACAATCTAAGCAAAAGGATATTGGAGCATAGCAGAACAAAGTCGCTACAAACTTTCCAGGTAACAAGTGAATGTTTCTGTATTGATGTACTTGTAACCCAGTGCAAGAAAATTTCCTAAGTCTGAATTTTCCTTGCTTGCCTCCTGACAAAACTGGAAAATGAGGATAAACACACACAAAATGTTGCAGTACAGTATGCAAAACAAATCTCTTCACCCTTTGTAGAGGATCAAACGTCTCCCTTTTGTTTACTGAACATGTGAGGAATTTATTTTATTCAACACAGCTCCCTTCTGCATGGCTTCGGCTGTGGGAAGTGAGCAGGTTTTGAAGCTTTAGTTCTCAAGGTCCTGTTTGGGGAGCGTGAGACCAAATCTTGTTCTCAGCTGTGCCATGCTCCTTGGCTTCAGCTGAGTGAGTTCAATAGGAAATCAAGTCATACAGGTGTAATCAAGGAAAAAGAACAGCCCAGTTCAAGGACTCAGCAGTCCCAAAATGACCTTAACAAGGATGACTGGTAAAAAACCCATTATATTTAGGGGTCTAGGTTTTCCTGCTTGTTCCTGCGTGGTTAGGCTCAATGCAAGTGTTTCATCACAAATATATCTAAAATGAAAATAAAACTAAACCTGCATATTTTTTTTGCAGGTCTCCAAAGCCCTGGGTTACAGGTCTTTCTTTTTTAAAATAATCACTTGCATGGCAGAGCTCTGCAAAACACCAAGATCTGGCAGTTTCACCCATGAATTTCCTTGGCCAAAAATCCGCTCTGTGGAATTAGATCAGGACAGAGCAGCATGACGTTACACAACTGTTGTGTAGAGTTAAATAAACAGTCAGGGAATTGAATGCCATTTCTCAGATAGGACTAAGCTATAATGGTTCCGGCTGCTTTTACCTCGGGTTTTTTATGAGTTGTTGGATGGAGAACCCAGCTGACAAGGACAAGTTTCCAGCTCCATCACATTTCCTATTCAGCTGCTTTGGCTGGGGGAGTTTGCAGGGCTCTGCTGGGGCAGAGTTATGCAGCTGACACTTTCTTGGCTGCGTGTCCCTGCAGAAGGAAGAAAAAAAGAAAGCAGGGCTCTCGTGCCAAGACTATTTGTAGTCTTGTCACATTGCACTGGCACCTCTGCAGAGGAGATGCCAAGGGTGACAGGAAGGAGATGGGCGAATGGAGGGACCAAGGGAAGGCATGGCAGTGCCTGTCTATCTCCTTCTCCAAGATCTCCATGTCCATGCTGGGGGGTGAGGATGAGCTGTGAAAAGCCTGAAACACACACACAAGAGTGAAAGGGCGGGCCAGCTCCTTGGGCTGTCTCCATCACTCAGTCCCTAGTATGTTCCCAGAAGACAAAGTGACACTTCTTTGGGCTCAGAATGGCCCAGGGATTGCCTCTACCTCAGAAGACTTCTGCCCCGTGAAAGAGTTTTTAGGGGGTTTGGGGGCCTGGCTGACAAGGGGTCAAACAGACAAATCCTAAGTACTGATTTAAAGTTCCCTGGGAAGTCTGTGTCCAGCACATAATTACAGAGCTGACGGCTCCGGCCAAACTGAGGTCCCAGCACAACAGACATATCCTTCTTGAGATGGTTTTAGCTCTGAAAGACCAAGCCTAGCATCATAGAGAGCTCCTGCAAGGGGCTGTCACCTCACCTACAATCTCTTGAGCCCCAGTACCCTCCAGTCCTCATCTTCTCTCCTCGCTTTGTCACTCCACCAGACACCTCACATGGCAGGCCAGGGATCTTGTAGTTGCAAGGATTGCATTGCACGAAGAAGGAGACCCAGCTTCTGCCTTCTGCCTATGCTCCATGCCCTGTCATGTGGCCTGAAATCTCTGCTACCATGTACAGCAGCTTTAGGGACCTGCCATCGCTTCCTTGATGCATCTCTGGCTGCAAGGTGGTCTCACACGCTTGTGGATGAAGAAACTGGAGGACTCGTTAGCTGCACACCTCTCAGCTTTCAAAATTATGTTTGTCATAGTCCTCTGTGGCACAAGTCTTAGCTTAGAGGTCCAAATGTCCTTAAATTAGATCTTACTTGTACGTTGTGCAACCCTGTCCATGTAAAAATCCCCTTCCTTCACCTTATAAGAGAAGACTAAGCAAAATATTAACCACTCTTATGTGTAGTAGGACTCCTAACACAGTTCACTGCTGGCTGTAAACCAACCCTATGAGTCTCTTGGAAAAATTTCAGTAGCAACTGCCAGCTGATGGACTGCCTTCACTACAAGATAAACCCATCTGGTAGTGTTGTTCTGGTGGAGCTTTTCTTTGTAGCAAGAACAAAAATTTATTGTACCACAGACATGCAAATAGTGTAAATTAGTCTTTTTCCATGGAAGGCAGCAGAACAATGCCCATTGAGAGGCCTCGTGTCCTTAGAAGGCTCATTTGATTTTGAACTTGGAGTTGTCTGCAGGTTGCCAGGTTGCAAAAGACCTTTTTGGAAGCATGTCGCAGATGGGGAGGGGACAGGGCAAAGATGGGACATGTTTGAGCTGCTCTGGTTTTTCTTATGGTCACAGTCCTTCAGAAACTCCTATATCACAACCCTTTATCTGAATTCCCAACTCTGTGGTCTCGTATGTCACTATGTCTTGTTTGTCATCACTGCACAGAGGCATGAAAACTAGGGAAAATTGGGATGGGGACAGGTGGCACGATTCCTGTGGTCATCCTCCCACAGCCTTAGTGCACATACAGAGAGGTGGAAGTGAGCTTGGCCCTACCATTCCCTTTCTGGGTGATCTTGGCCAGGCTGCTTCGCTCTGTCAGCCTTTACCCCTACCTTCTGAGGTCTCTTCATTGGCTCACGGAGTAAGAGAGAAGTTTTCCCATGGATATGAAATGCTGCGTGAAAAACAACTTCACCATCCACCCCTCTTAAAGGGGGTGTCAGTCTGAGCGGGAAGCATAAAAGAGCATTTAGAGTGGTGGGAACCGCAAAAATTGAAGTCAATCCCAACTATAGGGAGAACTCAAATTACAGCCATGCGAGGTGCAAGCCATCCAGATGGATTTTCCACTCATGTCTATAAAAAAGAAATGCATCAGCAAAGTTTTGCTGGACATTTCTCTCCACTTCCCTAAGCTATTTACATAACATGACTTACCACGCTCGCTGCCTGCCTTGTGAAGTGCTTCCCCTTGGCTTTCTCTCCAAGGCATCAGTGTTCCCACTACTCTGTTCAGAGGAGCCCAGCATCTTTGCATACAGCTGTAAATTCCAGCAGAATCTCCCTGTGTTGAACTTGGAGTACAACAGAGTGAAGCAAGCCTGAAATCTCCAATTTGTTTTTATGTGCAGCAGTGCTCAAACTGCAGTTCTACTTTGAGGGAACCTGTCCTTCTGAAGGAATACTGTTCGGTGGTTGATACACAGACTTGTACAAGGGAAGAATTACAGCACTACTTTTCTTCCCTCAAGTACAGAAAAATGTTCATAGGGAGTCTTCCTTGGGAAACAGCAGCAAGTGAACTCCATGGCATAAAATACTGTATTCAATGGGCCAGCACATGCAATCAAAACCAGGGTTTTCATCAAGACATTAGAAGTGGTGATAGGACTTAAGCCCTCTTCTCCATTTGTCAACCAATTTGGGTTGATTCTGAATGAGAATGAGGGGAGTCACATGAGGAATTTGTTAAATGGCTCAAAACTTTTGACATGGCAACAGAAATAAGGAGGGTGTTTGGATCTCAGACGGATTAAATTCTATTTCTTTATCTCCTGCCTACCCAGGAAGGAAACATTTCACTTCTGTCTCCCTCTCTTGCTCATTCAGATGGTCCACTCTTTGCTGGAGGGACCTTCTTGTTATTTTTGGGTGTAGTTTAGTAACCACCACATAAGGGACCTCAATCTTCCTCTTTAAAAATGTCTTTCCACTAAGACAAGGACACTCCTTGACTCTTGGACTGGTGTGGGGTTTCTCAACATGACAGGTAGAACTTTACCACCTTGAGAGTGATGGAGCAAGGATAGGCCGGGTTGTTCCACTCATGGAAGCAGAAGGAGGAGGGAAAGCCAGCAGTAAAGACCCAGATGAATGCTGAAGAAATGAGGGTTTCTCTCCCTGCCCGTGTGATGGGCACAATGATCACTGCTGGGGGTGGCCACACTTCAGCAATGGTCACCAGCCCAAACATCCTGGCTGTGCCTTCAGCAGTGGCTGCTTTCCTGCCTGCTTTGCCCTATGTGCCAAACCAGCCTTCTTAACACTTGTCACTTCTGGTTCCGTTTCTTTCTGGTAGAGCTGGAAATGGGTATATGGGACTCTACCACATCCACTGGGAACTTCCTGTGGGGCAGGCTATAGCTGAAGGCTAATCAGATACTCAATAGATGGGCCAGTCACATGAAAACAATTCTACACATACATTTTCTCAGAGTAACTCCTTCCTCTTCTATCTCTGCTCTGGCCTGAATAAGAAAAACTCACTGAACAGGAGCCCTAGAGGGGTGATATATTCCAGAACTGATGGAAAACAATGCCAGCATCTTCTCAACAAATGTTTTTTCCTACACACGCAGCTCTTTCTTCTAACAACGGGTTGCAAATAGGTTTTATTGCTCAATGGCTGGCTCAAGTAGACATTTAACAGGCTTTAATTCTTCATCAAGTTTCAGATTTTCCACCTGGGAAATCTTCCTCCTTTTCACCCCCTCTCTTTTCTTTTCCTTTGTTAAAAGCAGGACATGACAGCCTGCAGGGTGATGTCTATTGTTACAAGTTGAAAGATCTAGCACACTCTGGAGTCTGAGAGCATGAATGAATTATTAACATCCTTCCCCACTGTTCCTGGTAATGTATGCAACACTTGAAAAGGCTTTTCTTTTAGCTTAAAGCAGCATAGATATTAGTGGCTATTCAAAACAACCTGGCAGATGCTGTGTTGATATTACTTAGCCAGGGCTTGACAGGCATGAACTTTGGATCTTTCCAGTTGAATGGGAGAAGGGCCGTAGTCCAGGAAGAGCAGCAGCAGCATTACGGCAGTAACTAAACAGGTTGTCCCAACAGTCGTGGTAATTCGTTTGAGAGGACGAAGGTTACACTATCCAGTTTTCAAACAGAAGGGCATGGCTACTGCTATCTAACTTTTGTCAGATAAGCAGGACAGTTAACTTACGAGCATAGTCACCTGTAGATCACTATGTGGCCAAAGGGGTGCTAATTACCTCCCAAAAGTTCTTTAAATCATTCTTCTATGGTATCTGCCCCTCTCCACCGAGTTTGCGGAGCCTCGTTGTTAGAGCCTGTCTCCTCCTGCTTTGTGACACTTTCTTGCATTACATCCCCAGCTAATGCTCTGCCTCAACTGTGGCTGTCCCCTGTGATGTTCCTCTGCTGGCCATCCCTGCCTGTGGGGGTGTCGAGTCCAGGGAGCCTGAGCTGGGAACCTTTCCTGGTAGCAGTGGGATGAAAGCTACCAAACTTAGTTTTATGTCGGTTGATGTCCCTTTCAACAAGTTGCCGCGCATATTTGCAAGGTTGCCCTGTCTCCCTTGTTGAGGACAGAGCTAATGTGGTGGGCCTTCCCACCGCTCCTTTCTGGCCTCAGCCAGCCCTTATCTCTACCCCAGCTTTTTTCTGGTCTTGTGGCCAGATGCAGTCGGCTTGGCCAGTGCTGCAGGAGGATGGGTTGTTACACACCGGGACCCTGAGTTATAAACACCCACTCCCAACCTTCTGACTGGCAGAGCTAGTCTGCCAGAGCCAGTGAGACCGTCCAACACTATGGGTGAGCTATACCAAATACACCTAGAACATCTTCTAGCATGTATTTTGAGACCACCACATGACAATTGTCTCATACATCAAGAAACGAGGCACTTGTGAAGGTTGTTTTGCCAGGGATGGACACCAGTGCTAAACTGTCCCTAGCTAAAGAAAATATCATGAGAAAAAAAGTATCCCATAAGTTCTTATTTGTTCCTGAATTACTAGGCGAACATGACATATAACAGAGTAGCAATCAGGATCTGTTCAGGGATTACCCTGATTAATGAAGTCTTGATTTCTTACAGTTTTGTGTCATTGGCCTCACACACTCCTCCTCCACAGTCAACCCAGCTTTTTGTCCAGTCCCTTATAAGCCTCACTTGGCAAAAGTCTCTTGCCTACCCTATGGTACCTCCATTTTCTTCCTGCAACACAACGTCCTTGCTCTGAAATAACTCAGCTATCCTCATGTCCAACAGCTATTTAGTTATGGGTCGTGGAGAGTGAGTGTGTTGGTCTGGGGATGTAATCACAACAGATAATCCAAAGGGTTTGGAGTCTTCCTGCTGTCTACCGGGTACCTTCTCTGCACCCCACTCGGAACACTTGCAGGGCTCATGGATAAGAAACACCTCTGAGGCTGCTGTCCTAGTGTGAGCTTCAGTCTGCTTTGCTGATGGGCTCAGATGCTATCAGGGTAGGACTGACAGCAGATGTGTACTCTGACAGGCAGGATGTGCTCTCAACCACATTTCTGTCAGAAATAAACAGATTAAAGGAGTTGAATTCCTCTAGTTTGTTTCTTTGTGAGAGGCACTGTTAGCTGACCTGCTGGACCATAAAGTTTTGTTCCTCAGACCTTCGACACTTCAGCTAGCTGCCTGATCAGAAACATTTCTGCTCCTCAGGCTTTCCTTGTACATGGAAAACATTTAAATAGTTTGTCAAGGGAAGAGGCTGGGAGGAGGAAAGGAAGGAATCACAAGCCAGAAACATCTAAATTGTTTTTCCAGGCTGTTTTTTTGTGCTGAAAACCAAATCAGCTCAGCAAGGCTGGGGTTCTGCTCTTGTTTCTCTGTTTTGAAAAGCAGCCAGCTTCCACAGCACGGGTAGGACAAACCCCTCTGACAAAGCAGCCGAGTGTTGACTTTACCTGTGATTTCACCTTGCGTGCTGAATTTGTCAAGGCCCCATGAGGAAAATGCATCAGGTTTAAAGCTCTTGTGGTAGTGGAAGGAGCATGGTACCAGTCAGCAACTGAGCAGGGGATATCTGGAAGTTTTCTTATGCCCATGGTGCCATGCATCATAGTCCTGTCTGCACTGCAGTGCCCCGACCTCTCTCCATTGGCACAACCATAAGGATCCAGTGCATCTGGTCAGAGACACGTGGGTCAGGATGAGACTTGGTGCCAGGCACAGGAGGTCGCGGAGGAGGAAAGCACAGAGGTTGCCAGAAGAGCCATGAAGCTGTCCATTTGTCATGCTCCACACCTGATCCAGATCACAAGTTGCAATCAATTAGAACCTCACTCAGCAAAAGAAAACTGGGCTCTCCTGAGCTCGGGTCATGGCCAAGTGGGCAACCCCAACACAGCTGTTCTTCAGCAGAGACAATATTATTCCTGTCCCTTTCAATGTCCATGAAGGTCCAGCTCCTTTGTGCTGAGGAGAGCAACACTAGGTGGCACTGACTCCATTGTGCAGAAGAGTCTGAAGACACAAAGATGGACAGAGCTGCTGAATGGGAGATCCTGATAAATCCCAGTTTGGGGAACCTCCAGCCAGGGTTTATCTTCTGCAGGTTGTGGACATTTGGACTCCCAACCTCACTGCAGTGCCTTGTAGATAGCAGTGCCAAGAGAAGAGAGATGTATCCTCCTCTTCCTAAAAAGGATATAAAAGATGCAGGAAAATCAGAGCTTTGTTCTTCAAACATCCTCATCCTTAAATGCTTGGTGAAGTCTCACAAATTCTCCTCCTACATGTCCTGTGTACTTAAAGCTAGTAACACACGAGTACTTTGTTAATAAATATCTCACCCAGAGTAAACAAGGTTTCCTGAAGCCCTTTGAGGTTTTGCATCACTGAAGACTTTGATATGGTCTCCTCGATGTAGCCTTCTTCTGTGGGATCAGATGCAGTGGCTGTGAAAGAGCTTACCGAGCTACGGCTGCAGGTCAGGGTAAAGCACCTGGAGACACCATTGCTTCAAGAGGGCTCCTTCAGAGTGCAAAAACCTCATCTGTGCTGCAGGTACAGACTGTGTGTGATGAACTGTGACGAAGCTATATGAGATCAGAGTAAAGGTCTGCTGAGTGAAGTTCTGTCTCCACCAGTGGCCAACAGAAAATACATAAAGAAGAGGAAGAACAAGAACATCCTGACAACTTGCGGCTCTGGGTCTTCAGAAGCTACCAGGATGATTTTGTAAGTAAAGCCCTTAATGGAGTTTTCTTCCCTGAAAATGTTCTATTGCTTTTTGAAAACATTCTATCACTTTTCAAAAACATGTAATTGTTAGCATCCCCTTGTCTTTCGGCAAAGCGTTTTGCAGCTGCACTTCGCACTGCTACAAGAAATATGTCTTCTTGGTTTTTTGAACTAACCAGACAATAATGCTATTTGATGCTCCCCTGGGTTTTAGCATTAAGAAAATTAGATATGAGTTGTTCCCTATTCCTGCTCTCTAAACCACTCATTGATTTATATCAGTTGCCCTCTCAGCTACCTTTTTTCCAGTCCAAAAAATCCTATTGAATGTAACTGTTCATCATAGAGAAGCAATTCTACATTTTAGCATTTTGTCACCCTCCCACTGCTTCCAGTCCCAGGATATTGTGCTCTCAGGTGGGGAGACAGGACAGCAACATAAATAACATCAGCTGAAGGCCCTGGAAAGATTTATACAGTAGTGTAATGATGTTTTCTGTTATTGTTATGTTAGCAAAGGCTACATAAAAGAACAGAAATGGCACTTTTCTTGACCACAAAGCTTTGTACAAAAACAAGTGAGAGACAAAAAGATGCCTATCACATCCATCAAGGACCTTGCAGGAGAGCCATAGTTTGTAGGCAGGAGATATCTATGATTGCCCACGGATCTCTCTGGTCTCTTGGAGAATCCTCAGTAGCCCCAGATGTCTCACGCCCTCCCACAGCGAGAATTCAGGTTGCATAGAAGTCCTCGGACCAGTGCAGTGCTGGAGCCTGCTTTCCTTCCTTTCCAAAGCTAGTCAGAAATTTCTTTTTAATTAAAAAAAAAAGGCATTTTTTATTAGGGAAAAAAAATCTAGACAGCATGCAGAAGAGCAAAGCACTAGAAATTCAGAGGACACATTTCAATACCTAGACACAGATACACACAAGACAGTAATGCTGTGGCTCTCTGTATTTTGTAAATCCTGAGAGCCTCATATTTTTCAGACAGTCCCATACGGCACATTGTCTCTTACATCTGGAACATCAGCGCTGTGTCTCATCAGCTGAAATGGCTTCATTTTCAGAGACATTGAGGGTAGGATTCATCCCACCTAATATCACCTGTGTAGATGTTTATCCCCCTTTCCCCATTTATGATTAAAGGAAAATGTCATCATTTTTAAGATGTGATTCATCTGACCTGTTTTACACATCTACATTAGTCTGAGTTGAATGTCTTCTGGAAGCGCCTGTTTCTCTTAGAATAAAAACCTAATATTGATCAGACAAATCCCACCCCTCATGCCCAACAACGCTGTTCATGTTAGCCTCCCAAATAGTGTCTACAGTCCCAAGAAAAATTAAACCAGATGAAATTCATATGCTTTTATGTTGCAGTAAGGACCCCAGGCCTTAGCTGGATTTGATACTGTTTTCCAGGAGCAGCCAGCTTACCCATGAATGCAGATGGCTCAGTGTTGTCTAGGTTCAAGAGGAAGAAGGCAAAAGAACTTGGTCACCGTGTTTTTTTCTTCCTGTAGAGATGGCAGTGTCTATCATTCCAGCAACATTTGTATGAAAAGTGGGGTTCTCTGCTAAATCAGGTGGCAAGAATTTAGAGCATATGTGAACCAAGGCAGAAGAAAGATCTTCCCATTCCTCCAAGCCAAAAGATACACAAAGTTTCAGACAGTTAATTATGGTTCAGAGACTACATGCAGTTAATGGGATAAATGGACCCCAGAAATTCTAGGTTTGGTCCAGATTTTTCCATACACGTTACCAGCAACTCTAAGTTAGGCTAAATGTTAATATTCTTGGATGCTTGATTTAGTTCAGTTAGATCTGCAGCATGTGGACTGAGAGTATCATACCAGAAATGGTCACCATAACAAGACTCTTACAAGTCTACTCCAGAATCAAGCTGATTCATGAGCATGTCCTTGCTGTAGGCCCTGAGAAATTCAGTTCCAGGCACTCAAATCTAAGTAAGTGCCTGAATCCGGAGCTGAATTCCCCCAAGACTGTAGGGATGTGAAGATCCATGCATGTGTTATGTAGCTAAGCTTTCTTTTGCAGATAAGAGGGATACGGGGCACAGCTCAGTTGTGAGACTCACCTGGACTCCAACTGCTGATCCAGAAGTATGAAGGAATCCTAATGCAGATGTCACAAATATCTTAGGTTATCTTACTGCCTACATCACTGTGCTTAGGTAACTGGATTGAGACCAGGAGACAATTTAGTCAGTAGTGACCAGCTGTACATGCATAGGGATGCAAGCCAGTTGCCTAAATAGGGGCATCTAGGGTTATTGAGCTGCCTAAGTTATCCAAGGTGTCAGCACAGGGCTGGTAAATATAATACAGGACCTACAAGAGACCTGTATCCATCCACAGCAATAGCTGGAGGCCAGATGTGATGTGTCTAATACGTCACGGGCCATTTGTGGCCTTTGACACTGCTTTAGGTGATGTTGAGTCGCTCTTTAGGCTCTGCTGACTGCCTATGCTAAACCTCCATGGACTATAGTGGATGCTGAGCATCCATCAAACTCATAGATTGGCACTTGCACTCTAAGGTTGAACATCTGCATCTCTCAGGGTACCAGAAAGATATGCCGTATCTCCTTTTGCTCTCCGTATTACATTTGTTTGCTTTTCCAATGCAAGTGGTTTGATCTTATTTCATCAAATTTTCCATGTGAAGAAAACAGTCTTCCCTGAACCAAAAAAAAGCTTCCCTCCAATGCACAGACACATCCCCTCAATGCTGATGTGTGTTTTATGTCATGCAGTAAAATTCTCATGTGTCACTGTTTACACATTAATACAAAGTACAGGATTAGGCTATAAAACGAATGTGCTCATTTCAGTTCCTTTTGTCAACGGGGATAAATTACACCATATGTCAAGTAGTGGTAAAGCCTTGGTGTAGAGCATTAACAGAACTATCCTTTAATACCTAGGTACCATGGCCAAGAGAGAATAATAATTTTTTTCTTGATCATAGTGCATGCTTCTTAAAAAGCAACAGCTAGAAATTAGCAGAATTAATAATGCACAGAGTAAGAAATATTAAAGGAAACCACAGAGACTAAATGCAGACTGAGATTTTAATGGTATTTTCAGCTAATTTTTTTAGTGTAGGATATGCAATCCAGAACCATTCCAAGCAGGACTTGACATCAATCCCTCCCTGAGCCAGCCTTGAGCCACTGGCTCTTATCCACTGTCATATGTATACTCCAGTCTAGTTCTGATGCCGTACTAGTTAGGAGTGAGTCAGACCCTTTCAGTACAAGGGTTTTTCAGCAATTGTGAGCTACGGAGGGAAAAGCAGATGCATTAGTCAGAGTAGTGGGCTAAACTACCACAAATTAAATGTGGAGGATAATAGGATAAGAGCACGCACACCTAAAGCAATACACAGATCCAACACATGGTTCTGGCTCCAGCATCACTGATGTTCAGGTATGAAATTTTCCTTTTCCATCTTGCTGAAGACTCAGGCCCACATCTCAGGCTTATTTCCATTATCTGTTGACTCTCCAACAGCTGTTTCATTTCTTCTTAGAATTCTAGGAATAACGCTGGGAGCCCCAGCTGTTAGGAAGGATCATCCATCCAGATTAAGATGAAGATGATAGCCTAAAGGATCAAAAGCTTTAGGGTAAAGTGTTCCTATTGGCTACCAGGAAAATCAGTCTTTAAGGGAAAGCAAACCACACATATTACTAGTATTCAATTAAAGAAAAATAAAGCTAGTGGGTTTTTAAGAAAATTAGACAGCACCTAGGAAGAATGTGTTCTCTTTTTGCCAATCTGAAGAGTAGGTGACTTCAGATTTTGATAGAATTTTTTGACCTATGAAATGCAGCACATCAGATTTGTGGTACAGCTTTCTCTACAAAGTTCTCATTTTATATGATAATCACTAATATTCCATAGGCTTGTTCATATTGTAATTAAATATATGGCAATACAAAGGGTGCAATGCCTTTAAACTTATCACAGGCCTTGCCTGAAGTGCACGGGTCCCTAGTTCATGCTATCTACTTTTGCTTCCATTTATGTAAGAAAGCATGACAGTGCATCAAGGAATTTACCTATGCTGTCTGGCCACGACACCTATTTTTTGCTGCAACAGTGAGTTCATGCAACAGAGTTGAACAGATGGAGAAAAATCAAGAAGGTTGTCTTAAGATATAAGCATTATGTTAGGAAAAAACCTCTTTATGCTAATGCTCAGGTTAGTTCCACACTCCACTGTGCACTTCGAGCCTCCTTTTCTTTGGGAACATCACTCAAGGACATTGCAAGACATTAGGTAAGACAAAGATGATCTATGTGAGGATAAAAGGAGATGTCATTCACTGACTAGTGCTCTAAGAAACTGGAATCTTGTACCCCGACAATCATAGATGGTGACTCAGACCACTGGCCAGCTCGGCTGCAGACCTGGATCACCCTCCACAAGCACCTTTCGTCTGAGGCTGGATCTGCTTTTCCTGTTCACACACTGCACCAAGCAACCCACGTTCAACTCGAATAACAGCTGAAGCTATTCAGCTCCCGGGGCCAAAACTACTTAAGGCAAATTGATTCCTGATACAGGTTTCCTTTGCTCTTCTCTTTGTGCCTTCCTAGCATCTTTTAGAATTCAAATGCTTGCATTTCACATGATCTTTTCATCTCTTAGCGGGTGAGGCCCTGCTATTACAATCCTTTGCATATTGTATAATTATTATAACAGCTCCCTTCGGGCTCAAGTCATTATAGCTGTCATTTGATTAGCTTTTTGTCACTGGGCCTTTTAAAGAATGACTGCACCCTTCACACATAACATATGTTAATTTATTTCCACAAACATCCAAGTGTCTTTCTTCAGCTTGACAGTGACTTGATCATATTTTGTGTTTCTTTTGTACATACTCCCTTCTTCTAACTGATGACCAGATGGAAATTATGATTCCATGCCTGATCACATTTTTGTTTATATTTTAGGCTTATCAGCAGGTCCAACACATGCGTTTACTCAGACACCTGAATCCGCATGGGTTCTTCAGACATCTGTATAATCATAAGATTAACATTTAACAGTTAATAGTTTTCCTAGAAATTTTTTATCTGGAGGAAAAAAAAGTTACTCTTGATTATCTCTAAGCTATTTCAGTGACCTTTTACAGGATGCTAAAAGTTTGTGATTGGCTCCAGTAAGTGTCTAACTCTTTCAGCTGTGGCTGTCAGCTCTGGTCGAGCCACACTTGGAACATCTGTAAGCAAATCGCACTCCATTCCTACATTATCTTCTGTTATGAATGTTCTTGAAGAGATTCATATGTTTGAGAAATGCTGATTTCACTTACGTTATCTTGATAATGGTTAACCTACCACACTCTGACCACAATGCCATCACTTACAAGTTGTATAATATTCCTTTATCTGTGTTTGATCCTATTTATTAAGCAAAGATGACAAGCCCATCAGAGGTTTTAGGTTGCTCTAGGCTGTCGCCAAAAGTTCAAGGTAGTTCATACTCATATTTGCACTTCAGTTATTCCTGTCTGGTAAAGCTCAGAAGAAAATCTCAAACAGAACCAGAATTAGCATCCTAGACTTCCCAAGAAGCCACAGAAAGGGTATGTCTGAGTTGGATGTGGGATGCTGGACTGGAGAAGCGCTCGTCGCACCCCACATCAGCAGTGCTGTACTGAGCCATCCTGTGTACTGCACAGATCAAGGCTGGGCTGAGCCTGGAAATCCTACATGGTTACCGTCTTCCTTCCCTAGAAACACAAGTTATTGACCTGCGAGAAGCAATTGCCAGGTCTAGTCCTACGGCATGAGCTGTTGTGGTAATTTGATTTTATATAACAACTCCTATTTGAGCAGCTGTTACCAAAGAACAATTTGGATTAGTTCCCTGATAGAAGAAAAACAAAAGAAAGAGCCTCCATATCCTCCAGCCTTCACTGGTCGGCCTTGCAGCCCAAGACTCACGCTATGATGCTGTGACAACCACAGTTTGGTAGAAAGATGATACAAAACTAACCATCTGGTGTCATTTCCACCAAAGGAAAATAAAATAACTTTCAAAGTGACTCAGTGACTCTGGAGAGTCAGTAACTGTCCAGACACTAAAAAGTTGATGTTTCCCTCACAAATGGCCAGAACAGATTTGCTGCTTTGCTGTGTCCTGCACTGCCAGTGCCAACCCCCAGCATCACAAATTCTCCCATCGCATGTGCATTTGCTGTTGGTTCCGCAATGTGCAAGCACACTGCATCAGAAAGGGGGAAAAGGAACAGCGACTTACAAAATGGTCCCTGCTGAATTTTCAAGCCCCCAAAGGGCTGAAGAAAATGGTTCCTTAAACTTTGCTTGCTGACGTGGATGAGTGAGGTGGCAGTGGGGAGGGTTTTCGTGATCTGTTTGGCTACAGAACAAAATTGTGGCTGCTTCCTGTAAAGGAACCGTCTGCTGAGGCAAAACATGACGACTCGTGCCCACTTCAAATGCTGCGTGCTCTGTCCTGCAGCTTTTGTTTCAGAGACCCAAACATAAGTCGGGTGGAAATAATTTTTTAAAAGTGCTAATTTTGTTTTCATTGACATATTTAGGAGCAAACCTTGTCTGTGTATCAGGCATCCCAACAAGTTAGCACCATTTGCTGTTTAAAGAAAATTTTGAGGATAGGAACTGTCCTCCCTCTGTGTCCTGCATCATGTAGTCCCAATAAAGGAACCAAGTACAGGGAATGACCTAAAAGAGGCCCCGGAAAGCCAAGAAGACATGCAATGCTATACCTGTAGTAGTGAGTTAAATGGGTCAGGACACCTTCTCTGTCCCCAAGCCCGCTGGCATGGCCTGTCTGGTGTCTAAGCCAAGACAGACACACAAAGACAGACCAACCTCTCACATGCTAGGCCAGCGTGGAGAAGGTACAACTGGGACAATGAACAGGTCTACGTAGAGCTGGTGATTAGGGACCAGGGTGGGAAGGATGCTCTTCTAGTCTATGTGCCAAAATAATTACAGAAAAAGGGTACCCGTGTGCCTCTTCCCCTTGACGAAAAGTGACTGTATGCCAGACCATGCTGATTTATCACACCCTGCTTTTGTTCATCGAGCTGAATTTCACTCACATGAAAAAAAAAAAAAGACAGACTGAAAACTCCTTTTTCTTAAAAGCACAAACAGAAAGTCTGATTTTTCAGGCAGTTGCTTTTCCTCCTGTCTTGCTCCTCCAGAGCTGTGGGCCACCCATCAGAGAGGGCTGATGCTCAGCCCCTGTCACGGATGGAGTGACATACTTCAGTCATAAGAGAGAAGCTGGGGGTTGGACTAGATGACCTTTGATGGTCCCTTCCAACCCAAGCCATTCTATGATTCTATGAAGTAGCAATACGTTTATTGATATTAAACAGCAATTTAATGAAGTTTGATAGTGAGTGTGACAGTGGGTTAACAAGATTCGATGGTAAGGTTCACCTGATAATTACTGCATAGAGGACAGGGTCAGACAAAACTGTCAGGGAGACCCTCCGGTTGAGTTACGAGGTTCAGAATGGACCCCCTTGCTTTCTAAAGTCCTTCTCAGAGAGGAGGCCAGGTGTGACTGGACCCACTCCTAGTCCCAGACTTGGACAATGCTTTATGTCTAAAGGATTATATATGCACAATCAATTTTTTATATCATTTAGCTAAGATTTCAAAGTTTAGCATGCTATTAATCACTTTCTGAGAATCTGTTGCTGAAAGGAATCCCTCAGCCTCGAGCACTAACCTTGAAATGTGCCCCTAGGCAAAGGGAGACCCTGACGTGCAGCCCACTGCCGTGCAGGCAAGCTCAACGGGCCTTGGGCTGTCCACTATTTATGGAATAAGATAATGGACTCATAGCCATATTTGCATTCCAACTACAGATGTTAGCTTCTTCCAAATTTGCCTTGAGTCGGACATTGACCAGCACCGTGGTTCGGTGGGCACATTGCACAAATTAGCCTTTGGCTATTGCATTACTATCTGTCTTCCCCGAATCCACTTTGAGCCACGTGCAGCCATCACAACCAGACGCATCCATTGTGTCCCCCATTGGTGGTTATCACTTGAGCAGGGTTATGGGAAATACAGGTCAGGTTGGGGCAGGGGGATCACACCGCCACAGCTCCTGCTGGGCCGTGATCAAGGGGAGACCCCTGGAACCCCCAAGATGGAAAAGCCTGCAAGTGTCCTTCTGCAGCAGTCAAATAGCTGCATTTGGGTGTTATATTTTTCCGCCTCAAACCAGCCTTTGGTGGGCCCAGCAGATCAAGCTTTGCCACAAACTATGATACAGCTCGCGTGACAATTTTTTGTTCTGAGGACTTGAATGCAAACGTTTGACACGTGTCTGGTTTTCTAACCACAGAGACAATATCTTCTTCCTCTGGGCTCCGTGGGGAGGCAGAGGCTGGAGGGTTTCTCACTCTTCCCTCACCTCCCCTGACTCATTCACCCTCGGAGATGCCTGGGCAACAGGAAAATAAACTTGAGCAGAAACCTCCCGAGCAGTTAGTCTGTGGTCTCCCAACCAGTCCCAGCTACATTCTGGGGCCTTGGTCGATGGGGCTCTGCAGCTTTCCCAGGTGCATCTGTCCCAAGTCCCAGTGAATCCACAGCTGGGCTCTATCTGCTGGTTCCCATCTTCCCTCCTGTGCCTTCACCTCAGGGAAAGGTAACGCAGAGGGGAGAAGGCTATTGGGGTCTGACAGGTGCTACTGAATCATCAAAAACAGGGTAAAAGAAAAACAATAAAAATGTGTACCCATACATCTATTCATTTTTTTACTTGCCACAGGAAATAGGCATCAAAGGGCTGTTCTGAGGCACCCAGAGTGAAAGGTGAAACGGAGCTGCTCTCATAACCAATGCACTTTGTGATTCATGATCTTTTGCTTTTCCTAGAAGGAAAATCAAAGATTATGGTACTTGTTTATGAGGAAGCTGAAGAAGAACCACTCTCAGGGAGGCCTGGTTAGAGGATTTCAACCCTGTAGAAAAGTGTGATTCAGCGCCTTTCTCAGACCTGAGGAGATCCAAATCCATTGCTCCACATGTCCAGGAGACGCACTGGCCCGTTAGGCTACAAGCAACATATGGGAAGAGGGGCAGGAAGGCATCCTGCCTCTGCAGGTGACAGTGGACCACAGCACAGCATCCCATCTTAAACTCTTCCATGGAGAGAAGCAGCTAGCTCTCTGGCTAGCAAAGCAGCCCAGATCATTTATTGCCTGCAAGGACTCAGCAACCTCTACACTGTCGTGCCCAAATTGGCTGTGGTCATACCACGCAGCCAGCTCTTGTATGCTCCTTGCACGAAGACGTCAGATATTTCACTTGGCTCTGGGAATCATGGTCCCAAGGGAGTCTTGCAGAGTAGAAATCAGAGATCACCATCACAGGAGGGACACTGACTCTCAGTCCCAGGCCCACGTCCCTCCAGACCTTTGTAGCCACCATGCCAGGTGGTACTGGTTCAGCCTGATGCTGAATAGGATGAGAAGCAGTGACTGTGCCTGGTGGGGTGGGTTAGCAGAAGACAGGGCTCTGGCTGATGAGTGGGAGTGTGCAAGGAAGAGAATGAAAGGAAAAATTGGGACGGCCAGAAGTACTCAGCAACTTGGGCAGAATCCAAAGAGGAAACTCACCGCTCAAAAAAGAGGAGTAAAAATGTTAAGATGTTGCATTTCTGCTTTTCCAGAAGAAAACACTGGGACTTCGAGCAGCCTGTTTACTCTGAAAAGTGGAGCTAACTCTGAACACTAGCAGACAGGGGGTTAAATACAGGGGAAATAAAAGAAACCGCTGAACCTGGGGTGGAACAAAACATTTCAGCCTGACTTAAAGCAACCTTCTCTGGGTTGCTTTGTTGATTTCCAGAGAGTGCCCCTCAACACCTTCCTCCTCTGAAATCCTCTCTCACTCCCCTCCCGTATTTTTATTTTACTAATTTCAGCTACCGAGCCCAAACGTTTATGACTGCCTCAGCTCTGTCCACGTCTTCACTCAAGCTCCTTTTCTTTGCTGCTGGAGAGGCAGGTGAGCAGGTGGGAGGTGAAAGCCCTCCTGCACCCCAGCTTCGGTTCTCAGAGAGTGTGTTCGGGGAAGCAGCCCCCAGCACCGCTGGCACAGCATCCCACTTGCTTGGGTGGGGGGAGGGCTGGCGTTGGTTGTGGTTTCATTCGGTGTGGTGCAGAGCCCCGCTCCTCGCTGCTGCACCGTGTCGCCTCAAGCCACGCGATGAGGAGATGCTTTGGAGAGTCACTGAGTTAGTCCAGGATGCTTTGGCAAAGGTCGTGACTTTGGAAACCAGGTTATGGCGCAAAAGGGATAGATATGGTTTGTCTGCTGCAGTCAGAAGGAACCCGGAACAAAAGAGCTCTGATAGGTCCTTGGAAGACATTTGTTCAGTAGTGACTCAGGGCTAAGTAATCCAGCAAAAGTCAACCCGCTTCAGGTCCTGGCTACAACTGAACTCCTGGGTCAACCAGGCTCATAACAAAACCTCTTAGAAACACAGTTCTGCATATATTCCTTTCCCAGACCCAAATTTCTATAATAGCAACAGAAGAGTGACAAGAGTAGCAATAGTCAACGCTAACAGAAGGCAGAACTTTAAACAATGAGAAGCATTCATTAACTATCGAGGTTTGGTTAAACAGCTGGGTGAGATTCTGGAGTCACTGGCCTTTCAGGTCTCCTGTGCAATAACTAAACCGTTGTTGGTGGCGATATTGGTAAATACTTATATTGCAGGAGGCTAATGCACGTAGTTCTCCTCACAGAATCATAGAATAGTAAAACTGCTTAGATTGGAAACGACCTATAAGATCGTCTAGTCCAATCGTTAACCTAGCACTGGCAAGTCCCCCACTAAACCATGTCCCGTGGGATGTGGTGGATATTGAAAGGTTGCTGGTATGCAAAAAGCAACCAGATAAACTGATGGAAGAAAAATCCATAGAGAGGTATTGAATATAAAGCCACAACTACAGCAAGTCTATGAACAGTAAGTCTTGTGCTGGCCTACTACTGGTTTGACTTGAACTGTTGTACTCACACACCTTCTTGGAAGTATTTATGGCATCTTATCTGTATCACTTCTGGACAGGTGATACTGGGACTCTATAATGAATCTGTTCAATTTCTGAAAAGTGTTGTGAAGGCTTGCATCCCACATTGGTTAGATACCATTACAGGCTAACACTCCAGTTGGTTACTCCAGCTGCCTGATCATGTCTGTGGAGACATTTGGATATGGCCTCAGGAATGAGGTGATTTACTGACACACTTGTTTTTCACAGGTGTTCACCTAATCTAATATTGCTGTTCCACAAGATTTATGAAGGCATGTATTATACACTCTTGAAATCAAATAGCCATCCACGTAAACCCTGCGGTACCCTTACATGGGATGCTTCTAGGTAGTACCTGGCCCCACAGACAACCCAAAACAGCAGGCAAGGATGGAAACACGAATTGCCACTAACACTGATGGCACTGGAAACCCCTTACGACGTCCTCAACTGTGCGTGAGGCTCCATGATGTCAAGTTCAGGTGTCACAGTTCTGGCTGTGCTCTGAAGGAATTGTCTCCCAGTTTTTCCTTAATGCACCCTAACCACATTGTCGAGGGTTAATTCTTAATCTGCCAGTACTTTCTCTTTCTGACTTTTTAGTTCCTGATTACCATCACACTCTGATCTCTTATCAAGGGATCTAGCCTCCCACAAAGCAAGAATTTCTCTTCAATCTTAGGTCGGTCATAAAGTCTTCTATGTTTTCAGCTTCTTTTGATAATAGCTGTTTTAAAGCATCACTCTCGCATGTCTCGTCTTGATGTGGAGTGCAGTACTCCTTCCATCCCTGCTGCACGCTTTCATAGTTAACTTCCTCTGCCTGAGTTAGCTGGAAAACATTAAAAGCATAAAGTGTTTTACAGCCAGCTGCTGTCAGAAATAAAGCAACCTTCTGACTGTTTTCCTTAATGCTTAACGTGGTGATACAAAATGAAGCAGTGGCTCTCCTCTCCCCGTAAAGGTGCAGTTTGTTTAGGGTTTATAACCAGGCTCATCTTCCAGGCAGTGTATTACTACTTTTCATTAGTTTAGTTTACTCCTTATACCACGAAATGTTCATTAATCACTCCCAAGGAGTGTGCCAGGGCCCCGGTTTCTTCAGGATCTGAGTTTCAGTTATTTCGCATTGTGCAACCAGGGTACTTTCAGACGTGCGAATTACTGTGCAGTAGTGTGTTATCATACATGAGCTGCTCCCAATTAATTGTCTGTGTTCCTATGTTTTCCAGTTCCTGCAGCTTGCCATACAAGAGCTTGCTAAATGAAAAGCTCTTTGTTCCCTTTATTTAGGGGTAAGCTAACCGAAGCTGCCCGAGGTGCCTTGCTCATACCTGGTGGTTTCTGTAAATGTGATGTGGCTACATCTCCGTGTTCATCCTAGCATGCAAAGAATATTGCTTCCAGGATAATGGCTCCCATCGCTGGTGAAAAATGTGTAAAAGTCACTTGGTGTATTGACGGGCTTGTTACTGTTTTGTGAAATAAGATTCATGACCTGACTTCTGTTGGTATGTGTAACACACATGTACATGAGATTTCCACTAGAATAATGTATAAGCTGCCTGCCAGCCCTGTCAGTCAATAAATCAAGGCCTGAAAAGCTCTAGAAAGTTTTTAAAACTGAGGAGAGAATTTCATTCCTTCAGGCATCTTCCTGTTCCTCAATCCCCGCAGAGTTAATCTTCACAAGGATTCATCTCCAGCACATTGCCCAAGATCTGATAAGCTGCCCACATTTTGGGAAGCTTCATTTTTGGGTACTCAGTACAAGAATTCTAAGAAAGCCTCGCCTTCAGGGGATGACACTCAGCCTTTTTTGAAGTTTGCGCCTATCATACACTTTACTTGTGGGTGCAAAAACCCATCAGCAGCTCCAAAGGATTTCTGGAAGTCCTCTCCTAAGAGGACTGCTTGGGTTTCCTTCTTGTCTTAAATTTCCAGGGTTTGAACTCTGGCTCTCCAAACATGTTCAGCATGAATTAGTTTGACTTCAGGTGTACATGGCTCTGACATTTCTTGGTCAATCTATTTCAATGTCAATTTAAATACGACCTCAGTGCTGATGATCATGTCCCTTTAATGTTGCTACTTCCTCTCTAGTGACCATCTTTCTGAAACAGAACACCACTCATGATATTAAGATCAAAAAGGAGAAACTCTTTCTTATCATCAGGAGGGAAACTTTATAAAGTTCAGCAAGCAAATGAGTCGTTTACATACGGAAAGAGATTTTTCATGTGCTGCCCCTTTTTCCCATTGCGCTGTTGCAAATGTATATTGTAGCCAGTCTTGGGATTTTGAACTCAGGATTAACTGCTCACAAGGTAACAGCAAACTTTTTCTAAGCTGGTAGTAATTAAAACTTTTTTCCTACAACGTCCAAATGTACAGACAGTCTTCTAACACCTTTTCTTTTCTATACCGTTGTTTGGTCTGTGACTCAGATGTATAATTTCCATTAAATGCAATGTGGGTTGAAACCTTATGTAGCCCACTGAAGTTTGCTGTGTTTCTCATCTACGGTAATCGCTCTTATTTGTGCTGTACAAAAATATTTACAGAAAAATATAAAGCTAGACTTATAGATGGTGTCATCGTGTGTTCAGAGAAATCATAGGATCACAGTAAAACAGGATCTCAAGAGACCACTTCCTCCATCATCTGTCCCAGGGTGGGATCAACCCTACCTATTTCGGTTCTCTATATAAGTTTGCTTAATTCCTCATTCAAATCTCCCACAAGTTTTTGTACATGTGCAAGTTCACCTGACTTGTTCTTAAAACCTCAAGTGACGGAGCCTGTGCAACGTGCCTGCAGCAACCTGTTCAGAGCTTCTCGGTCACAGCTGAGGAAGCATTATCTCCATTGTTCGCCCTAATTCCCCCTTGTTGAAGTTCAAATCCATTATTGCCAGTCCTGTCCCTATCAGTGCAGCCTGTGAACACCTATCACAGCAAATGCCCTTCAGTATTTTAGGGTTATAACGGCCTTCAGTGTGGATCCTTTTTTACAAAGGAAGAATATATAATAAGGCACCACATTTTCCCCGTAAGTGCTTACTAACAAAAAGGGAAAGGAAGGAGACAGAAAGCGATACTCCAAGAATGTCAGAACACTGAAAGGCAGCAGGATAGCGTACTATACACTAGCCCATATTACTTCTTATTTAATTAATAACTCCACCCTGCAAACACTTGAAGAATTTTATTCCAGTAAGCTTGTGAACGCATAAATATTGGCAACATTCATTCACAAAAACATCTTTCTTCCTTTTTAAAGATTATGGGCTGTTCATGGGCTCCAGGCCTGATTTATAAGCCGAGAGAGCTGAAGTCTGAATTGATCCTCATATTTCTGTGGAAATATGCTGGAAAACAGCCTCTGCTTGAATGATTGCATTAAAAAAAAAAACCAACACTATATGAGTAATAGGTTACCAGAATGTGCCATTGTCCAGTCAAATTTAGAGATTGCATCATCTGTTTTATTTTGGCATGTCATGCTGTCAAACAATCTTCAAAAATTTCACATTTAAGATCTGCCTCAAACAGAAATTCTCTTTAAGTGGTGCATTTCAGGAGCCTGTCAAAAAAAAAACCAGGGTCCAATGTGTTCTAGTGAAATTCAAAAGAATGTACATGTGCATACACATGCATATACACACATATATGTGTGTATATATATGTATATACAATTTTTGCAGTTTGAAAGCCAGATTCAGCCATGAACACTCTATTTACTGTTTTTCTCTCTGTAATGGAAAAGGTGAATCAATCACTAACCCAGTGCTTGGGCCTGAATCTGTTCTCCCCAAAGCTGGCACAAACAGAAGTAACTGAAATGAATTATTTGGAGTTACACCAGCATGAAAATAGAGCAACTGAGAGAAGAATAATTCTCCTCTGTGCATGAAGCTGAAGAGGTTTATTTTAGTTTCATTTATTCCCAGGCTTTTCAGCTGGGAACACTATTTTCTTTTTTTTTAACTTCATATGGTGTAACTTGAGGCTGCTATAAAAACTCTTCTATTCTTCTGAAAGTCAGGCTTCCTTCTTCCTTTGTAGCATCCGTAACCCTTGACTCTCTCAAGGAAAATGCATTCCCCAAAGTCTCCTCATGAGAGTGATTGATTCGAGGTTGGTTTTCAACTTGATTGCATTTTGTGTGACAGGCAATATAAGCAACATCGACCTAATCTTATCACCTGACACATGAAAAAACAAATAAATTAAAGTGAATGATTTGCATTTGCTGCAAGCATCTATGGCTGTTTGCCCATAAAATCAATTTTATGGACTCGTTGGCCCCACATCCTGCAGGATATGGGAGCCATATCTACATGGGTTTGTATAAGCCCAGTTCTGATTCATCCAGCCTGTTTGGATCAATGCATCCCATGTCAGCCCAAGCTGCCAGCAGATATCCAGAGCACCTTGTTGTTACATTGTACATTAGCCATCCACAAAACGACCACTGTCACCTTCCTGCCATTACATCCCTGCATCATGTAAGTCTTTTCTTATGTGGCTAAGACATGCCCACTCTGTGGCCCGTATGCAGCACCCCATAAGGGTATGTCAGGGAGGACAGACGTCGCACAAACTTTTGTATGTACCTGCAAAGACCCTTCACATTGTGTTGGCTTTAGTGGTGTCATGATGGCTCTGTCACCTTTCACTCTATCCTCTGTTACCCATCACAGTCGACACTGGTTGATATTTTTGCAAATATTTTTGCAAAACAGAAGGGGAAAGAGGAGCTGGAATGAGGCCTAAGCACATCCAGAACTGCAAATCAGGCTTAACTGGTAGACAAAAATCAAAAATCTTTTGACAACCTTGTGACACATATGTCTGGTAGTTGGTGCCCCTCAGGAGCTCACTCCTGGGACAAGTGTCCAGGCTGAGCCAAGGAGATGGGGAAGCTGGGGCTGGCCAGCTGCAGCCCTTCCACCTGATTTCAATTCAGATACATTGCACAGTAGACACAGGAAATTGCTCCCCCAAAAACACAAGCCAAAATATACACGGACCTTTACTTTCATTTTAGCAGTCCCAAAAGGTGGCTGATTCTCACTAAAATATAATAAAGTATAATATCAGAAAGGCTGGAAAGAGGAGGCACCTTTACAAGAGGCAGAGTTGGCAGAAGCCTAATAGGTTATCCTCTCCATCCCTCTATTACAAGGCAAGATCAGCCCTACCCAAGACCTTCTCAGTAAAAGTCTAAGTTATTTTGAAAAGAGAAAGAAATATTAGAGTTCCCATCCCTTCCCCATGAAAACTGGGTGCATCATTAGTCCTAGCATTAAAAAGCTTTTTCAATGTCTAAACTAATAATACAAGATAAAAAGTTCAATGTGATTTCTCAGTCACAAACTCTACAGATGCTTCTCATCAAAGTACCATTTTTTTAATTATTATTTTGTTACTAGGATTATTTCAGTGGCAGTGCAATTTGAAGATCTCAGTTAGGGTCAGGACAAAACTGAAGCAAGCCATCCATTCAAACCATCAGTCAAAGCTATTGGTCAAACCACAGCCATCAGCCAAACTGGATCAATCTGATCTTCCTGGGACACCCTACGTAGCCAAAGGCAAGGTCAGCCCAGGAAGCCACTGGGGATATCTTTCTTAAAAAGCAATGATTCAGAAAGGGATTAGAAAGTACACCCAAATGTCTATCGCAGCCAGCCCCTCCTCCAATTTCAGGCCAAAATGTCTTGTCCTCAGCAGACACAGAGAAGAGATACACCTCTGTCTTTGCCGCTATTGGCTTATTTGAAAGCTGTTGGCATGCCCTGCTTTGCTGCTCACTTCTCTTGACCCAAACATCATCAACGGCTTCCAACCTTTGCCATGGTCATGTTCCCTACACCCTGATCCTTGTTACCATCCTCTGGCCTCCTCCTCAAAAAATCTTGGAGGCTACCCGGCACCCACTGCAGTCAAAGAGAAGATGACCTCTAGATGGCCCAGCCTTTAAATACAGGCTTCCCAGGCTGCATTAAACCAGCAGCTTTTCCCTTCACGTAGTCTGTCCTCAGTGGGACTTGTCCATTGCACCCAATCTGGCTGTATTTTTACTACTTAAGCAGCAAAGTAAGTTTGCTTGAAAGCATTTCCCTAATACTCTGGTTTCGTCTTCAGTTCCTGTCCCCTTCTGTTGTTTTAATTTAATATCTCAGGATGGTTCAGAAACTCCCAGGAACCCAAGGGGATTGCGGCCACCGAGACTTATTTCCTGCAGCAACCCTGGAAGCGGCACAAAGCATCAAGCTATGTGTTGGTGCTGTGTTTTAGATCTTGCCATCTCTTCCTGCCTGTTGCTCTGTTTCCACCAGATATTCCCATCCCTGGAGCAGATTTGGAAGAAGGAATGGCAGGACTGGTCCTGATCCTGTGAAATCAGTCCTCTGCACTGCTTTAAACTATTCTAGCAATCTCTGTAGTGAAAGACACTGGTCAGCTATCGGGGAGGGTGGTAAAACCAGCCAGAATTGTTAACTTCTGAAATCTTTATAATTCAGATCCACAGGCCTTAAATTTGTCAGCATGAAGATGCCACTATGATACTGTTGAAGGTGCAAAGTGGAATCAACAGAGTAAAATTAGTATAAATTTTCAAGTGAACACTCTTATTTTGATGCAGGTAATCTTGTATTGTAGAGTAGGTCCATGAAAGAAGGTTAAAGGCAAACCAAAATATATCAGCCCATCCATGAAAGAATGCACCTTCCCAGCAATTTGTATTGACAAGACTGCATTATGTTAATTAGCTTGGTAGTCAACAGCATTGCATATCTTTTAACCTTTGCATTGAGCTTCTCAGTCATGTTATTTTTCTCTCTTAAAAAGGAAAAAGCAATATTGAGGAAAGATGTCAAATCTTGTATGACACCAGATTGCATCTGGAACATAAATAAGTTTCTACTTACAAAAAACTTTCTCCGAAAGACTTTTAAGCTGGGCTTCTATGTCCACAACTTGGTAAATTTTTTCCTCCCTAAATCTGTTCGTTGCTCTAATAAAAACATTACCTCTCTCTACAAACTTTGTGTTACTTATATCCTCAGGATATCAGGGCTACAGAGACACTCCTATTAAAAAGTCAAATGAATAATACATTAGGGAGGATTTCTCTGTAAACATGTCTTTCATGTCTTGTGTTGACTTACTTGTAAAAAAAAAAAGAAAGAGAGTTCTGCTTTACAGCTCAAGAAAGGTGCAGAGAAGGATGACAAAGATGATAAAAAAGTGTGGAATAGCAGCCCAAGGAGGAACAATTAAATAACCTTGGACTCATTTCCAGGCTGAAGAGGTGGCTGAGGGAGTATGAGAAAGGTCTATCACGCTTCTGTCCCTCTCCTAAGTGGTTTTCCGTTGTTTGACATCAAACCGACTGCAAGGAGAATTCCCCTAGCAGCTCTCCTGGCTCTGCAGATGCTGCAAAATGAAAGAGGGACAGGGAATAAGCTCAAGGGGTGGGCTGCTGCTTGCAGGCTTCACAGCCATCAATACACCCGCACACCACATCCCAAGGTACAAAACATTCGCTGTCAGGTTCCTGCTATGAAGCACAACTCTAGCAGGCTCCGCTGCAGCCTTATTGTTGTGACCTTGACCTGAAAACAAGACAATAAAGGTATGGCGTTAATAAAGACAATGCAGACAACAAACCTGTCTCAGGACCATGGGAAGATAAGACATGTGGTGGAGAGCAGCCAGGGCCAAGTGCAAGGTAATGTGGACACAGCCAGGAACTAGACCCAGGACAGGCAATTGGTGCCTGTTTTGATTTAGCAGTCTAGATGTAGCCACTGCTGTGGAATCAGGGATTAATAAACATTTTTAGGTGTTTCTCCACACAGCAACAACCTCAGTGAGACCAAAGGCCAGAAGGGACCAGGTTCTGGTCAAGAAACTACCTTCCTGAAAGCCAGGTAAGGGCAGTCTACAGCAGAAAACCACCTTTTATTCCTTGCCCCATCTGTGGTCCGAAGACTCCCTTTAGATGCTGAGGCTGACTCCCAGTTCCTTCTTCCAAGCCACCTCTATTTTTCACACATTATTCTCCTGTGTTTCTAGCCACCTCTGGCTGTACTAAAATATTTTGGCCATGCAGACACTTTGGTTTCTCAAGACGGGCCAATGGACCTGCAGCACACTATGCCCAGTGCCATAAGGGGATCTGTAATCCTGCAGCAATGGAAACAATTCATTATAGTAATTAAATCTGCGTTTCATTTCTCAGTATGATCTTATTTTGCCTGGCCGTTGGCCTGCGAGGGCACCGCTGGGATTTACTGCAGTGTTGCACATTGCTGAGGGAGGCATCTTTGCTGTCTCCCAGCCTTACAGGGCAATACTTCCTCTGGAGCACATGCTTGGTGCCATGTCACATAGCCACAAGGCTTGTGGAGCCGTGTCCTGCATCTATCCCTTGCTCCATACCTTTGGGACAGTTCGACGAGGATCAGACTGAGGGCTCTGAGCGTATCACTTTTCACAGAGAGACGTGGACAGTAGAAGATGGAGACCCGTGCCCACCTACAAAGGCTGCAGTTGTAAACACAACCCTTATTAGACCTTGGAGAATCCACACAAGAGAAACCTCTGTGCTGCTGCTTGGACCCTGCAAGTGGGTGAAAGAAACCAGTCCCCTGCAGCAAATCCACAGATAATTCATGGAATAACTTCTTTCTTCCTTCCTTAAACTGTCAGCTTGGAAATAACTCGCCCTAGCGCTGCATCATCCCTCTGTGGGAAAGGGGGAAACCGATGCAGGGAAGTTGCTCTGTGCTGTCAAAGGGAAAAAGACTCCAGATTTCCTGAGCTGGGTGCTTTATATCCCTGACATCGCACCGCCGTGCAACAATTTAAGTCATACAAATGCCAGCTCTGCTTTCACGGGACAGTGGTTGGAGGGGGTGGTTACAGAGAAGGAGCCCCAAAAACCCCTTTTGGCAGCTCTTGTGTAGTCTGCCAGCATGTGGACAGCCCACATTTTCCCCATTCTAAAACAATTCCCCCACCACCACCAAAAGTTCATTTCCTTGAGGGGGAGGGAGGCCAGTCGATGTTTTGGGGAGCAGAGGAAACCAGAGTACTTGACTAGAACGTGGGAGGTGGCTAATCAGAAAAGATCGTGGTAGAAATCATCAGTGAAAACACAAGAGAAGACAGGATGTTATCGCCGCCAGGCATGATTAAGAGCATTTTTTGGATGTCAGAGAATCGGTCAATGTATTTATTGCCTACCAGGAGAATTATGCTGCAGGATTTCAGTTTATACCTGAGAAAACAATCTAATTTCTAACTGCAAGTTTGAGATTAGAAAGTGGGAGGGACATATGAACCCAAGCTATAGCCTACATTTTCAATGAGCATCAGACAGCCTTTGAGTGAGGGAGTTTGTATGATTCCCTTCCACAAACTGTCAACTTTAAAAGCTAATGATGACAGGGTACTGAAGGCTAGAATCAAAAAGTATGGGGAAACACCTGGAGATGAACTTTTCGATGAAGAACATGGATCGTGTTTTAACTGCCCTCTTTATTTCTGTATTTCGGTGGAATGGTCCTAAAGCAATCATTAATCAATTGAATTCTCACGAGAAAGAGTCAGGGCTTGTTTCGCTTACCTCAGTTTAGATGCCTGGAGCCGTCCGAGATGCCCGGGGTATCTGAGACGTTCAGATAAGGCTGGCTACATAGGATGTGTGCCTTTCTGGATGTGTGGCTAGAAGCTGAGCTTGATAGCATGAAACTCAGGCACGCCTGAAATTGCGCTAGACACCTAAGACAGAGTAACTGTCTGGCATCCTCAAAGTCCAGGCACCCTGCTACAAAATCAGCTCCATTTTCTGTCGAGAATGTGACATTTAAGTGCAACCCAGCAAGTGATAAGCCTGTAAATGCAGAGAAAATTTAAAGAGCAGTCTGGCACTTCACAGCCAACCAGCTAGTCCCTAAAGTGAAGTATTTTACTAACTTTTATTTTAAGATTTTCTTTAGCAAACTTAGCATGTATGAATACAAATTATCATAAAGATCAAGATGTTCAGATCTGAAAATACCTCAAAACAACTGTCTGCTTTAACCTTTGCATATTTTACATATTTTTTCCTTATAATCATATTCCACCCACTAAAGGATTTCAGAAGCACTGGAAGGCAATGCTTCTATAGAGGGTATTTGTTAGAACATAATATCTGCTACAAAATGTAGCTGGGAATTATTAGAAAGTGCCCTGAAATAAATGTTCTTCATTAGACCTATGCTAATTCAGAGGCTCATATCATGCTGAAGCAAGAAAGTATAGGTAAATAACATCTGTCTCATAACTAGAAAATGGCCCCAAGCCTAAAAGTTCAAGTCTGGTTCTCGATCTTATACCTCATGAAGTGTCAAGAGCTCCAGGCTTGGGATCATGCTGAATAAAACATCAGAAACAAATTAGAAATAAGACTAACAGCAGCACAGAGAGGTCCCAGCACCCAGGGTCTCTGACAAGCCCAGCAGGCAGGTCAGGTGTGGAGGCACAGGTATCAGACAAATTCAGTGATCAGGAGATGGAGGTCATACGTCAAGTCTCTAGCAGCTACAAGAATTAAATGCAGATGTACGACAACCGTCCACTGGTCCTTTAACCATCTAACAGACATTTCTGTCCCAGCTGTTCAGTATACCAGCCACATTTACCAAGGACCACGTGGCATATGGTGAGGACGACTAGAGGTGGATAGCCACAGCTTCACAGGAGTGGATTTACCTGGAAAGTTCACAAAACTTCAAATCCCTCCCTTTCCTTCCCCCATTAGCATGCTGCCAGAGCAGATGTTCTTATATCACAGATTTGCATAGCATATATTTAAACCAGCCTGCGGCTGTTCATGAGAGATATTTATACTCGAAGGAAACAGCACTTTGGGGTGTAGAAATGACAGCACAGACTGCAAAAAAAAAAAAGGTGAGGTAAACCTGTTGTATGTGGTGTTGGCTTGGTACCCACGGAGGCTGAGGTCCAGCCTGGAGCCTACTCTTCGAGAAAGTTGTGGAATAGAAGAGGATGGCAAGAAAGACCTCGGACACTAAGAAAACATTATCTACAAGGAAAAGTAGACTGTATTGGAGCAATTTACCATTAAGACAAGACAAATTCAGTGCAGGCAAGAGGGCACCCAGTCTCTAAGAGCTACTAATGGCAAATGACCTAAAGAAAATTATAATAGGCCAAACACAGAGTAATACTTGCTTCGATACTCTCAGCCTCCAACAGCTTGTATTTCCAGAACTTCCTAAGCCAGAGAGGGTCTACTGGAATTTAATAACCCTCAAGGGATTTTTATCTGTGTATTTGTCTAAGTGCTTTTTGAACCTGCCTCAGCTTTCAGTGGCCACAACATCCCCCAGTGAGAGGTTTCATAACTTAATTACAGGTCTTGCATGCTGCATGAAGAACTACATCTGCATGTTTGCTTGAACCTATTTCTTTCATGCAATTTGATGATAATTTGATGTTCTTGCACTAGGAAAAAACATGGGCAGTCATCTCTTACATGTTGTCTCGATGGCACTCATGATTTTATAGGTCTGTGTCATACCACAGGGTAAGTCGGAGGCTTCAGCTTTATTGTGGTGGATTTGGGTTGGATGTGAATGAAAGATCATCTTTCTAGTGGTAAAGAGAACGAGATGCTGAAATAGATTGTATGGTAAAAGGATTAAGCTTGATTGCATGTGTCAAGAAGGCAGACTCAGTGGTGTTCGTGGTGCAGTTTACCCCACTCTGAAGTAAATGTCCACGTTCAGTCATTTAAATTACACTTTAAATTCTACTATTGACTAGATCTCCAGTGACAACCGTGGAGCCTCGGCAGCCTCCTCACGGGGAGATAACTAATGTTAGAGGAGAAGAATCCCACCCATTTGAGTCAACCTAGGCAAAGCAGGACTTCCCATCAAACCCATCAAAGCCAAACTTCCATCTTTAGCAAAACTGTAGCAATCACTAGAAGCTACTGAAACGCCATGACAATGGTTTGAGTTATTTTCTTCAAATACTTGTTTGTCCTACATGTTCCTTGATGCCAAGCACACGTAAAACCAATTCAACTCTGATACATTGTTCTGGCTGTGCAAATTGTGTAGGGAAGCTGTGAACACTGCCTGTGCTCTGCCAGCTCATGGAGTAGAAGTGAAGCCAAGACACTGAACTGTGGTAGGAAAGGATAGCATCTCTTGAGTTACCTTGTGCCCAGCAGAGCCCTGTAACAGACGTTTTTCCTACTGACAGTAATGCTATGGCTTCGCCCACCTGGATGCCCCCTCCTGTCCCAAACCTCCAGGGACCTGAGGGATCCACAACTGGCCTTCTCCTCTCCCAGTTGTTTTCAGTACCTTTTCTGTCTGAGTTTTGCCCTTCGGGCCTTCCTTAGGCCCCAAGCCAGAAGCCCTCAAAGGCGATGAAGGGGCAACCACTGACTTTGGGAGGGCTTAGCTCACTCCAAATTACTTCCATGGCGGAAACGAAAGAGGACCTTGACTTTGACAGGCATCACCATCTCAGCCAAGACACAACCGTCCTTGGCACCAGGGACCTACCTGGATTCCACAGCCTAGAACCCCATGACTATTCAGGCTCCTAAATCATAGCTACATTAAAAGCAGTAGAAAGATGAAGCCTCAACAGTTCCATGTCCAAGGTCCCTCATGAGGCTGATTCCTCAGTCAGTGCAACCACTACGGCTAATTCCGTGTCAGATGGCTAATTCACCACCTCTCCATTTCTTCCAGGTACCTTTCATTATCCCTGCATCTAATTAGCTAATCTAAAAGAATGCTAATATAAAATTTTTTGTGAATAATGGCCCCTCTTAAATCTATGTACCATAATAATGGCAACTAATTTGAACAGGCCATTTAAAAATTATTGTATTGAGCTCAGCACAAGCCCAATTGACATGCAAAAGCCTTTTATAACCCAGTACACTCTGCACTATCATCAATTATCTTCTAATTAAACAACAAAGTTCCCTTGCAATGCCCCAGTTAGACATCATTACTAAACATTTTTCCATCACTTAGAGGATTAATATGACTAATTAAACAACTTGCAGCATGGAGTCAAGATCGTGGCACGATACTTGAAATGAGGTGTGCAAATCTCTATAAATTGTTTGAAGTCAAGACCTACTTGGCCTATATTGAGAGAAAGGATTACTTTAAAAGTCAATAGCTTTATTCTGTTATTTTTTTCCCATCCTGGGGAAATAAAACCAAAAAAACCTGCCCACAAACTCCAGTAACAAATTACCATTGGAAATGGTGGCTTTTCCATGCTTAAAGAAGAGACAACTCATTTGCTCAAAGTTTTCAGGGGGTGGGAGTGTGAGGGTTTTACAACAAAGGTTTGATCAAAAATCTCCCAATAAATTTTCCATCAGTGATGAAATCTGAACCCTTCCGCTATGCACCTACTGAGAGGAACTCACTCCATACTGGAGCTCAGCTTCACCTATAACAGGGAACTCCTGCTGCAACTCTATATCCAGTACAAAGAGTTTGGGGACAATTTCCTTCCATCAGCAGGCTAACCTGCTGCTGGGAGTGACCAAGCCCAGGTTATTAGTGCTGTGATTGTGTGATTATTTCCAGATCCAGTCTACTTCCAGGAAACTCGTGTGTTTGGAGGTTCAGCCTCAGCAGCTGCCAGCTTTCCAGTTTGTGCTGCAGCTGCCACTTTCCAGCTGTCATTCAGCTAACATCCACCTTGCAGGAGCTCTGTTCCGAATTGTACAGCTATGGAAAGACGTGAAGGTCTGTTTAACCTAAAGAGAGAAGATTTTGAGTTGCAAATCCATACTATATGTGAGGCCACTCATAGTGCACCTGTCTGTCTCCACTAACCCTAGGTGATTAGCTGGAATTAGACATCTGGCATTGAAACTTTGGAGTCAGAAATTTCTCACAACTCACAGTGTCAAGCACGATGGGTTCCTAATCCACAATGGCGAGCACATCACCAACGAAATGCTTATGATCTTTAAAGGAGGAGCCTCACTTAGGACAAAGCATAGCATTGCTATTTTCTGTTTACAGCGGCTGAGAGTGTGAAAAAGCACTTTCAGAATGTCTGAGATTCCTCCTTGGAGCTGTACTGGGGACTGTTCACATGTCGTGGTGACCCTGATGACTACATTGACACTCAAATCCATGATGTCAAAGGGCAAACCCAAATCACTGTTCTTCTACCCTAGGAAGCAGTAAACCAACAACCTGTCAGTGAAAAAATATCTTAGAAAAACATGGTTAGGTGGTATGGCAATAAACAGCATGCTAGGTATTTTCGTGTCCTAAGCTATGTCTGAGGATGTGCGGAGGGTTCAGATTTGTATTCAGATAAGGCGATCACAGTGAAACTGAAACTCCCTGTATGATAACTAGTTCTTACTAATGTCAAGGATGTTGCCTGAATTATTATAAAATCTGAGGCACCTACCAGAAGCAAGCACGTCCCACGGTTCTGGGTGGCACTCCAAGAATACCCATGAAACAGTTGGCTTATACACTCTCCAGTAGAAGGCAGCCATTAAATCACTTAATTTGCAGGTGAAGATCTTGGCTTTTCACTTCATCTACCCCTCTGGGTTGAGCAGTGACTGCTCTGTTCTTCTCTTTGTGTAACACTGAGTGCAGAAGGATTCAAAGCGAAAGTCGCATATACACACACACACACATGTGAAAATGATCCCTTTGGTTTTTCTGTGATCTACAGTTTGACCACTGAACTGCCTTGGAAGACTGACTGACACCTGACTGCATCTCCGGCAGGCTGGATGGAGATATCCTGGTTATCCGTCTCTATTCTGCTGGGGCCTTGAATGTGCTCACAGTTCTAGGATGCCACCACCTGATCCCAGACTAATGCGGTCATATGTCACATGAATTAGAATAAAACCTACTCGCGTATGAACAAGCACTTCCTGCCTTCATTTCAGCCTCACATGTATCGTCATCCTCTGCTTATTATAGTGCCCAGTGCCTGGTCACAAGTGATCACTTCCCCTTTCTCCCTTTACACTGCAAAGTATTGCACAAACAGAAAACCGGTCCCTGCCCAAACTGAACAAACGGGTCGCAGGGAGGGAAAGCACGTTATTTGAGCAAGGGGTACAAAAGCTTCCTAACGGGCTCAGCAGAGCAGTCGGATGAAGAACAGGCGAATAGTCCTGTGCAATAATGAAAGTGATACCTGAAAGTTCAGGCTGCAGGAGGAAAGCCAGATCCAGGATGCAGTTAGTGAGTGGACTGACAGCGTAAATTAGACAGCGGTAGAACTCCTCCAACAGGTAGGTGAGAGCCCTCTGCTTGGTCAGCTGGAGAGCTAGTGCTGACTCTACTGCAAGGAACCTGGAGAACAAGATGTGATGTTTGGGGACACTTGGGCAGGTTAGACAGGAGCAGCCACCTTCTCCACAGCTCCACAGTCCTCGGCATAAATAGCAAAAGCAAAATTGCATCAGCTTTGTTTAAGTGGCAAGCAAATGGCTGTGCAACATCAGCCTGGGCTGGTGCTGTAGTTCCCAATGTTTTCCACCTCCTGCGCCACATATTCCAGATTACGTCCCCAAATACAGACATGCACCTTGTGAGAGCTCTCCTATATTGTCTCTAGCTGTCTCTAGCTGCACATGTCTGTGCCCATCTCTGCAATTTTTCTCATTTTCCCTTGGGTCCGTAAATCTTCTCAGCTGAGGGACGGATAGTGACTCAAGACACTGTACTGAGGTACTGAAGCATAGATTAAAGGTTCAAGCATGAAGAGTCAGTCTGTCTGCTTCGACGCTTCTTCCACTTTAGAGAGGAAAAAATGGCTGTACAGGTATAACAACCTGAAACAGCTTGCCTGGCTCAGTCACGTCACTGGTATTGCAAAGTATGTTCCCTCTTTTCCAATATCTGGACAAGTGCAATAAGAATATTTGCAAAACCGATACTGAGACTGGTGGAGAATACACATATGCATGTGTATAAATACTCACATAGGCAGATGGGACAAAAGACTGTTCTGTTGCTGCAGCTCTCCTTTGTCATCTGGGCGTCTCTTTTTATATCTCTAAGCTGCTGCCACCTCCTGTTTGCCCTGCTGCTGCAGATGATGAGGCCTCTCCTTGGTCTTAGATGCAGACACATGTGGCAATATCCTGGGGTGTCTGGGGGTGTTGTATATATACACATAGGCTCTTTTGATATCCCGTGTAGACGATGCCCTTGCTACAGTCCTGCACATAAACATTTCTGCAGATCACACATCGATAGGACTTAGCAGTGTTGGGTTTAGAGTTGGACTCCATGAACTTAAAGGTCTTTTCCAACCTAAATAGTTCTATGATTCTATGTATGAATAAGGATTTGAATGCATGAATATCTTGCCTTCTGTTGTTTGTATGTTTTTAGATTAGTGCACAATGGTTTCACTATTCAAAGTTTTCTGGCTTTTAAAAACCATGTTTTTTCCTGTTAAACTAAGTTCTTAGCCTGCATCTTACGTTACTCTCTTAGTAAACCCCAAGCACAGAGCATTCCATATAACTTTTGGTTCCAACCACTTCACCACCTTCCTTTCTCCCACAAGAACATTCCTCCCATCCCCAAAGACTCAGAAGAAACAACCCCTTTCACTGACACTGAACTGAAATCTTGCAAGTATTTCTATTGATCCAGACTTTTAAAAAGATTGGAGGTGTGCCTGCTGTGCTTTAAATGAGCACAACCCTTCTCAAGTCAAAGAACTTCTTCTGATTCACAAGGAGCTGTCTCTTTGACTTTACCTTCTTGACAAGTTGGATCTGAATTAGCCTGGCAGTTCTTCATGAAAGAGAAATTCTACATGATCTCAGAAGCCAAAGATATAATTCTTACAGGGAATGTGTACTGCCTTATCATCACAGTTATTATTTAGCATTCATATTTCATCAGCATCTTGGTATCGGCCATAGTGAAAAGCTAGCATGCTAGAATGTGTCCAGACCTGCAGAAGTGGCAATTGCTGTCCCAAAGAGCTTGAAAGTTCAAATCAAAAAGAACTGGGGGAAGACAGGGACGCTACTGGAAGGAAATTACAAAACCAGATGCATAGTCTTCAATGCTAAGTGTACCGACATTACAAAAACTCAGGGCCCTGTGTAGCACATGACCTTCCAATTGCAATATGGAGCTGATTTCCCATTACTGAACATGAAATGGCCTAAGAAATAACATGAACTGAGAGTCTGTGCAGTGACATTTTTTAACGTGCACTGACTTTTAGGGAAAGCCCACAATGAATATTAAACAAGCCCCTGCATTTCCTAGGCTTGGTGGGTAGGACCTGACTTTCCTTTCTTGGTTATGTGCGGTGACCTTTTAAAATCATTTTTGTCACTGCACGATTCCTCTGGTTCCTCAGGTTATATTTGTTCTGGGACTTCAAGAGAATTAAGTCTCTTCAGTTGCTAATAAATGGAGCCCTGGATTCTCTCACCTGGAAAAAGACTTTTGACTAATGCTACTGTGCATGGAAGAGTGATCAGGAATTATAAGAGCACTTGAGTACAAACCAGAGGCGCAAATAAACAGAATTGCTGGTTTCAATTGTTACTTCTGAGGCATTTAGTGTTATAGCACCTTGATGCCTTACACAACACCCGGATTAAGTCCAAATCTGCAAGGCTGTACTGAAAGATAAAACACAAAGCCTACTTATTACTTAAGTCCCACTTAAGCCTTCAAAATAGACTTCAAGTACAACTAGAGTGCTGCACTTGCCTCCTGCACGGGGGACCTTCTGTGATACAGTCATTTAATTTCAGGTTATGTTTGAGCTTTTTTTTAATAGATCCTGAAGAAAATCACAGGATAAACCACTTTGGATCAGACAACAGAAAAACGACTGTAGTTTTGTTTTTCCTCTCCATCTTTTGTTTTTCCTCTCCTTAGCAGGCACTACCAAGCAGGCTTCCAGCCATCTAATCCTTTCTGAGAGCTCTCTCTAAGAATCAAATGAAGCCAAAGGTAAAAAATGATTCATATACGGTCGTGTTTATGGTTGTCTGGAAAGCAAAATGTTCAAAACAAATCCGCCAGAGACAAAATAGCCTGAGCTGCTACTGTGATGACCTACTTTTAAGAATAAGTGAATGCTGCAGGCCTGGGCGGTTGGCGTAAACATGTAAGGCCCCTGGAGCACGGCTAGGAGATGTCCTGTGGGAAAGGATGCTCCAGGGTCTTTTCACCCTTCAGAGCGTGATCTTCTCAAAAGAGAGATGTGACTAGATCACAAAGCAGTACTATGGCTTTCATTTTTTTACTGGCACACAACAAGAGCACTGAAGACACAGCAGCCCAGGCTTTATTGCATGCCAGGTGTCCGGAGGACTTGCAGCCAGTTGTTAGGTTATGCCAAAATTGCATTTTTGCTGCTGTGGTGACAAAGACAATACACGAAGAAGACTGTGATCTAATGCACAGGTATCGACTTCTCAACACGATCAATCAGCCCTTCCTCCCCCACATCTGTACTGTCACAGAACAACTCCCTGAAATAGCTACAAGGGCTTGTTTCAAATGAGCTCAGGTATTTCCGCACTGTACTGCAAGGCAGGCAGCAGCACCGGCATCCCCGAAACCAACCCAAGTGAGCCAACATCCTCTGTGTTCACACCTACACAAAGCAAGTGTCCTTGTGGTGTGCTGCCCCGAATCACCACCACACTGTACGTGTGCTCTTCCTGTCCCTCCATCACAGCCTTGTCATCTTCCCACACTTCATGTCTTAGACAAGGTACTGAAGGTCACCTACAGCACTAACCCATCCTTAATTTCTTTCTCTTTTTTCTCCCCCAGTCTCCTAACATGAGTGTGGAGTTTTTGGTCCTTCTGTCTACCCTGCCAGACCCCTTGACCACAGCGGACATGAGGATCACACAAAGCAGAGAGTTATGTTTCTAAGGGGGTGATGGAGTGGCCCTCAGTCATTTGTAGGAAAGTGGTAATGAACAGTGAGCACACGGCCAAGCCACAGCCATGAAGTGCCTGGGGATCTCCCTTTTATTTCTTCCCTTGCTGAAATCCCATTTCCACTTCTGCTAGCAATGCTGCGGACGCTTGGGTACCTAAGTGGGTTATAACCCGCTGACTGTGGCCAGCGACAGAAAGAGAGGATCATTGCTTACCTTACCTTCACGTACCTTCCTAACGTTGCAGTTGCTCAGGACATTGCTCCAAGTACCTCCTCCTGATCCTAGCTGAGATCTCTGTAACATCTGCCTCTGAGGAACAGCTCTCCTGGCTGCCAGAGCTGGCACTCGGTGTTCAGAGGGAAGCTGACACATTTCATGCCATCTGATGTTCTTCTCTTCCATGCTGCTGAAAATTGAGTCCATCATGTCTCTTGCTGGGTGTCCGAAAGCTGAGTCATTGATGGAAAAATCGTCTTGGACACACAGCATCCTCCAGTGAAGAGAGGCTATTGTGGAAAGTCATCATTTTGAGAATTTTGTGGCCGTAATAGAAAGGATGTGACAGTGGTTCCCTTAACCAGAGCCTGGTGTGTTTCCATCGGCCAGCACTGCTGGTAAATACACTCACATCAGATGTTTTCATAGCATCGAGAAGAAAAAGTTTTGACCTTTCACCTTAACCACTAAAAGAAAGCAAGCCAGAAAACACAGTCCTCACCCAAAATATTCACCACAAGGAGGTCAGGTCTGAAATGTTATCGTCAGCAGCCTCTGCTCACCCCAGCTGACGTTAATTCTGCAGTGGAGAAGATGTATTTCTGGGAAATTTAGGAGCATGCACACCACAACACCCAACTGAATAACTGATTATTAGCAAAATTTCATTGGGAAACAGCACTGTCTGCTGGCGTCCTTGTTTCTTGTGAATAGGCCAATTCAAAATAATTAGCAGGCCAGCTCACATGAGAAACACAGAGAGAATTCAGAGAAATAAAACAAAGACCTTCACAGGTCATCTTTGGCTCACACCTGCTCGTGGACAGGTTACAGAGGAGAGGTAAAAAGTACAGAAAGGGCTGGGGTTTGGCTGGTTGCTCCCAGCTAGGAGGTGGCACTGGTGCAAACCAAGCACAGGAGGTAGATCAGCTCTCCTTCTGCAGCACCGGGAAGGTGACAGCATGGCCTCGGCACACGGTGCAGTAGCGGGATGACAGCGGAGCAAGGGGCTGCTCGGCATCCCTGCCTCGGGTTGGGAGGGAGGCAGAGTGGGCTGAGTCAGGGTTTAGCAGGCTTAGCCCACCACGCCTTTCATGCTACGCCTCAGTTTCACAGCCCCATTTGCTAAACCACTGATGACTTCTCTCAAAGCCTTTCTTGGAAAAAGCAGTACTGAGATCATGAAGACCTCTAATGAGCATCTGCATATGCCTTTGCTGAAAGAGTCTGCTTGGTGCTTACATCTCCGCCAGCGGCTGTGTGCACATCTACCAGACGCTGCAGCTCCTGGAGTCTTTCCCACGCTAAAAGTCAGCTCTTCCTTTGGCTAAGTCTTCACCACTCAGAGCTGCCTCTGGCATTAATTCATGTTATGCCTCGGGTAAGACTCTCCAATGCGACAAGTCTCCATCTTCTCCCCTGCCAGGCCTGACCTGTCAGTTCTCACCCCATGCCTTCCAGACAGGTCCAAGTGCAAAAGACACCTTGAGACAAGATGTCTGGGGACTCATAGTGTCGGGATGTGTGACTGGTTACCCAAGAGCTAGACATTGCCCTTCCGTGTCCCTAGGCTTCAGTCCCCTGTCTGTAAAAGAGAGAAAGCTGTTCCTTTTTACGGCACAGTAAGGATAAATACATTAAAAAATAGGAGGTGCTAATATACTGGATGTGAAAGACTTTGGTCCTGCCATAGACAACCTGTTCTTTTGGGCTTTCCTCCTCCAGACTGCCCTGTGTGAAGGAGGCTATTTGCTGCTAGGAGTTGGTCCCTTGTAGGATTTTGTACAGCACCCAGCACAGGGGGTTTCTGTGTCGGACACTCAGCTCTTCTGAAATACTAGTGATAAACAGCTTTGATTTACTGCAGTGTATAAACCAGAATCAGAGTTGTCAGGCAAAACTTCTCAACTCCTCACCATTACACAAGACAGCATTCATTTAAGATCCAAATTTGTATTATCATGGTGTCTTATTGCTCTTTCTGACAAACTATTTTATTTGAAGAATAGGAATCTGTGACTGTCTGTCTGCTGCAACTGCACAGATAATTAAAAAAAAATAATTCTGAATTCCTGGGAGGAGGGTTCAAACCCATTATGAGTGCATGATCACTACATCAAACGCAAGAGCCCTTACCAGCTGGACTGCTGGAGCCCATTCGTTTGAAAGAGGTGACTATGTCTCCGGGGAAAACATCTGCCCCACCGTGGCACGCATCATAAACATCTTCTAGCCATGATGCTTATTTCAGATTTCGGTTACGCTGCAGCTTAAATCTTGGTACAGACATCAGTCATGGGAGGACACCATGGTGTGAGTTGTCAGCAGCAAGGCTGAAAACCCAGACATCCAGATCTAAAACTGAAAAAAGGCCTCATGTTCAAAACAAAAAGCCCTGTATTGTTAGCACAGCGGCAGCAGCAGAAGGCTGATCAGCCTCCCAGTCGTCTGTAGAGTACTCTCTAGAGGAGTGCAAATTTCTGTGTGGAATACCAGTGCGGTTACAAAGATAAACGTGAGCACACTTGAAATCCTGCCGATCTCTTAACCTCTGTGGCCTCCCTGGCCAATGACTTCTGGTAATCCCAAGTGAATTTAAACTAAAGTTCTTTTAACTGGGAAGACAGTAAATACAGAGGGTATATAAATACATCACAAAAAGAGTCCTATGTCATTTGGTTGCCCAAAGAGGTCGTGGAGTCTCCATCCCTGGAGAGACTCAAAACTGTCTGGACATGGTCCTGGGCAACCAGCTCTATGTGGCCTTGCTTGAGCGAGGAGGTTGGACCAGATGACCTCCAGAGGTCCCTTCCAAGCTCAACCATTCTGTGACTCTGTGATTTCAAAGATGACTACAGTTGATTTTGCTTCAGATTTCCCCATGCGATCAATTAATGTTATCAAAGGAGCTAGGAATGGCAGAATATGTGTGCCAGCAGTCCTGCAACCCCCAAACCGGGCAGTTTGCCTCCAAGGGTGGTCAACAGCTAATGTCCGGGTGTAAGAACAGACCAAGTCTGGGGTCGGGCTTCAATGATCCCCGTTTCGGGGAGAGTTACTAGAGGTGATGCTTTTGTGCAGAAGTCAGCGAAGGGGTATTGCTTTCACACAAGCAACAGGGGACTCTTCTCCAGGAAAGGAGAGGACCTTTTGGTCACAAATGACTTAGTTTCAAAGCACCACACCTCTCACGCAGCGTCAACCAGAGCGTGTGGTCACACACCGTGAACCTTTTGGCGATGGAGCTGGCTGGGGAGGCTTTCACCTGCTCCCACCCGTCCGCCACCCACCCCACCTCTTCCCCACCACCACTGTGTTCACCCAGCCCTTCATGTGGCCATGCCCTGTGAAAATGATGCCTGTTTACAGGCAAAGGGGCAACCCTTCCTTTTTTTGTTTTCTTTCTTTTTTTTTTTTTTTTCCTTCCAGTTTTGCTTTGCTTGTTTTTCTTAAATACAGACCATTTTGCTGCTCTGGCTGAGGGCACGGTGAGGCGATCGGTTGAGTCAGCAAAGCGAGGAAGCCATAACCTGGGGTGGGGAGGCAGGACAGAGGCAGGAGGGAGGCAGAGGGTGGGAACCAACAGTGCCCTAAAATGCATTTTAGGCATCTGCTTAAATGGATTATTTTGAATGCCACCAGCTCATAGCTGCTGATAAACCATAGTGTTGAGCCTGAAATAACTGAATAGGGACTGAGAAAAAAGCTTTAAACCTTTTCAAAATCACAGTTGAGCAAACTTAATGGATTGGGAATATATTCTCCTTCGTATGTTCGGTTGGTCCTTGGTATGAAACTAACAACACTTGGAGGGTACTGCAACAACACCAGTGATAAGACCAGCATCACAATTTATTTCTCTTTATAGCTTGAAAGGGACAAAACATATGTCCAGTCAAGGAGTTCCAAGAAAGTAAAATCAGACTGGACCCTGTAGAAAGATTCTCCCCTTATTACTCAACCTTTTCTGGTGAAGCCTGGGAGATAGGCACCATCACACAGTGTTTTGCAAGTGGTTTGATTTGCTGACTGCATTTCCTGTCCTCTTCTGCAGAGGCCGGGGAGCTCCCGAGCTGGAAGTCTGTAACAGCCGGGAGGACTGACCTCTCTTGGGAAGGCGCGGTTTGGGGAATGTCAGACCCGCCTTATAGTAGAAGGGATGAAGTGACCTCTCTGGTCCTTTCCAAGCCCCTTTTTTATGACTGCTAGAAGAGACTGAAATGTAAACCTCATGTTAACATGCAGTGCACACTTTGAGCAGAAATGGAAACCTTTAGGGAGGAAAAGAAAGGGGAAAAAAAAAGCCTGGTTTAGTGTTATTTTAACATTGAAAATGATCTAAGCTGCTAGATTTTCTTCTTCATTTTTCAAGTGCATTGACTCGTTAACTGAGTTTCAATTAATTCAAAGCAAAGAGGAATATTTTACCTTCTTTTACAGCAGTTATTAAATGCGTTCCCTTGTTATTTTTTCCCCACACTTCCTTGAAATTAACAATAAATTGCAAATAATCATCCTTAAAAACCAAACAACAGAGACCAAATATTTTGAGAATGAAACTCTTCAGAAAGGCCTATTGCCCAGGCAAAACACTCAATCAGTTTGATATTTTTTTTTTCTTACTGAAAATGTGGGTGGTTTTCAAATACAGGAAAGAAAACACGATGGCTTGTGGTGATATTTTCCACCAGAAAGATGCAGCTTTAAGGGCTTTTGGTTTCCAAATACCTACACCCACAGGAGTAGCCTTGTCTGTTGTAGAAGGCAATGCCTGATTAGTTGTACAAGTCAAGTTAAATGACAATAATAATATACAGCAGTTGATGCGTGTTTCAGTGGAAGCTCTGTGTCAGCTGGGTAATTAATACGGCAGCTGCCTCCCAGGCTACAGCGCTGTCAGTTTTAAATATGCAACAAGCTGCTGCGAAAAAGGAGAAAATCTGTTCTCTGTGTCCCTGGTCGAGAAGATCCAGTTGAAGATGTCCCTGCTCATCGCAGGGGGGTTGGGCTAGATGACCTGTAAAGATCCCTTCCAACCCAAACCGTTCTCGGATTCTCTGATTCTGTAACAAGAAGGGGGCTTAAAGCACAGCAAGGAAGGTTTAGGTTACACATTAAGGGAATGCTTTCCGGGAGCGAAGGACAGCTTTGGGACAGGGTGTAGCAGGCAGGCGTGGAGCTGTCACCAGAGGTCCGGAGGGACAAGATGGGTGAATGCCCCCTTAGAAAGGGCTCGTATTGGTTTTTCCTTGGGGCAGGGGCTGGAAGACGTCCTGCCAAGGGTTTTTTCTGCTCTGACACCTTGTCGTTGCACAACCAAACGTTTTGCTGGGAGAAAACGCAGGCCGAAACTTTTTTCTGCCCCTGTGCTGGGGTAGCTAAGTGGCCCGATGTGCTGTTGTGTGTGTGATCCACAGAAACTAATCCCGAGCCTAAATATTTGCACATCTGCAAAATTTCCTGTAGGCAAAGTGATCCCCGTGTAACTGGCTGCTGTGTCATGCTCTGTCCCCCAGGTGGGATCTGGTACACGTGGGGTGGCAATACCGATGGGGTCAAGGAACGGAGGAGAGACCGTGGGGCTGCTTCACAGCTACGATACGCCACGACGATGCCCAAAGCTTGCACTCGTCCAGTCTAAGTGCAGGTGGGTACGATGGTCCTCCAACCGTCACGTTCCTGTGTAAATTGTACCAGCAGGAGCAGCAACCAGTGGAGGTGAAAACTTAAGCTTGGGATGGGAATACATGGGATTTTGACTATCTACAGCTCACCTTCACTCACCTTCACTTGGGGTGAAAGAACCTCTTCTGCATGCTTGCAGTATCAACACCACATCTCTTGGGGGGGGGGGGGGGGGGGGGGGGGGGGGGGGG
>JAVKLA010000005.1:4352453-4486261 GCA_034782735.1 Sagittarius serpentarius | reverse complement strand
TTTGTTTTTTTTTTTTTTTTTTTTTTTTTTTTAAGTAAGAGTTTAAATTACTTTCAGGTTCTACACCTTATGTCTCTTGCGAGTGTTTGTGGTTTCGTAATCACATTTTCCTGCCTTTAAAAAAGTGTTGTTTTCTCCCATGTGCCTTCATGCAATACAAAGAAGAGAGGAAAATGAGAAAAACAATGAAAACCGACTATAACCAAAGTGTTATTCAACACAGTAAACAAACTAGGGAAAATATAGAGGGAAAATACTTTCCCCTGCTAGGTTCTGTGATGTTTTGTAGGTGTTTCTTGGTTACAGCAGTATGTAGTAAGACAGCCAGATAGAAGTCTAGTTTTAGAGGTGATGTTGTATCTCAGTAGCTGGGTATATCGTTTTCGGATCAAGTTTGTAATATTCTACAAACTAGCGCTGTGATAAGTTTGAAAGCAGATTTGAGCGGTAAAGAGAAATGAACTGTCTCCATCCCTCCTCCGCTGCGTAGTGTTGTGAGCTGCATTTCCTTTTGAAGGAGAAGACGCGAAAACCCAGCCTCCTCGTCTTGAGACCTGGGTTATGTTGAATGCTAATAAAGTTAAACTCTTGGGTGTAATCGGATCCTTTTTAATTGTAACTACAATGCAACTAACTAACTTCTCGGCTGTACTTTTCTCTAATCTCCAGTAGTGTGATACTTTGCAGGAGTGGGAAGCTTTCTACGGGCTCTTTTTTATTTTTAATTTCCACTGATGAAACAACAGTAGCAAAGAAAATGACTTCACCAGCTGAAAGCCACTCAATTGAGTCATGCTAATAACAGATTATTTAGTGGGGTTACTAGGGCAGGAAGAGATAAAGTTTCACTGAACTTGCTATTAAAAAAAAAAAAAAGGCGGGGGGTGGCAGAAGCAGAACTATTTGTGGTGAATAGGGCAATGTTTTGACTTTTGTATTTTTGAACAGCCAAATCCTTGAGGTCCTGGACCTGTGGTTTTTATATTCTTTTTTTTTTTTAACCTTTCTTTTTGATTGAAGAAAGGTCTCCACATCCCAGTTGAGGCCGCCAGGCATTTTTGTGTTTCTGGGGAATGTGCTTTAGGAGCCGAGCCGAGGGCCCAGCAAGGAGCACCTGCTCCAAGGAGGTTCCTGTCCCACCTGGCTGCGGTCGAGCAGGGCTGCGTTCAGCTGGAGGCATCAGATGGCCCCCTAAGACAGCTGCTTTCCTGGAGCTCACAGACCCGCCAAGCTGCCCTTGGCTGAATCCCTGCCGTCAGTTGACGCTGGATCCCAGGGCGGGCTCTGGATTGTTGCCTCTGTCTCTTTTTTGGTGTCCAGGCTACACATGAGACTTTAGTGTCCATCAGCCGTCACTTGCCAAAGCTCCCTGAGCCACGCTGAACCCCTGATTTTCCTCGCGTGACTTTTTGGCCAGCCCCTGTGAAGCAAGTAATGCTCAGCCTGTGCAGGCGTTTCCAACGTGAAAGACTCCCTGCTGTAAGATGATGCCACAGTTGCACTGGCATAGGCAATGCAGAGTTGAGTTAAACTTGCTCCCCACTTCTACATGTCCATTGGGATTTTGTTCAAAGCCGTATCGAAGATTCAGATCCGCCTCCTGAACCTCCATCCTGCATCTCGGCAGCCTCGCTGTGCCCAGGCTGTTTTTGTAATCACACTGCGTAAAACTTTTCATTTTTTTTAACACCAAGGAGTGCTATGAGCAGAGGGTTATTACACTGCCAGGGTGGAGCTAACTAATTTTTTTTTTTCTGCCTCAAGTGTGTTTCCTTTCAAAGAAAGTCTCTCAGTTGACGCTCAGAGCCTCTCACGGACGCAGTGTGTGCCTCACCATCACGTCAGAGGTGGAGGGTCTCAGAGGAAAGGCTTAGAGGGAGAGACAAGGAAGAAGGGATGGAGGGAAGGAGAGCCCCAGCAGCTTAGCTTCCCAGCGTGACAAGTTTTTATTTTTCCTCCTTGGGATCTCTTCCAGGTTAGTCTCTGTATATCCTCCCACTTTGTTCTGAAGAAGGTGATATGGTGAATATAACTTCTGATGGCAACTTTTTGGTTTCTTCTCTTGTTGTCTGGGTTTAAGTGCAAAGAGCTCCGCAGCAGCCTAGGAAGGAGGTGAATTACTAACCACCTTCCAGGGCTTTGTCAGAAGGGTTGCTCTATAGGAGCTGCTCTTGCCATTTTACGTATATGTTTGTGGGTTTAAGTTAAAGCACTTGGCTGCAAATTCTGCTGTTGCTTCCCATTTTGCTGAAGCCAGGATTTGTGTAAGCAGAGTGTTGTTCTTTGCCTAAGCTTCAAAAAAGTGATTCTCAAAACAGAAAAGGAAAAGAAAGTCAATATAGTAGTATGAACATCCAAAACCTGTATGCGTGAAATCATCTATAGGACTAACCAGAGCCTTGATCCTGTAATCACAGGTACCCGCAGCTTAGTGTGCATGCACAGTTCCCTTCTGGGGTTACTCCTGTGCTATCTGCCTGGTCTCACACAGAAATATTCACCAGATCTTGTTCGTGATTGACATCAGAAGGCAGTCTGTGTTAGCCTGCAAGCTCATCGCGACAGTTTGTTTCCATTCCGTGGTGGTGTTCTCTGTTTGCCTGCACTTGCGTCCTAACCAGAGCATCTGACTCCTGGTTGTAGGCCTGGTTGGAAGGAAAACATTGGCAAAGGCAGCGTAAACTGCAAACACTTCTCTGTAGCCAGTTGTAAAGTGCTTTTTATGCCTTTGCTCGTTTGTGTTAATTTTGTGATTTATCAAGCCTGTTGGAGATTTTTAATTTGTCACCACCAACCAGATCACATCCAACAGCAGAGATAACGTTTATTAACTTTGATGATGTGTGTGGAACGAACCCAGATTGCTCTTCAAATTACACACAGCTGTTGTAGCAACCGATAATTCCTCTGGTTTGTATCGTACCTTGTAGCAACACTGTTGCTTTGGAGCAGCTTGCCGGGGCAGAATTGTGCCATCCCATTTTGGGATATTTTTAATTCCACCTATGTGTAAGAATACTTTCCTGTGTTTGCTCCTTTTGGGCAGAAATTCTGAATGGAAGAAGCGTACGGTTGTATAGGACGTGCCCGGGGTGGGATGAAAAGAAAATGGTGCAGCTTTCACATAACCGTACCTTGCCTCTCTCACCACGGTGCCATGTGTGTGGTGCGGATGTGGGGTTCAGTTATCTCTCAGGTGAATTTCTTGATATTTATCTGAGCCATAAAGAGCCCTAAGATTTACAGATGATAAGTTCTACATAACATTTTTCTGGTTTTTGTGAATGGTCATTTCCACATCACATTCGACCTGTTTGGGGGTGGATTGCTTCTCAGTAATCAGCTGCCTTCATTATTATGTTTTTTAATTTGCTTGGCATTCATTCAAAAGAAGTGTATCCTCTTCTCCTTGCTGTTGTCAAGTACAAATGCCCCACTTACCTCCAGGAGATACAACAATATAGACAGAGCATATGCATAGGAAATACCAACCCTAAAAGACAAAAAAATTTCCGGCTGATAAACGAGTGAGAAGAGGGTCGTTAGGAATCTTGTGGCCATCTGTGTATCACAGTCTGATTCTGTTGATCCTGTAACTTCTGCTATGTCTAGTGAACTTGCCATTTCGTCGGGGAAGTGAAGGGAGTCTTAGTGCTGAGACCGTTTTAGGGCATCCTCACCCTGCCAGGTCAACGGGGAGAGAAGGGCTGGTGGGTACAGCTCATTACGTGAGCACTTTGTGCTGTGTCCTCTGCAATGCTTTTCCTGCATGGCCAAGTGTTTTAACCTACAGGTGTTTGACTGACACTCTGTCACTGAGCTGTCGAAGACCTGACCTGCATGTCAGTCTGGACCTGGCTATAAAACAGGGGTCAAACCTCCACACTTTGCATAAAGATTATCGAGAAAGTAGCTCTGAACTGCCTGGGAGGTGCCTGCAGACAAAAAGAGGTGTCTCAGCCTGCAGAACAATGTGAAAAACCTCAAGATACCCACAAACCAGGCCAGGAACTTCACCGAGCAGTGTTACTGGGGCTGTGTGTAGACTTCAAAAAAAAAAAGAGTAGAAAAGATCATTCTGCCCCATTCTGTCCCATTCTGTCGCCCGAGGGCAGGGCACTCTTGCACTTCCATCAGGAGATGTCACCACTTCTCCAGGAGCAGAAGAGACTCTTTATGGAGAAACCATATCTTTCATGGCATAATTTTTTTATTTGCATCTCATTAGAAATGCCTGATGAATACCTGAGTTTAGAAAAAGAAAAAAGCTCTGCATCTTATCCCCACTGATTACGAACTAGAAAAACAGAAAAAGCAATTAAAAGAAGTGTTGGTTTTTTTTCATGAGAAATATGTATTCGCTTACCAAAGTATTGCTGCATTGAAATCACCTCCTAGCATAGACAAGGCACCTACAATGATGAAAAATTCAGGCTGTTTTTGTCCAGGGTTGCCAGACCATGAACAGTTAAAGGAAAGAATTTGATGCAACGTCAGAGAGATGCCTATAGGAGATGGCTGGAACGTCTTCCATGATAAGTAAAGGAATTCAAAGGCGGCAATAAAAACCCTTCTGTACTTAGCAAGTTATAGTGATCAGCAAACGTGACAGTAGGAGAACTGTCTCCATAATTGCAACAGCCCTGACCAGGAGCTGAGGATGAGACAGTGCATGTATGCATACAAAAAAGTGATCCTAAGGAGTTTATGATGTACGTAAGAAAGAGTTACAGCAAAGGCAGCAAAAGCATGGTATATATGGAAGTAGAAATGGTGAAAGAAGGAGGTGGAAGGAAGGAGGAAGACTTGCAACCTTGTGTGTTGCAAGATCACAGCTCTTCATGGGCATAGTGACATGCTCCCAGGTAAGGTGTTAGAAAAGCAGGGTCTAAGCTGGAAGCTTCAGGGTTACAGATTCAGTTGGTTTTAGAGGTCAGGAGAAATAAGGTTCTTTTCCTTTCCAAAACACAGAAAATGTTCAGGTTTTTTTAGTTCTTTAGTGGAAATATTTTGGTCCACAACAAAAATGTTTTGATTCTGAATGATGTTGTTGTGTGTCATAGGAATTTAGTTAGAGAAGGTACGTGCTTTTCCATTCAGCTGATCTCCTGGAGCTTCCAAGATGCCCCATGACTGCTTTATGTGGTGCAGAAAGGTGTTGGCACCATCCTCAGTGTCCCTGGCAATAGTGTTGACGGAAGATGTGGTCCTGTGGATAAACCTGCTTGACAGAAAGAATGAGGATATGAGGGAATGTTATCTATAGTTTCCATGAGGCATTATGACAGGTTGGCTGAATCAAAACATTTCAGACTTTGCACCTCAGTTTCCTAGAGCAAAAACCATAACTTTTCTTTAGAAAAGACGTATTTCTCTGTTGTTGAAGCAGTGGTTCTGTATCAAATATGTTTGACAATTTTCTATGGCAACAAAAAACACTGGCTCACCACCTGCTGCTCGTGGAGGGTTTTATCATTTAGAAAGGCAGGAGACCGGTGTTTGAAACTGGTGTGAAAAGGTGGTTCCAGGTGCCGGTGGTAACATGGGAGAAGATGTGAGCATGCCTGCAGAGGGGGATCACTGAGTCGGGGAGGCAGGGTAGACGTCAGACTCACCACGACAGCAATCTGGGCAGGAAAATCCCTGTGTAGACAGACAGCCTGAGAAGAAGGGCCTGGTTACAACAAGGTGGGTAGAAGATAGATAGGTATATGGTGGGAGGTGGGTGTGGGGCTGGGGGCGGCTAGTACATTCCTCCCTGTTGCAGAAGAGTGAAGGTTTAAGCTAGAAATTCACCTGGGTTTAGGTCTAGCACATTGTACGGAAGTGCTCTTCAGTTTTCTCGAAGCTTTGGCTCTTTCCTTGGCTTCGTTAGCACCGTTCCTGGGCGTGAGGATTCATGCTTACATACCTCGCCAGAACAGCTGAGACAAGAGCATCCTTGTTCCTTGCTCCTTGTGAGAAAGAAAGAGACACCTCCAGAAAACGTGCCTGGGACAGAGTTAGCTGATTACCTCCTGTTAGGTGACATCCGAGGCATAAGACCTTTCTGCCTCTTGCTCCTTCCCGGAAAGGAGGCCTTGTAGCCCCAGAACCAGAGTGGACCCGCTCCGACTCTGCAATAACGCACGCATGCCTTTTCCTCAAACTCTCAGCTTATGGGCAGTGTGGAGCCACTGTTTACTTTTCCAGGTGGAAGGTGAGGTCTCTAGAGATCCAGGTGAACTTAGTGAACCCAAATGGTCATGTTATGTAGTGCAAATCAAGTCCCAGTCCAAACTAAAGCAATGATGCCTGGTCACGTTTCCCCAGTGATATTTCTTTTCCTTGCTGGACCATCTTTGGTGTTAAGCAAAGGACTGGGACTTGCTGTCTACTCTTTCCATCCACGCAGGATGCACAGCTCCACCTGATAGCTGGTGCCTGGTGCGAGCCACGGGATGTGCTCCTGAGAGCGAGCGTGTCCCATTCTTTATTGTGTGTCTGGAGTTACTGGCTATGCTAATAAAATAACAGGGCTGAGCACTGTGCTGCAGTCAGCAAGACCATTTAAGTGTCAGCACAGTCCCAGGTCTGGTTGTGGCCCGTTTGAGCAGCGCTCTGGCAGGCACACTTTGAGTGATAGCGTATGATAGGGACAGTTCCCTGTAGACAGGATGGACGAGGATCTTTCAGGGAAGGGAGATACACCTAAGGGACGGATGTACTTTTGTTCTTGGGACCAGAGGAGGTATCTTGGTCCACTCGATGTGGGATATGTGTGTCCATGCACTGCTGATCCCAACAGTATTGGCTTCACTTGACAAGATCAAACTGCCTAGTTTGGGTTTAGTGGGACCTTCGTGACTGTCAGAGAACAGAAAGGAGAAACACCTTTGCCCTTAGGAAGGGATGTAGCCAGAAGGGAGTAATGAACCTAATGAATTGCCCTTGCATGCTGCATATAGCAAGTTTTGGACCTCAGCAGAGAAGGTGAGAAGAAACGGCTGTCCTGGTCACCAACATGGACCTGCTCCTCACTGCAATGTCTGGGTCAAGTGTTGTGGACTAAATCACAGCCCTAAGAAGTCATCTATGCGGGCATAGACCCCTCTGGACTCCTCTCTTTCTTACCTTAATAAGTATGAGGCACTGGAAAGATCCAGCAACAGTACAGCAGACAATTTGTAATCCAAACAGTAGCTCTAAGTCAAACACAGATTCCTCTTCCGTCGTCAAGCCTGGATATTTCATTGCAGAGCAGCCACCCACCCAGGCCAGGAAGTGCAATTCCTCACTCGTATGTCATTACACCACATGTTTTCTGGAAAACCAAATAAACCCAGTCCATCCCAGTAAGCAGCAGGGCTGTTGCACCACTGTAAACGCACGCATTTGCTGAGAGCGTGGATTTAATGTAGCTCAGGGACACAGGGATCGAGGGTGAAAGAGGATGTATTCTCAAAGCAGGGCTTCAGCTGACTCATAGGTTTGTGAAGTTATTCTGGGTTTTTTGTGGGAGAAGAACCCCTCTAACAGTAAGGTTTTTCTTGGGTTTAGCAGGTGTATACTTTGTCCCCGTCTGTCCTCATGGATGCAGTATCTCAAAACTTTGGACCCAGTTCTGTCCTTGGGAACAAACACGCAGCAGCAGTAGCCTCACTGTGAGATGTCTTGGTCTGAGAGGCCAAATTTAACCTGTAACCTAAATAAACTGCCCAAGTATGTGGCCTTAATTTTATTTTTTCATTAAAAACCAAAAAAAAGAGAGAAATGCTAGTGGCAGCAGGATTATCTGCAAATACACACGTGTGAGGCTGGAGTAACTTTCCTGAAACGTACAGGTTTGTTGCAGCTTTGCCTTGGCACAAGCGATGTCCTAATTCAGCTCGGTCTTTTAAAGACCCTGTGGTTTTGTAAACAGCAGACGACAATCTACAGGGATACTCAGGGATGCCACAGCCAGCAACAGGATGGCTGTCACGTTAACGAAGAGGCCAAGCTTTGGGGTCATCTAGCACCATAAATCCCCATGAACCTTGCTCCAGACTTCTGCGAGTGCATTGGGAGCAGAAACTTAACTTCTGTTTTGTTTCAAAACTAAACTTGCATATGATTAGTTTTTCACTTGGATCCAAGCCTTTTCTTCTGAGGACGTTTTTGATGTGGTCATTGTGGTCATTTGATTTTGCTGTGGAGTTTCTATGTGCTGGTGAACCTGCTCCTCTTCTGATGTAAATCAGCAGTACAAGTCAGGAATAGCTGCGGTGGGGGAAGAATCAGTCTGAGTGAAAGAGGAGGCATTTGGGGTCTGATACGTTGAGAACAGAAAGAGCAGCTGAGGCTTATAGAGATTTGTTCTGGCTTGTGAATGGGATTTAGACAAGGTCACACCCTACTTATCCACGGAAACCAGAGAGACAAATGCTGATGTAGGAGTTGCTGTTATTTGTCTTGAAGGACTGTGTGCATGTTGAGAGCTGAATTTACCCAGGTTTTCCCCTCCCACCCTTGCAGTAACACTTGCTATTTACGTTTTGATTTATAACATAGGTGAAATAGTAAAGAACGTGCATCCTCCAGCTTCCGTTTTCAGCTCCCCTGTCTCCTCCTCCCCCTCATACAAGGGGAAGGTGTTTGTCAGGGCAACTACACACGTTGTTATTAAAACGTTTGAGCAAATTAGATAAAGTCTCCTGAAAACGGCTCTGTTTCTCCCTGTCCTCCCCTTGTCAAAGCAAGGTTGTCTTTGTAATGTATTTTCTAGTGACATTGGAAAGGGTGGTGCTTTTACCAAATCTCATCATTAGAAAATCAATGCAGTTATACAGCTTATGTCAGTTTTTCCAGTTCCTAGTTATTAGCGTTGTCCTTCTGCCTTATTTATAGATCAGTTTCAAACCCCATAGGAAGTTAAATAAAATTTTCAGTGAGTTTTGGTTCAGAGTCTGTTGCATTTAGGCAAAGCTGTAGACCATCATTGTGCCCTCAGCTTACTTGTCTCTCGCTGCAACAGACATGTTAGTTCATTTGGGTTTCGATGCAGACAAACACCCATAAGCTGATCTCTGAATTTGCTTAACTGCTGGCTGGTGAAACACCACGGCTGGGAGCCCAGCCCCTCTCAGAAACCTAAATGCCAGACAGACATCTCCACCTGAACTAGCTGCCTGGTCTCTGTTTGTTGGCTGTAGGGAGAAAGAGGCATTTGAGGTCACCAGGCGTTTGACCCATTTTAGTCAGCTACGTGGGGATAACAGAAATTGAAAACCCGGCAGCTCTCCTTCTTTCTGTCATTTATGAAGAGAGCCTGGGGTGAATAGTCCACATGCAGATGTACACGGAGTAGGTAGTAGAGTGAATTTCTACAGTTAGGTGTCAGGAATCCCAGCTGTATATTGGTTTGTTTGGGCAAAGAGGGGAGGGAAGGGGACCTCCGGCGTGTCAGGATCAATAGATGGACCCATATCAATGTGGAAGCGGTGGCCATAGGCTGGTTCCTGGGGACTGGGGGCCCTTTTGGGCAGAGGATCCCAGTAGTGGAAGCATCACCAGGTACAGCCCCATCTGCTGATGAACATCTCTTGCTGATCACACAGAAGGCGGCCTTGGTGGTGGATGAGGAGTGAGCAGAGGGCAGTGGCATGGTAGACAAGCAGGATGCGGTGTTAATTGCATGAGCTGTGGACCACGGTACTGATGTAGCATCTGAATTCAATCCTTTCGGGCAATGCTGTAAGTGCTTGCTGAAGTCCTAGCAGCCACCAATATGCCTTTTCATGGTACAGCTCCCACTTGCACAGCCCCTCTGAAAAACTGGGCTCTGCAGTTCTGTGTTAGACAACAGCTATGCTGTCACTTCAGAAAAAGGAACTTTCTTCCTTTTGGGAGTGGTGAGGAAGGGCTGGTAACTGATTACAACCTTTGTCATCCCTAGAGCAAAGCACCACCTTGTTTTCTTTGGTCGATCCTTCCTTTTCTGATCGTAGTAAAAGGGACCTCATTTGTCTAAAATAAACAATCATCTATTGCATCTTTGCAGATGCTGCTACGGCTGTAACTCGTACCATCGTACAAGGTGACACAACTTTTGGGATTTTGTGAGTGCAGCGGGACTACCTGTACTATTGCACCTGGGTATCTGAGTGTGTAACTGAGCTTTCCTCTGGCCAGTGGTGTGTGCAGGAGGGACAGCACATCTCGTGCTCTGCGTTGCTTAGCTGAGCTAGGAGAGTGATCCCGAGGTGAACCCTGAGTGGTTCCTGGGGATAGTGAGCCACAGTAGTACTGAGATAGTTAGTGTAGGATGGACTGCACATGAGTTCGCTTTGTGCGAGGCTCTGTGCTACCTCCTGAGCTCAGGGGACAGCCTGAGCCAGGGCTAGTTAGCAGGAAAAACAGTGTGAGTTTTGGGGAGAAGGGAGGCAGATATTGTCTGCATGATCACGACTTAGCTCTTCGCCCAGTGTGAAGATGAACCCATGAAGGTTTTCTTAAGCAGCCAGGAGGTGATATGAAAAAAAACCCAAACCAAACCAAAAAAACCCCAACCAAACCAAAAAACTGATACTTTGGGCTAAAGTGAATTTTTACTGTGTTTTGCATTACATTCTTCCACCCACTGTGTGTCCTGTATCCACTCAGTCAGGGAGATAACTAAGGGCAGAAGCACAGAAAGAAACTGGTGGATGAATGACTTCTCAGAGAGCTGGTGGGAGCTAAATGGTAAGTGAGGTGGAAAGATATGAAAAGACAGAGATGGACAGTCTCTCAGGAACCCCCCTGAGGCTCTGATGTTGAGAACGGGACACCAAAGTATAAGTGGGAAGAGGGCTTTCAGCCTAGCTGGAGCCAGAGCTTCCTTATTCAAATAAAAGTATAGTTTTAAATTGAGCTCTGGTCTGACTGAGGAAGAGGGAAGGGTATGTCAGATTTTATTTAAGGAGGTGGCTGGAGTGTTAAGGCATTGGGAGTGGGAAAGGCATAAAGGCTGGTGTTGCGATGGTGTTGACAAGAGAGGGCACAGGTGTGGCATCTGCAGAAGGGAGCCCTGAAATTGATGGAAATAAAAAAAACCTCACTGAGGGTCATTTTGGTGAAGCCATGCAAGCAAAGACTGATAGAGCAGAGAATGAAGGCAGAAGCTGCAAGTCTGCCAGCTTCTGCTGTGCAAAAGAATTATTTCTGCTTTTAAGGTGTTTAAGAATAAACATGAAACTGCAAGGGTGTGAAGGCTGAATTATCTGAAATATTCGTGGTGGTGTTCATTGTAAAGCGTGAGCTGGGCCAGGTGCTCACGGGGGCTGAGATTCCTGCAGACTTACTGGGAGGACTGCAGGGCAAAGGGAAGGCAGCTGAGGGCTGTGGACCAGAGCTGGGCTCGTGCTGTTGGCATGCCTAAAATTAAGTTATCTGGCAGTCAGGAATCTTTTGGCAGTTCCTATCTGCTAAGCCTGATAGGAAATTTCCAGTGCTGCAGAGGAGTGGGGAGAAAACACTAATTCTCCTTAAATAATAGTGCAAGCTCTGGAGAAAAACACAGGACAATCCTAGATCAAAATTAGTTTCCTAAAATACATCTCCGAAGTCCTTTGTGTTGCACAGAAGTAAGGTGTGAATGCCCAGTTACAATCTGAGTCTCCTCTGTGACAAATTTGGCCACATTTTTGAGGAGCATGTGGTAACACCAAGCACACAAGAAGCTTTGTTCCTGACAGATGGCTAGACAGATACGTCAAGGATGATGTAGACATAGTCTGCTGGGAGGCAGAGGGATGAGCAAAATGCTCTTTTCCAGCCCAACATTTCCGTGGTTCAGGGTCCAAATACCTTTAGCAGATTTCTGGATTAAATAAAGACATTAAATACCTCTACTGCCGAACGAGGTTAACCATAGGCATGAAACTGTGCCTGCAGAAGGAAGGCAGTTAATATGTCCCATTATGGTCCTGCCCCCCTCCTTGGGACTTTTTTTTTTTTTAAGGGAAAGAAAATAAAACATAGATGCAGATGCTGGCACTGGCAGGAAGTTCAGTGCATTAACGACCATCCTGATACAAGATGGTGAGGTATTTGAGGCACACTCCACCTGTGTCATTAAAAAAAAAAAAAAAAAGCACCCAAAACCAAACAAAAAGACCATAGCAAGAAGTCTGTGAACCAGTGTGAAAATCTTACAGAAATACAGCAACTGCTGGGCTAACGAACAGGAGGCCAAAGGAAAGGAGATACTGTAGCTACATCTCAGTTCAAGATATTTTTATTTCCCTTTTTACATTAAAAAGCTCTTTGAAAGAATTTTGAGTGCAGTGTTTGAAAAACTGGGTGCTGATGCTTCAAGTTTGGCCTGTGTTTGTTAGAAGAAAACTAAAACCTGAAAAGAGATGTTAGTATTAAAATTATAAATAAGTGTAATGGGGATAATTATTTTGAAAACATTTCTTTTGAGTTTGTGTGGCCCAAGTGTTGCAGAAATGAAGTGATACAGGAAATTAAGTTAACCAGAAAAGCTCTCCAGGAAAATAAGAAAGCAAAACTGACAAGTTGCTTTTAATAACCTGGACCCCCAAAAATGCACAAAAAAAGAAAATATTTACAAAGGAGAGTAAACTGAATAGTCGTGCATCTTTCCAATGAGACAGGTGAGGATGCAAGTTTGCTTTGTTTCAGGACCACACATGACAAATGTTCATTAACTGTGAGGAAAAAAATGGGGTTATGACCTAGCTTCGGGGACAGGACCTGGAGGGATTTGTTCCAAATAGAGATTTCATGGGTCTGCTCTTCTCCTCTTTCCCATTTGCAGAAATAACAAGGGTTTTAGCTTTAAAAGTCTTTCCAGAGGGAGATAAATTCACATTGTCTACTGGAAAACAGACGGCACATCTGAAAGAGATTCTCCTTTTGATGTAAGACTTTGGCTCCTTCTATATGAGCAAATTAAGAAGTGCTGAGGAGTGCTCCTGGGCACTGGACCCGCTTTCCATTTCTAGAGCCACTTTCAGAGGGGATGGTTTTGGCTCTGGCCAGGCAGGATGTGTGGGGTCCCCACCCAGCTCTATTTCACTATCTTTTCAAGCTATTGTAACTGTTAGACATGAATGCATCTGCTCCCGGATTAAACCCTACAATCCGGGTCCTTTTCACTGAACATCAGAAAATCAGTGGTAGGACTGATCTTGGCCATCTTTGGGGTAGATGTAATCATAGTGGGGAAACAGCAGTTACCGGATGGAACTGGCTTAACCTATTTTAACTGTCGTCTTCAGGATGGGGTGATGCACCCCTATAAGTACTTATATCTCTTTACTGGATAGGATGGGAGCTGGTGTGGTAGCCCATATGTGCGTTGCAGTTGTCTCACGTGAATCCACCCTTAATCTCTTCACCGGCAGCGAGGCTACGATTTCCCAGTCTCTTTATCCCAGCCAAAATGCAGTTGCTGCATACCATCCCCCATGTCATCATTCCTGCTTAATGCAGGCCCCCACGTCCGTGCTGGGTCAGTCAGATCAGGGAATGGACGCAGCTGCAAACTCGCTTGTCAAGTAAAGAAAAGAAGCAGCATTGTTTTTAGAGAGATCTGTTCCCTGATCCCAAACCCTACACAGACACTGGGCTGTGCTGGAAGGGGTTGGGAACTTGCAGTGTGAGATGGGGTGGAAAGCTGAACTGTGTCTTTGGACATAGCCTGCATTTAGGTCAGGTTAAAGCAATTGTTATGCGGAGACCTAAGGACAGCAAATTGCCTGTTTTTAAGACCCAGCTATACATGTATCTGGTAGAATGGTGGTAGATTCCGTCCTAGAGTCCGTGGATGTACGCAATGACCGCTGGCATTCCCAGCAGTAATTTTCTGCAGTTGCCCCAGTGGGATGAATTCCAACCCTTTCACAGCTGTAAATCTGTTCACCTGCGTTAACTCCCCTGTAGCTAAATCACATGTAAGATCTCAAATAGACCTGAGGCTCCGGTCTTGCCTTGTGCACAACAAATGCAACAGGAAGAAACCACGTGAACTCAGCAGAGTCCAAAGAGCCGTGTTTGTAGGCTGTATATAGGAGACCAGGTCCTGTTACCGATACACACGACTTGCTCTAAACACAGCATCACAACATATCCCAGAGACTTTTAAAGAGAAAACCCCATTCCTGTGCCTGCCATTGGCCCTAGAAAAGCCTTCAAGTCTCATTTCCACATGGCAGAAGAAGTGCTTTGCCTGGGTCCTCTGTGTCTGCAAGTAATGGGGAAGGGTTTATGTGAAGACCATCACCTATGTTTTGAAATCAAGTTGTTGCATGAAGTTTTGGGAGGCTCTTTTGGAGAATCTGGTATTGTACCAATGTCATCAGAGGCTGCTGGTCCTGCCTTTCCTCATTTTCTCCCACAACCAGCTTTGCGAGATGCTGCAGATGGGATGGCTGACTATGAAGAGAGGGAAAATTAAATGGCTGTGCAAGTTCCCCTCCTTTTCCTCCTCCTCCTCTGATCCACATCCTCATAAAAGGAAAGTGTGAGAAACGTTCGGTGGCACCCAGAGGGGTTCTGAACTTCCTCCTTTGTAAACAGGCTGGGTTGATCTCCATTGAAATAACAGGTGATACGGCCACCCATAATGAAAGTCACTCAAGGGAGTTATTGAGATCCCTGTTCCCTACTGTATGGTCTGTAGGATACGAGGGGTCGGGGGCAGAGGTAAGGACTCCAGCCATCACTGCTGGTGCTCAGCGTTGCTCTTGAAATCAGCAGGAAGACCCTGAGGTGTGTTGAGTTATGCTCATGTGCAGGTCTCCACCAGCTATATAAAAAGATCATTGCAGGGTCAGGACCTGCCATTTTGGCTGGGAGATGCCTTTCAGGGGGTGAAGGAAAGTTCATACCCTTCAGCTATAACTCCTGGTTCCTTTCCCTCTTGGTGATGCTGATCCTCAGATTATGAACTCATTTTGCATGCACAGTTCTGTCTCAAAAAGGGGAGAGAGCTGGAAATGGTCCTTCTGACCTCTAGAAAATGAGAGTTTTTTGACATTAGGGAAGCAGCCTCTCAAATCCAGAAATACTTCCCCTCCCCTCTCAGTTGGCTCTCATTCAGTAAATTGCCATCTACTGCAGCGTGCTTGCATCCATTTTCCTTCAGCAAAACCCAAAAGCATAAATCCCACTAAAGGCAGCTGTCCTCAACGCATTTCTTCTGCTGACGAGGAGCAGGAGCTCATTTCTTCGTCTCTCCTTAACCACAATTGAGTAAGGATATTAAGGAGTTTATTACTTCCTCATATCATCTGGGAATGATTTCCATGTTGCATGATTCTCCAGAGTGGGCAAATCTCTGTGCCAGCGAAGCAGGGTGCAGTATCGCTGAACCCCAATTACACTGTATTTAGTGCTTTATTGGAGGAGAGATTGCAGGTGGCCCTTTATAGAAAGATGCATTTCATCCTTAGTTTTCAGATACCTTATAGTATCCTTTCCACTGGGAAATTAAGCAGACGCTCTCCGTATCCATTGCAGCTGCTTCTAGTGTTAAATTAAACTGCTGCTATTACAGTGAGCTGTTGCTGGAGCTGAGTTTTGTTGTTCCTTAATTGTTTATGGCTGTGGATGCGAGCCAAGTAGCAATCCTGTAGTGGCAAATGCTGGAGATATGACCTGGAAAACAGATGTTTGGGCCAAAGCCAAGGTGGTTTCAGGAAAGACAGTGAGAGAGAAGCAGGAAACCAGTTATCTGTCTGATTTATCGGACAGGGTGAAGAAATTCACCCCAGGACAGAGTGTTCACGCAAAGCTGGTACAACAGTAAACTCTGATTTTAGCTAGCTTTTAGCCAGCCTTTGCAAGGCTTATATGGGCAGCTGTTGATTTGCTAGTGCTAACACTAGGTGTGCCAATTGTACATGCTTTGCAGCTGGGTAGAAAATTGCAGCCTGTTTGCTGGTGGCCGCAGAACATTTCATGCACTAGACTGGTTTACATGAAGTCTGTAAGTCTTTTAGGTCTGATACGATGCAGGGGATTTTTTGAAATTTAATGGCCTGAGGAATCTGATCAAAACCAGATGTCTACAGTGGAGGTGCTCCGCGTGAACAGAACATCTCCAGGCATTCCCCTTTGCTCTCAAAGGAGAGAAAAGGGTTCATGTCAGGCTAATGGAGGGGTCTAAAATGGGTCCAGCTGATCATCTGAGGGTGCCAGTTTCCCTCTGATTCTCTCTCAGGAGCCCAGGTAACTGCCTCACATGGAGACGCAGATGCTGTAGACATCTCAGATTAGGTAAGATCTGTCCCACCCATATTTTCACAGAATCACAGGCTGGTTGAGCTTGGAAGAGACCGCTGGAGGTGATCTTGTCCAACTCTCCTGCTCAAGCAGGGCCACGTGGAGCCAGTTGCCCAGGACCATGTCCAGATGGCTTTTGAGTATCTCCAAGGATGGAGACTCCACAACCTCTCTGGGAAACCTGTTCATGAAGTGCTTGATTGCACAGAGCCAAAATTAAGTATTGCACTGGAGGGGGGGGAGGGGGTTTCCAGCATTTAAGACTAGTTTTAAATGTCACTGTTTAGGGAGCAGACCCGCAGATCCACAGATCTGAACAGGTATCTTGTAGCACATCCAACCAGTGATTTTTGGAGCAGTGATGTGAGTATTCAGCAGAACAAGATGCTTTCATGGTTTTAACTATGTTATAACTGCATTGATTTCACTGAAATGTGGTGAATGCCAGGCTCAAACTTTTAGCCTTAATTTTGTTTCTTTAGTACTTGAGCCAATAGCGTTACTACATTTTAGTGCTGAGGAGTCATCAAGAAAACTGTGGCTTCCTTTAACAACACTCATGTTCTTAGATGCTCCACATGTTGACTAGTAATTCTGGCTAATATTCTGAGTTTTGAAAGGTGAGTTTTGAAAGTCCTGGTAAGGAAGTGCTTACAGCCCTTCCTGCACTTCCTCTTGCTCCCGTTCATGGAACAAGAGGTTGTTAAAGCCAAGGGTGTGGGAACTGGGGAGCTGGAAGAGGATACATAATCTTCTTTTGCCCAGCAGTCATCAGAAGTACGAGTGCAGTATGGTAGGGGCACAGAGAATACATCTCTGCTCACATACAGAGGCATGATGCAGATGTTTTGACTGTTGGTCTTAGTCTTTGGCTCTTGTTAGCTTTCCACGCTGATGCTACATTGCGCAGACAGAACATGCAACTACTTGGATTTCCCTTCTGCTGCCAGACACCCTTTGGTTTGTTTTTCCTTTTTTCTTTAGACTAAAGTAGGCTCCTTATTTTTTGAAACAAAGGAAACTGCTAAATAATTACATCGAACAGAGGGGGGAAATATATATACATATATTCCTTCCTGTTAAAGAGATTTTTTTCCTGATTAAATTGATTGGATTTCTCTGCTTCTGTCAATCCAGGCAGAAATTTTAGACTTTTTGTGCCATGGACCACTGTAAACCATTCACTGTACTATTGTGCAGTGCCACAAACGCCCCTCCTTACAGAGCTACCTGTGCTTGAATACCTAAATGCAAGTGGCTTTCCAGAGCAAGTTCATCCAGGCACTGGGCTAATGTGTTTGTGAAACACCCTTCAGAGAGATGCTGCCCTCATCCAGAGGAGAACAGGACCATCCTAACCTCCTGCATCCAGCCCCAGGTGTTGCTTTGCCTTTCCCACTAGCTTCTGTAAAATTGCAGAAGTGTTGGTGTTTTCCTAGTTGAGGGCAATGCCACATGTGGAGGTCCTTGGATGGTCTTCAGAGGAGGTCTGATAGCTGCTGGTGGCCCATGAGCTGTGCGTTCCTAGGGATGCACAGTCGACATGAGTCACAGGGGTTTTTTTTCTCTTTCTCTCCTATCCTGTCTTCCCCAGAAAAGCGATGTTTTTCTTCTCTTTTAAGCACAATATCATAGAATCACAGAATCACAGAATGGCTTGGGTTGGAAGGGACCATCAAAGGTCATCTAGTCCAACCCCCCTGCGGTGAGCAATCCAAGAAGGTCTTTGCTGTTTTCCTGAAAACTCAGCCCAGTTGCTAGCTAACCTACCCATGAGCTCAAATGGGAAGGAGAAGCTTCCCGTGCCGTCTGTCCATTGTATAGATTGGCCTTATGTAGGGGAGGAAATTTAGGGAAACCTCTTGGGAAGCGTCCCGTGCCGCAATCTTTATCAGAGAATAGCTGCAGCTGGCTGCATGGGCCATCTGTTTGCCAAAGTGTCAGAAAGTGTTGCAACATGAGTGCTCAGTGCTTGTGAATATTTGGGCCAGAATAGTTGGTGTTTCAGTCCCAGTGCTAACTGTAGCTGTTTGTCTTCATTTTGTAAAACAGGAAGAAGGAGAAGATCTCACCATATCCAGCACACAAGCAAAACACCAACCTGCCGCGACCTGGCCATGCACTAACAGAAAGTTGTTCTGAGTTTTACAGTCGCCCTAGACTTTTGCACAGGGTGCTGATGGAAACTCATCGCTCCACACTGCTGGGTAAGAGAGAAGACACTCAAGCAAAGGGCTACGTCTTGGTTTCTCAAGTTTTCCTCTCTCCTTGATGGTCTTGCCTGCTGTCTCCTTGAACAGAGAGTCCAAGTTTTAAGGTCAGCCCAGCCAGAGAAGCAGTTATCCTCATTCTTTCAGCTGAGAAAATCCTTTCCATGTTGTCCACAACTGTGATGAAAAGAGAAGCCCCTCTTGCCAGAGACTGAACTTGTCTGTCAGGAAAATACCATTTACAGGTAAGAAAATGCCATTCCCAGCAAAGAATCTGGATCTTCTTCTGTGTAAGGCTAGAGAAGCTGCCCTTAGGATAGAGTATTTTATGTGTAAAAAGGTGAAGAGACTTGGGCTGCATCCCACACTAGAAGTCACTCGACTTTTTGCTGTTGTAGTTGAACAATGTATTGTTGCCAATATCTTTGACAGGTATGTCGCAGCTGGTGATAAGACTCATGTCTTTTAACTTTGGTGGTCCAAGACATAGACATCTGCAGCCGAGTTCAAAGTGCCTCTTGCTCCTCATTGACCAGATGGGGAGCCAGGAATGACAAGCTCAGAAGTTGACACAAATGTTGGGTGGTGAATCCCAGTCCTTGGGCTCAGATGGCACAAAGATGGGCACTAGCTACAGCAGTTAATAGTTTCTGGTTTCACTACATCTTCTCTCTGGAAGCTCTGAAAGGGCCTACAGAGGAGACTAACCCAAAGGCTTTGTTGTGTTTTCTGGCATCTTGATTTTATGTGTTTCTGTTTTCAGCTGCTTAAAATTATCCTGAGATCCTTTTTTTTTTCCCCCCATTCTCTACACAGTGTGGTTCATAGGAGATGAATTTTGTCTTTATAGCTTCACTTATGAATGTGGGTCAACACCCAGGCAGCTGAATGCCTCAGATCATTTCCATGCTGTATATAAATAGTAGGCAGTTATTTCACAGTTTCATGTTCAGCTTGCAGGCTTCCAACATCCTTGTATTCCCGATATCCTTTCTAGTCCCATAGCATTCGGGTTCTTGAATGCATGACTCAACATAAATTACAGCAGAGGTTATCCCAGCCAAGAAAGTCCCAATTTGGCTTCTGTGTATTGTCATTCTCATTCCTGATGGCTGGCATCAAGTCACTAGAACTCAAAGTTGCTGTTGTGGGTCTTTCCAGCCCTGCAATGAGTTCAGCTATACTGTTTAGCCCACAGCTGAGTTACTCTACCTTACGCACGTTAAGCAGCACTCGGTCAGTCCATCATCTTGCTAGACAGTGGAGGAAGTCAGAGAGTCTCCAGCTGGATGGATAACTAACGGCCGGCGTACCGCTGTCCAACGGAGATAAGAGGCTGGTTAAAACCAAGGGAATTTTTAGACTCTTCCCAAATATCGCCTGTCTTTTGTTTGACACAGGACTTGTCATGTCTCCCTTTCTGCGTATTGGTTTATCCAACTATGACAGTGGCCCTTACCTGCCATCCCAGGGGGAGGTGATTAACCCTTACTGTGCTGTGATGGTTAAAGAAGCCGTGGAGTCAGGTAAGTAGGGAGGTGTTAATTATGCATGTGGGCTTTTATAAGGCTTGTGTGTGCCTTACTGTGTCATTTCTGGTGTGTAGGAAGCACACTGGTAAATCTTTATAAGGGCTTGTGAAGTGCTTTTTGTGTCTCAGCACAGTGCAAGTTTGGGTTTGGCATGGCCTGCAAGACAATCTGATTCTAAGATGATGCCCCGCAAATCTATGTCTTCAATTTGAGGTTATTATCAACTGAATTACAGGTCCCAGCATGTGACAGAGCAGATAAGCTGAGCTGTATTCGGTTTCACTTTTCTACAAGCAGTTTCTGGTTTGTCAGCGGGACTCCAGGCAGATGAAATCTGGGTGTCCTAGAAATATCCTGGGAGGGCTGTCTTTATTTATCACACTTTTTTGAGGAACTGACAGGTCCAGCAGCTTCCATAATTTTAAACAAATAAGTCTCAAACAGCCCCAGTCTTTGTAGAGAGTGTTAATTTCTCTGCGTAATTGTTGTACTATGTGAAATGTTTGAAAGTGAAACCTCCTGCTAAGCTCTTTTCTGTGTCTGGATTTATAGATTGTTGCACACTTTTCCTGATTGAACAACACTGATGAGTCCTCAATGGGAAAACATTTCTTATATGTCTTATGCACAAAAACAGTCCTAGTGAGAGAATGAAAAGTTCTTGAGTTCTGCTTTTCAAGAATCATGAAGATCAAGGCCTTCAGTGTTAGGGAATTCCTCATATTGGCTGTTATTTATCTTAAATCTTTGATAAATTCCTAACTTAACTGCTGTGATTCTTTAAAAAAAATCAAACCAGCTCAGAAATCCCTTTTTATACCTTGAGAATCCCCATGACTCTAGCCTCCAGAGGAATTTACAGTAGTTTTAAAAAAAGAAATTTTGGCATTTTAAAACAATTCAGTATTTCACTGAGGGTTTTTTTTGTTTTTTAAGAGTCTGCATTTATCACATTGAACTTTAGCTTGGCTTAAATGATACTTTAAATGATTCTCAAATATGTGGTGACTGGTAAATTCAAAAGGAAAGAAAATACTGCATGACAGGTTATCCCTAAGAAGATCTCACTTTTTACTGAAAATATGTCCTATTTCAGCTCTGTGCAGGGCTTGGCTGTTTGCTTTAATGAGGCCTTTGAAAGCCATAACTCAAATTGAAGTCTCTGTCAGTTCAAAAGTGAAAAAAATCAATTTGGTCAGAACAGACCTATATTTATTTGTCTTACATAGAGCTGAAAGCATTTTCTGGCATCTAACAAACAGAAATGTACTAAAGGATATAATTTTTGCGCTCCTGGGGGTCCATAATAATAATAATAATAATAAAAAAAATAACAATAACAACAACAATAATAATAATACCTCTACCAACAAGAAATAAAAAAGTGTGTTTGGGGAAACTTCTCCATTAGCAAGGACTGAATATAGGAAAAATTACGTCCTTCTATTAGAAATTATATGTTTGCTGGGGTTCTGTTGCACTCGTCTAGCCGTTGCTCAGAGCATGGTGGGGCAGCCAGAGGGACTTCTTGTCGTGTCAGTGACAGCAGCAGGAACCTCCTGAGATTGATTCATCTCAGACTCCCCTCTTAGGGTGGGTTGAACCAACCTTGGGAGGTGTTAATCTGCTGCTGGTGGAGGGTGTCGAAATGAGTAGATGGCTATCCTTACCTTAAGGTGACTAAGCCAAGATGAGGCCACGGTGGGATCTATCTCCCCTGTAATTCCAGTCTTCTGCAAGGACATTGATATCTGAGGGAGTCTGCTACCCTTGCATTACAGCCTAAGGGAACAAACAGGGGTTTCTGTGGTGGGATTCCTTTTGTCTTGAGAAAGACATCCATAATGGGTCTAATGAACTACACCCTAGAAAAACCCAGCACTCCTCGCTGACTCCAAGGGCAGCTTACACAGTCCACTCAGAGGTACGAGTCCGAAGTTCAGTGAGATGAGCCTGCCTCTCAATGCCAGAAACGCTCTCAACATGGCCGTCCCGAGGATCTGTCGTGCTCAAACAGGCTCAGAGAAGGCAAAAGGCAGCGAAGGTCTCAGGACAAACATTAGCTGAGTATATTTGAAATAGTTGCTTCCCTGCTTCGTGATTTTTTTGATCATGGTTTGCTCTCTGGCTCCCTGGTTTCACAAAGCACTTGCTACTCAGTGGTAATAGGATTAAAAAAAAATTGTATTAGTGCCCTGATATGCAAATTTTGGCTGAAGTGCCATGTCCGAGGAGCAGGAGGGGATCAGCTTGTAAGAGACGCAAACAATCCTGACTCCCAGCCTTGTGCTGTGACACGTGGCCATCAAGATTTCTTCAGGGCAAATGATTGCTGTATAGCAATGACTGCAGAACGCAGGGCAGGACATGCCTAAACCCAGAGCTGAATCCAGGATAGGTCCAGTCGCAGACCGCTGCAGGCTCTGTGCTGGAACCGATTTGGTAGATAACTCTGCTCCGACTTTTGCAATGTCCTATTATGGAACAGATATATACCATGTTTAGCATTAGCAAAGTGTAAGGGGTTTTGTTGGTTTGTTTTTTACAAACAGAGCGGAGGTAGATGATAAATGTGTTTGGTTCCTAAAAAAAGGGTGTTTGACTCTGGCTTTGGGTTCATGCCAAAGGCTGTCCCTTGTCGACTGTCTGTAACGAATAAGTCATTGGGACAGAGGTCCCCAGGGGTCTGGGAGTAATGCACATCATCTGCGGACAGAGGGGTGTCACAACAAGGCCACCCTAAAGAATTTCAGAAGCTCAGGAAAGATCTTGGACAGCCTTTTTTTTTTTTTTACTTGCTTATTTTGTAAAAGGGACCGTGGTATTTTATGATATAATCTTTTAAAACAAAAAAACCCCACACCTCCATACAGTTAGAGGTGCTATAGGAATTTATTACTGATGACAAACATTTCAGAGATCATAGGCGCCTCCGAGGTATAAAAAAATCTGCCCTTTAAAAATGACTTCTGCCTTCACAAGCCACCCGGCCTGGTGCCATTTTACCACCTGTCTGGGTGACATTTGCTTCATGAAAGATCCTGCTCCCTGTTTGAACTCAGCAAGCCTCCAGGAAAAGTGCTCCCGGCTATAGTGGAAGCTGCTGCCTGGGAAAGACAGATGCTATTTTATTTTTCAGGAACCCAGCGTTAGATTAATCCCTGGCAGAATTCCACAGACGTCAGCGGGGATGTGCCGGGGGTGACTGTCTGATCCCATATATTGGCCAGTTCATTCACATTCCAGGGTTTGTTTATTTAAGCCATATGTTTTGGAGTGCAATGCAAACAAAAGCACTTGTTTTGCAAGTGCTGTGTTTCACATCCGTGGAGTTTCACTGATGTAGCAAAGAAATAACAGTCCTTACTGAGATTCCTGTTCTCCGTGATGCTGGGAAGTTTATGTCCCTTTTTTATGTCCCGTTTTGTTTGCTTTTGTTGAAAGAGTGTATCAAATGTATATTTGCGAGCTTGACAGGATTGAATTAAGCCTGCAGACAATGAGCTCAGTATATGATTGCCTAAATCTGCACATGTGAAAAGTCAGCCTCACTTAACTGATAGAGATGGACTCACCTTAGACTGACTTACTCTGAACTTCGGGGAAATGGAATTTGATCTTAAGATTTAGCTGCGCAACCGCTTGTTATACGGGGCAGGACAAGTGTGAGAAGTGATTTTATGCGGCAGGAATGATCTCCACTCAGTTTTGCGATGCAAACCAGTGCCGATGGTCAGAGCAGACTGCAGCTCCAGTCGAGTTTATGGGATCAAAACAAGCGCAAAAGCGCTTCGTGAGAGCCAGGTGTTGGGTCGTGGAGTGAAATTTCAGCAAGTCAGTATTTGTTGCAAGATCCTGCATGCCTCTCCTCAGGAAGCTACTTTCTCAACCTAAATCTGTCTAGTGAGTATAGTTTACGTTAGTGGCTCTGGCAGATTTTTCCCCTTTCATAGGAAACCAGTGTACAGGGTGGTGAAGGGAGATTTTTGTTATAATCTCACAGTCCTGGTATTTGTTCTCTCCCCAGTAAATGTTCTGTTATTTCATGACATGAATATTGCACAATCAGGAGTCACTGCTTCCTTTTCTTTTCTCCTTCTTTCCTGCCTCCGTAACCTTGGAGCTTGTTTACCAATTTTAAGCCATCCTGAAGGTGTGGTACAAGCCTCAGAAATCCCTGAGTTCCTGCCTGTGTAAATCAAAGCTGAGCAGAGGGAAGAAACCTGAATTAGTCCTCCCATCCAGTGAAATATTTTCTCCAGCAAGTGTCGTGTTCCAGGCTATCAGCTGCAAGTGCTTTTCCAGCTGGGTGGGATGAGGGAAAGGCTGTGATGATTGGAAACAAGAGCAGAGTCTTTAGGAGACAGGAATCGCAGGTCTGCTGCTCACATGACTGCTTTTTATTCTGTTATGCCTCCAGCTTCAGCATTTGATGGGTTGAAAATTTGCAGAGGGTAACTGTGAAATAGAATTTACCTTGAGTAAGTGTCCAAGCCTTTTACAGGGCTGTATAAAATAAATAAAGCTGGCTGAAACTCTTTTCAGAGAGAACTAACTAGAGATAACTCTCTGCAAGCTAATGCTAAACCTCAGAGATACCCTTCACCACTTTAAGATGCATCTGCTAGGAAGGAAGAGGTGCAGGAAAAGTTTGCTGGGTTGAAAAATCTACACCGCTGTGGATGTGGTTGCAGGTATGCAAGACAGTTCATATGTTAACATCCCTGAGTTAGCTGAGATGTAGCAACTGACTGGACATGCGCTCCAGCTGAACCTTAACCACAGAGTGCAGCCAGCTTTTGGGGGGATTGAAGCAAACCTGTTGGATTTTGCATTGCCGTGGGACAGATGATACCTCTAACGGGTTAACTGCGATGAGATTCACCTATTAGAAGTGGGTATCTATGTTGTCAGAGTTTATGTTTGAGGTCTACTCAATAGAGTCAAGGGTGGAAATTATCTTTTCTAAGGTAGATGTCTTGTGTTTGGTGAAATGAACACACCCTAACTCCATTGATTTATACTGATTACATTCTCTTCACTGGCTCTGAATGGAGCCAATGTTCAGACAGCTCAGATATGGGCATACACATTGTAGACACCTAAAGTTAAGAGAGATGGATCCCATCCTAGCTTTCACTTCACGTAGTAACCTCCTAAGACACTCCAACATGGTCCGTTACACACCGTGCCAGGAAAGAGACCTCAACGTGGGTAAATAACACAGATCTGTCGCAGGGACTGTAGAGGGGTGGCCTTAGTGCAGGTGAGAAGCATGAGCCTTAACGCAGATGAGTCCAGTCAATCCAAACCACCTCTTGTTGACAGAAAACGGCCAAGTGTATGTGCAGAAGAAGCCCACCATGTACCCACCTTGGAACAGCACTTTCGATGCCCATATCAACAACGGCAGGGTCATGCACATCATCGTCAAGGACAAAAGCGCTGAGATGGTTTCAGAGACCACGGTGGAACTCAAGGTGCTGGCGGAGAGGTGCAAGAAGAGCAATGGGAAAACAGAGATATGGGTGAGCATCGTTACCTCCTCTTGCAGGATGTGATGGGGAGCTGCTGTGGGGTAGGGGAGTGCCTTGTGTCCGTGCCAGGCTGTGACTGTAACGAGCAAGGCAGCAGGAACAGGCTGCCAGCCAAGGAATAACATTTTGAGTATGCCTGGGTGTGACTGGAAGGAAAGATTTCCATGCATGTCAGGAAAAAAGAGCATGGCCCATTTATACTACCTGCTGCTGTTATACTGAAACATATGACTTCTGTTAGCAAGGATTCTGGTTCAGGTGAGCCATGCCCACGTATTAATCTTCGCTTAGGAAACCCACTGGGGACAAATGGTAATATGAGTGGCTAAATATGAATTATTTTATGTGCTCTGGGGAAACAGCTTTAAAAATTTAATCTAATATCGAGTAACTGATTCACAGCTGCCTGACTTCAGAGTTATGTCAGAGGAACTCCTTTAAAATCACTGGAGTTATAGTGGAGTAAATTTGAAGTAACAGTCTTCATAAGGATGCTAAATGTAAGGTGGTGTTCCCTGGTAGTGCAAGCAAGAAAGTTCTTGATAATAGTCTTTAACATGTAGTATTCAGTAGCCACACCATGAATAACAATAAAGTGGAAAGACATTTGGAGAGAAACTTATTTCCTGGAATTTTGTTTTGTTTTGTTTTATTTCTCATGCCAGTTCTTAGACTAAGATGCTTAGATTAAACAGAGAGTAGAAAATTCAAAAAGGCCTTGGTCACGTAACAGACCTAAGAGCAAGATTTGGTAGGGATTCGCACATTTAACACGTAACTAGGAAGGAACTGAGATACTTAGGGACGGAACTGAAAACTGAAAGGCTCTGCTCAGCATGACTCCAACCCCAGGCTTCAAAGCCATGGGAGGCAGTAGCCTGGTGAGGAAGAGAGGGGACACATAGTCTGGGGTGCTGCTTGCTTGCAGCAAGGGTAACAGACCCGAGGTCAAGTGGAGTTAGGAGACCCTGGTCCTGTTGTGTCCCAGCCTGGTAGCAGCTCCTGGGATCTCCTCTCCACTCAGTCCCCCATACAAGTTACAACCTGGGGAGGGTGGTCTTAGACATCTCATCCTGCAAGGGCTGTGAGGAGAGAGAATAGCATTTTTCTCACTTTTCTGTTTCACCTGGAAAGTAGAGAGGTAACCTTACTCAGGCTGTGCTGGAGGTGGATGGGGAAGGCACTGTTGTGGTTCTCAGGCTGAAGAAATCCTTGAAGGTAGGTCTTCTTATTCCTAGGCAAGTGGATCCAGATTTGCAAAGGCACCTATGGACGGAGGTTCAGATAGACGGGAATTTCCAGATCCGGTGGGAAAGCCCCCAAAAATGCCTGAGTAAGCTTGTAGCATCACTCACATTGACTGTAATGGAAGTTAGACTTGTAGAACCAAGTGTCTAAAAGATTTCAGCGTCTTTTAAGTAGCTGTCTGAATTTGGCTGGGTTTTTTTGAGGTGCTCCCACTTCCCCCTTGCAGGATCCACTGGGAACAACCAGCTTTCTCTATAGATAGTGCTGGTTCTGAGCTCATGTCTAAAAACCTGCCTACAGCTTCTGTGGTTTAGTCACATTTCTCTCTTCTATCATGCTGCTCCGCGTGTCTGATAAGGGGTGATCTAGCCTCCTCTCTCTATAATGGCTCCTACCCTCCCTTGTTGCCCCACACGGGTATGAGCAACCCAAAAATTAGTGTTCATTGGCATTCATCAGTTCCCACTGGGAAAAGAAGATAGCTTGAGTCATCTGAAATGATTGTTGCTTCTTTGAATGACTGTGTAATGATTGCGCTGGTCTTTTTTTCTTGTTTTTCACTTCTCTCAACCAGCTAGAACTGAAGCCTCAAGGCCGAATGCTGATGAATGCAAGATACTTCCTGGAAATAAGTGGCAAGTGATTTTGTTTGTTAATAGTTAGACAGATAGATAGATGTGATTTTTGCTTATGTGGGGCACACATGGTGTCTTCACTGAAAGCAGTGCCTGTGTTATTACTGATTTATTCATAGGAACTATCATAATGGTTTGAAATGAACACTCGAGAAAAGTGGTTTTGATTGTATGGTGAGGATGAAGATTGACTGTTCCTCTGTGATTTGCAAGGCAGATATTTGGCCGTTTTACCACTAAAATGGTAGATTTTCTCATTACGCTAAGTAAGACAGAACAGATAACATAAGGAGCCAGCTCCCTCTGAAATCATTCTACTTGTATGTATGCATGTAACGTGTCGTGGTGTTCATTACAGTGCAGATGTAAAGGGTGGGATACAATTTACAGTTGACAACAGCTAGTATACACGTTAGTTGGGCTTTTAAGATCAAGAGCTAGCTGGGCAAAACAGGAAAAGAACCTAGAGAGCGATTCATCTGATCAAATGTAGGTTTCTGCTGCAAGGAGAGCAGATTTCTTCACTGGGCTCCACTGCCTGGTCCAGCTAGACCTCCAGGGATGCGGCAGTGGCTTAGTCACCCTGGACAGAGGACACACCATCATTTACGTATCTTCACCGGGAACCAAATCCCACCTGCAGGGTTCGATGTCCATGTGAAATGCATTTTGCTTTGTTGAAGAAAATGGGTTGCAATCCATATGCTCAGGCTTATTCTCCTATCTGTGATGCTAAAATTCTCGCACCTTCAGATGTGGGGTGAAACTGTAAGGTGTAGATGTCCAGAAGGACCTTCCATTTATAGAAACATAGAAGTACTGAAAGCAGCTAATAGCCTGTCCATACTGATATTTTCTTCATCCATTCCTACCTTTCATACAGAACAGACTATTGTTGCCTCCTTGTATGTTATGAGATATCAGAGGCCAAAGCATAGAAAATGCAAGTTGTGTTTGTATTACAAATAGCAAGGTCAGCATCAGATCACACAGGGGGCCAGTTTCCACAGAATACCTATGTAACTTGCTGTGTAATGCACGAGTAAAACAAAACAGAGATTGAGAGTGAGATATTGTGTGCATGTCTAGATTTGTAGACACAAGCACATATATAAGTGCACATGTGTATATGCATGTGTAGTCAGAATTGGTTTGTTTGCTCCCCTAAAAAGTTTAAATGTGAACTGTGAATAATGGCATGGACACAACAAACAGCAAAGCAATTGTTGGCATGGAAAAATAACAAGAAAAAGAATATCCTAGGAACATACATACATACATACTTACTCTCGCACACATACATGCACACGTAAAGGATTCAGTTAAATACCCACATAGATATATATGCACGTGTTTGCATATATAGATAATAATTAATTTTTATGTAATTTCATCTTTTTTAGGGCATGGTTCTTCAGTGCTATACAATGTTAGAATTTTATGTTTAACTGCAAATTATATCTCCTTGGGAAATTTCTGGTCTACATTTCAAAAGCAGCATTATGTATACTCAAGGGAGCTCAGACTCCCAAGTTTAAAGTCATTTTAGTGTCCTTGTAGGAATGGTAGATAAAAAAACATCCAAACAAGTCTTGTGTGTGTTTCAGAAAACAGTATGTATTAAAAATTTTCATTCCCATGAATGAATTATCAGTTTCGGTCACTTAGTATTTTGGCAGGTGCTTTTTCTTAAGGCACCTGATCAGGACAAGGTACCCTAATAAATCTTCTGTTTCCTTCCCCTCCCAGATGCAAAGAACCTGGCTGACTGTGAGACTGAAGGCTTCTTCTCCTTGCACCAGCGCAGGGGAGCCATCAAACAGGCCAAAATCCATAATGTCAAGTGTCACGAGTTCACGGCCACCTTCTTTCCACAACCCACCTTCTGCTCTGTCTGTCATGAGTTTGTATGGTAAATGAAAATAGATCTGTGCTCTTTCTCCTTTTAACCCTAGGGACCAGTTCTTGTGTAGACGTGGTGCCTAGGGACATGGTTTAGGGGTGGACTTGGAACCGTTAGGTTCACGGCTGGACTCGATGATCTTAAGGGTCTTTTCCAACTTAAATGATTCTCTGAATCTATGATTCTCCAGTGAACATCTGTGCTCCTGCTGTCAGTAAAGGCAGCAGGATGAGACCCTTGACATCTTACGTATAGAGTTACTGCATCACTTCAAGGATGTGGTTCACAGCTGTAATTCCAACTGTGAAAATTCCCTTAATTTTTTAGTTTATTTTTTATAAATATTGCCGGTTTTGGCCAAATGCACAGACATTTCTCATCAGTCCAGTTCGCTATTTGGATATTGTGAAATTCAGAATGTGAATATGTGCTGGAAAGGCTGTGAAAACCATAGAGAATGACTCCACAGTTAGATTGAATGAAGATATTTAAATTAGAGAAGAAGCTCTATAAAGACTGATAAAAAACAAAGCTGGTTTATTCTGTTTCTTTCATAAATGTTGCTCTCCTTTCTTCTGTCGAGGCTTTCAGACAATTCAGGATGAATCATTTCTCTGTTTATTTCAGGGGTCTGAATAAACAAGGCTACCAATGCAGACGTAAGAAACTTTTTTGATTTTGTTATTATCATAATTTACTTGATCCTTTCTTAAAGAATTTTTTTATTAACACCATGACATGCTTGTTCTTTCAGAATGTAATGCCGCCATTCATAAGAAGTGCATTGATAAAGTAATAGCCAAGTGTACAGGATCAGCAGTCAATAGCAGAGAAACAATGGTATGTGTTATTATCTGACTGGTTTTAGAAAAACTTGAGTGTCGCTCAGATCTCTCCTACATCACTCTAAAATAGCTTCTGATGAAGCAAAATGTGCTACTGAACTAAAGGCTATGTGATCTGATCTGTGCTCTTTGTTTTCTGTGTTCCCAGTGGTTTCATTACCTCCTACTTGTGATTTACTCAAATGCAGCTGCTGAATAAGCAGTTGCTGAATCAGGACTGACATTTTTCTAATGTATGAAGTATAGCTCAGAGGCAAGCCGTGGACACGAGGTGGAGATTTACTGGAGGAAGTTCTTTGCTATCTGATGTTAGGCAGGACATTACACTGAATTTTCAGAGCAGTACTTTAACATCCCACTCTGTGTTATCTGAGATTTCCAAGCAGTCAGTGGAATACCTAGCATCTCCACTCTTATTTGTTTTATTTTTCTTATATCGGTTTGTTATAAACCTTCTTTTTGTGTAGGCAAAAGTGGAACTTAAACTCTCAATAGGACTGTTCCCTTTTCCTCAGTTGTGTCCCACAGCTTCTGTTTGCTTCCAGTCCCACCCTGGCTCCTGTTCTCCTTTTACAGTCTTTAGAGATGAGATTCATCTCACTTGTCTTCTGACATCTCCAGGGTAGATGTATCCAACTTTGTCATCACCTTTGACTCCCTATGTACTAAAAGAAGAAAAATAGGCTTTTCCAAGGAGTGGTTCATGACAAAAAATGTTGGCGTGTAGATGACATTCAAGCAGCTCTCTGGTCAGGTAAATCAAGCCAGGGAGGAAATTACCGAGTTCCCACTGAATTGCAGTTGTTATGCATCAAAATTTGGCTTTGTATATCTGAATGATAGTTATAGACAGTTTCTGCTTGATGGTCATACCCAAGGATAAAAGGGCAGTAGACATCCCATCTTCCGTGCTACAAGTTTGGTTTTCCATGAAGAGCAGAGGTGGAGAGGAGTGAATTGCCAACATGGCTTTTCTCTTGCAGTTCCATAAAGAGCGGTTCAAGATTGACATGCCTCACCGCTTCAAAGTCTACAACTACAAGAGCCCGACTTTCTGTGAGCACTGTGGCACGCTCCTCTGGGGCCTTGCACGGCAAGGACTGAAGTGTGATGGTGAGTCCCTGATGTATGTGGCATGAGCTGAGCATGGGAGTGGGATGTTGCCTTTAGAGAGTTGCAATCTAAAGAGCCAAATCTCATTTATTACATTTCTCTATGAGACCTGTATATGATGGCATCCAGGGTGGTGAAGGAATGGTAAAGAGGACCATCCTTCAAGGAGAATCGTTCTTCCAGGAGGAAGACCACCATCAGCATATAGAAAGATATGTGGTCCACGAGGCTGAAGAATTAGTTCCCAGAGAAGTAAAGAACATCTCACTGGCACCGCTGATCTTCCAAAATCATTCCTAGTATCAACTTTCATGCTCTGTTTCCACTATCAGACAGACCCAAGACACTTCACCATCTTCATAATCCTATACCAACAGGGAAATCCTGATTCTGTTCTGTGATTACGGTTTATCTATGAGCTAATAGATGTGGAGTTTTGGTAGCCCATAGCTGCAAAGGCTGATGCATGCGGAAATGCAACTTTTTGCCCAGAAGATGATATTAAAAAAACTTTGTCTCCACAGAGAACCAAGAAATTACCTGAGTACCATCTCATGAGATGTAAATGAATGATGCCCAGGCTTTGAGCTGTTTATGTGGCTGGTCTCTGCCCTTGGCCAGCAGCAGCTCGTGTTCCTGCCCAACCTAATGTCAAACCCTTCACAGCCTACCTATCCTTTGTTGTCCTGACACCTCTTGTTCTTTCTTTCAGCATGTGGCATGAACGTCCATCACAAGTGCCAGACAAAAGTAGCAAACCTCTGTGGAGTTAACCAGAAACTAATGGCCGAAGCTCTGGCAATGATAGAGAGCACCCAGCAGGTAAATACTTTTAAGCTGCGAGTGACCTGGAGAAAGGAGAATCCATTATTCAATGTTTGTTTCATTGCAAGAAATAAGGGCATTGAGTGGAGTAACAAGTTCAAGGCAAAGGATAGGAAATGGGTGCTTCATGCAATAAGTAGACAAACTCAACTCAGCAGTTTCTGGAGGCCAGAAGTTTCATGGGTTCAAGTGACAATCTGCAGTGTTCATGGAAGGGAAATCTATTCAGGACTAATAGAATAATCTGTTAATAGAAAAGCACTGCCTTTGAATCAGGAAATCTCTGAGCCGCATATCTCTGGAGATAGGGAGAATATTCTGAGGAGATGACTTTGCATGCCTCCACTCTTTTTATATCTTTGCCTGGTATCTACTTTACCTCCTTTGTGGGCAGGATACGACCTGGATGGACTCTTGCCCTGATTTGGTGGAGTTGTAGTTACATTATGTTCGTAACTGAGACTGTGTAACAGTGTCCAAGGCAGAGTGAGAGGAACTTGGTTTGGGTCCATTTGCTGTCACTAGCTTGCTCCATGGTTGTCACTTAGCCATTTCTCCTGTGATTCTCTGATCTGTTTGGAATGAAGCTCCTCAGATCAGGGACTCTCATGAAGAGACATGGGCCCTGGGGAGAGGATCTAGATACTACTGTCATGTAAATAGTGTATGAAAACAGACAATTGAATTAAAAAGAAGGAAAAATAGCTTGTCAGAAGCCCAAAACCATAAAAGAATTTAGAGATGCTAGTTCAAAACCAGGATTGTTAGGACACCTCTCAGCTCCTGAGTAACCTCAGAGAGGGACAAAATCTGTAGGTACCCAGTCCTCCATATTTAGGTTCCTCAAGTATCCCAACACAACATATTAATCAATACACCAGGTGTTTTTCCATCTATACCTTCCTGAGGGGCTATCTACCAGGTTTAGCTCTGCATTTTTCTCACCTTTATGCGATAGGTAGTGCTGCCAAACCTCCAAAGTGGAGTTTTTTCTGCTCTTGCTTCTCTGTTTCCTACCTGCTGTCTCTCTACAGCTCCTCGCACTGTATACTTTGGGTTACCATTGAGTGGTGCAGAGGGCAAACACTAGATACTTTCCCAAAAAATACTCTTTTAATCTCCAGATATTTAGGCTTTGGGGACTTCTTGAGCCATAGCTGGAGTCTTACTGTTTAGTAGCCCTCAGAGGATTTATCTTTCATGCTTTTGCCTCACCACCCTTGAATCCAGACGAACTCTTACCTTCTGCAACATCTGGGACAAGATGTTCTTCAGACTGACATCCAGACTCTGTACAGGGGTGAGGCTACAACATGATCCAGCCTCTAGTATTTTTCTGGATTTCCCTTCAAAGAGAATTATTAGAAAGGATGTTGTTAATTAAAACGCCCTCTGCGTGGAGAGTCAGGGACTCAGACCCCTGTGCAAAATAGGAGATCTCTATTTTGGTAGTACAAATACCTGTTAACATCCACGCACATCTCATAAGGAGCCTTGCTGAAGGTTGTGAGTTCCTCTAGGTTACCACATCCCTAAAAGTTAGGTACAGAGATGCTCTTCTCATAAGCAAAGACCTTTTCTAGATCTTGGCTTGTGTGACAGTCACACTTGAGAAGCCGCAGTGTCCATAAACTCAGAACATGATATTTGGCTCAAAACTCATTTGCTGGTTTTTGTCATCCAGGCTCGCTGTCAGCGTGACACTGAACAGATCTCCAGGGATGGACCTCTTGAAATTGGCTTCCCAGTTCCTGTGAAGGAGGTAACACCGCTTCAGGCATTGCCAGCATCTACAACAGGAAAAAAAGGTAGTTTCCTCTAGTGATATGGGGCAGCAGGCTTTGTTAATTTTTTGTTTTGTACGTGGTTAGGTGGAAGTGACAAGGGTGGGGAATTTGTTAGCCAGTAAATCTTTCATGCATCTTTCCAGCCTAGAGCAAGACATGCCCTTTCTCATCGCAGGGTATCAGCGACTCTTCCCAGGCACATCACTTGGACATGGCAGATACCCTGGATCCCAACCTGGTTCCTTTCTTGTCTATAAACCTGCACTTGCCCCACGCCATTCCAGCCTCTGGCAACATGAGACACCAACCACCACTCATTCAGTTAACCCTTAAACTCTCTTCCTGACTCAGTACTGAGCATACCTCATACCTCCACTGCCAATAATGTGTTTATTCCCTTCTTGGGACTCATAGACTGTAAAATGCAGTAACATTTAAGAGAAGCCAAGATCTAAACAGGAGACTGGGAGTCCTTCTGATAGCCATGGCCAATTCTCTTTCCAATTTCATGTTTTTGGGTGCGTGTTGACATCCAGTACATTTGAAAACCATTGACACATCCCCACTTCATTCACCCAGGAGCTGATCTAGATGTCACAGCCCTCTGTGCTACAAGGGCAGACAATTAGGAGGGTGAATGAGAGATGAGGGATTAAGAGACCTTGGACAAAGCTACGGGGGGCTCAGTGGCCTAAAACAAAAATGACGGTCTCCTAGGGAGAACCCTTATTTGTCTGCTTTGTGCTGGATATTAGGAGAAAAAAAGTCACCATCTTTCATGTGGCCCACATGAAAAGTCATTTCAGGACCCCTCCAGCATCACAGTTCGTGGTGCCCCTCCAAGCACTTTACTGTAACTGCAGCAGACCTATGATGGCACTGACACAATGTTTTTTCTGCCTCCCACAAGCTTTAGAATGCATCTACCAGAAAGAGGAGGGGAAAAAAAGAAGTGTACAAGCGAATCGATACTTAAACCTTGCAAGGACCGGGACAGTGGGTCCTCAGCTCCAACCCTAACCAAAGGTCAGCTGAGAGCCCAGGCCCCACCATCATCTACTTTCTCAATGCAAGTTAATACTGCCCTGTGTGGAGATAATATCCAGATAATAACTGGACCTAGGGCAAAATGTCAGAAGGTGCTGGTTAAAGTATGGCAGAGCCACATTGTACCAGTGCTCTGGGTTTGATACTGTGCAGCACTGGGCTACTGAGCCTCAAAGGCTGGTTTTGGTACCATCTGAGCTAAGGGGACAGTGCCCTTTGGCCCCCAAGAGGAAATAAATGATGTCCCCACCTGTGCTCATTTTCTTTCTTTTCTACAAGTAGAACTGGCTATGCTGATGTGAATCAGTAAAGCCCAAAATGGTTTCAAATCTGGTTTACCTGTAGGGCTGTTTATCTGTTAAGCGGTGTTTTTGCTGTTCAGCAATTTAGGACAGTACAGAAAATGTGCAGTTGAGTACATGGGATAAATCCAGTAAGGGACAAAATCTCTTAGAAGTTCATATACATCCAAGTGAATGGAGTATTGAAGGAACTCTGAGTAGTTCCACTCCAGGACAGCTGCAGTACTTGATCAGAGCTTCTCATCCAGAGCAGGGACCCAATGTGAAAATGCTGTCCCATCTTTTCACATGCTAGCTTTGCCAAGGGTCTTGAAAAGGCCTCGAAAAAAATGGGACCACATCGTAACAGCAATCAGCAAGAAGGAATAAAGAACACAAGTAGCCAGAAATGAAGGGTTTGGTCATGTTTTGCTGCCATAAAACAGAAAGACAGATGAAGGAGTTTGTGAAGTGGGAGTATTGCCACTGAAGAAGGTGGAGTTACACTGGAGTTAAATTTCCTCCAGAGAGAAAGCAATGTGGGAGCAGAACCAACCTACTTAGTAGCTGTGGCCACCACATGTCCGTTTATTTGAAATACCCTTTTAAAACTCTAACCACAATACCTGTAAGTGTTCTGGGGATTTTCTGCTCATTTCCAGACGTTTATTTGAATGTTTTGATGTGTGTTGCAGAGCCACAGGGCATCTCCTGGGAGACTCCGGTGGAGGGCACAGTGAAGGGGGAGGCTCTAATAGAGTCGGACTTGGGAGAACAACCACCGGAGCAGGAAAAGCACCAAGTGCAGCTAAAACTAACCATCGAAGATTTTGTCCTGCACAAGATGCTGGGCAAGGGCAGTTTTGGCAAGGTAAGCATCAGGGGACTAGACGCCACTGCACAGGTCTGCTTATTGCTTATTATGGCACTAAATAACATGTGATTTGAAGGCCACTTAGCAAAAACTTCTCCAAGCCCTCAAAGAACCTTTGCTCTGGCCTGGCTGAGGCTTAAACTCAGTCTTCTCCTTGCCTAAGACAAAGATCTTCCTTGCCCTTCCCTCTGTCCCGTTAGTTTGCTGTCTCATGTGTGCCCACGACAGGAGAGGAAAGCAGCCAAGTAAAGCTGCATCTTCCCCTTCTGTGCAGGTTGACGGGGCCTGGGCACCCACAGAGAGCTGGTGGGAAAGATCTCTGTGCTGTTCCCCTTCATGCAGCTATGCCTGCCAACTCCGAGCAAGCTCGGAGGGAAGCAGAAGCTTTCGCTGAAAAGATGAGTGTGGATCACCTCCCCTCTCCAGAGCAGCAGGTCCCCAGCTGGGAACGCTAACTGCTTTTTCCCAGCTCCGATCTGTGCTGGAGCGTAAAGCAAATTTTGCAACAGCCAAGAATTTGTGCTTTTGAAACAAGAACCACCTGTTTTCAGTGGATTCATTAATCTTGATGAATTGTGGATTGTTCCTCCTTCTTGCAGATGTCCCCTGGAAGGGGACTCGTGTTACTCCGTGCCAGCGCAGTGCTGCATGAAGCAATTTCAGAGGAACTCACCATTGTATTTTCACAGCCAATAAGGAGAATTAGTATCATTATGCATCACATTGCTCAGATCCCACATCTTTCCAAGGTGGAAACTGTGGCTTAAAGAAGGGCTGCTTTGTGCCTACTAAGTGAGCTGAAGCAACTGCTGCAGCCAGTTCTTAAACTGGTGAAATATTTGCGGTGTTGGCTTTCCATACTTGAAAACACTTGGCATGTCTACAGTTGGCATGGGAAGCAGAGCTGAGATATCTGAGTTAGAGCTAAGCCAGAATACCCCAAAATCCACAGCCCGGACTAACTGGACTTAAGAGCATAGATGTCACAGAAACATTTATGTGGGAAGGAAGGGACCTCTGGAGGTCATCTAATTCAACCTGCTGCTCAAAACAGGTCTAATAGATGAGGTTGCTCAGGGCTTTTTCTAGTCAAGTCTTGAATAACTCCACTGAAGCAGATTCTGTACCTTGCTTCAGCCCTCTGTGTTAACATGGCCTCTCCAAGCCTGCAAGCGTCTGCATCTCTCTGCAGTGCACCATCTGGGTGTGGAGAGGATGGGCTATTTCATGCCTTTCTGCAACAAACATCACTTGCAAGTTTCCTGTGTAGGTGTTACTCCTGGTGCCCTTACTTGTTTGGAGCGAGATTGACTTCCCCATAGAGGGGACAGGGTGTGCAGATCTCAGTGTCTGAGGGGTGTCTCCAGCTCTGCGTGGACCAGGGCGGTTGAGGGCCAGACCCATGAGGAAGCCCCCTCTACATGAGGTCTAGCACTGAAGTCACAGCACAAGTCACAAATGTACTGCGTTCCCCAGTTTCCCAGGAGAACGGTGCCCTGCACAAAAACGGGGGTAAAAAGGGTGCCTGCAGCATCAGCACTGTTGGCATTTCTGGTCATTCACTGCAGAGACAGAGGGAGGCTCTAGGCTCTACTCTCTGTCTAGTGCTACAAAGTGAAATGCAGCAGTAGCCAAAAGGGTAAATAAAACTTTTGTCAGGGCTAAAACATGTGTGAGCTTACTCAGTAAATAGCGTCTGGTAGAGAACTTCAAAGACCTCTTTGATGAATCTTACGTGTTTATTCAGACTACGGGCAACGCTGTCAACAGGCTGTTGTGTAGAGATCAGGACTGGCACTGCCTTCCAGCAGAGACTTCTCTGCTCTGTGGTCCCTAGAAAATCCTTCTCTGCTGCTCTGTGTCTCATTTTCCCTGCCCATAAAAATAGATAGAGGTCCTAACTCCTCTGGGATGTGTTTTGCTGTTCTCAGAGAAGTCCTGCACAAGTGCAGGGCACCCAGCCTGTTTGCTCGGGCCTCCTGCTAACTGGGAGGAAGGGGAGAAAGTCACATCTGATATAGATCAGTCTAACTACTGGTGGACATCAGTTTACACCTGCTCAGGATCTGGTGCAGGGCATTTGCATTTCACATGTTGACAAAGCAATGTTCTATGTTTTGTTAGTTGAAGTCAGAAAACAGGAAATGTATCTCAGGAGCATTTGCATAAAGATGGTTTCTGTTATCAGAAGTATTTGGGTCTCTGACATGTCCTGTCCATACAGGCATGTAGCCCCTGCTCTTGTGATCTCCGAGACCTCGTCCCTCCCTGGGGTTCAGCTTCATAAAGCTGTTCTGGGTGTGGGGAACAAACCTGAAGTCTACAAAGCCTTAATGGCAGAACTGGGCCTTAAACATCAGGTTTTTTAAGGTCTGCCCTAGTGAATTCCCCAGAGCTCAGCTCCCATCCTCACATGGCTGTGTTGCCAGCTCTGAGAGAAAAGCATCACTCTTTCTGAGCAGCTGTTTCCACCCTAGGTGTTCCTCGCCGAGCTGAAGAGCACAGACCAGTATTTTGCTGTGAAAGCCCTGAAGAAGGAAGTGGTGCTGATGGACGATGATGTTGAGTGTACGATGGTGGAGAAGAGAGTCCTCTCCTTAGCTTGGGAGCACCCATTCCTGACTCATGTCTTCTGTACGTTCCAGACCAAGGTAAGACAAAGATGTGTCACCTTCCTCCACGGGCTGAGGACGCTTTGCTGAAATACGGATAGATGGTGAAGTACTTAAGTCTGCTAGATGTTAGGGAATAGCTTGGACGTGAGGTAGTGCTAAGGGAAGGGATCTTCAGGTTAACCACTTGGGAAGTGGCTCCAGAAATTTCATCTACCTTCCCCACGTTATCCTGGGGGGTGCATTTGAGGATTATGGCATCCAAGACTTGATTGTGGTGGCTGTGCAGAGACCTGCTATTAAAATCTGCGTCCTGGTACCCTGGGCTGAGGATGTGCAAAGGCCGCATCCACAGCCAGGGTGCAGATGTGCCCACACTGGTGGTGTCTGAACCTCTTGGACCACGAAGCAGTACCTTTATGCTGCAGCGACTAGCCTAGATCAGAGCTCACTCAAGAAGCTCCAGTTATGAAGGTATGAACATGCTATCATTCACTTTAGGAATCTTCTTTTCCCCCAGTTACTGTGTAATTGCATCACTCTTCCTAATTGGTGCAGGACCACTGGTGGTGAAGGCTGCAGTTCAGAAGAGCAGCACAAAGCATCTTCACCCTGCATAGGAATCCAAACCAAAACTGAAGTGACATTTAAGTAACGTATAAATCTTCAAGGACCTACATGGCAACAAACCACCAACTGATTGGCTTTCCAGAGCCTTTTCTACAGCCACAACCAGTCATCTTAACACTAAAGCGCACACGAGGCATAGAAAAAAATGATGGAAGGAAATGTGAGAGATTGTCTTGTCTGTCCAACTTACTCAAACCACTCCTGAGAGATTCTTGCTATCCCTGAGCTCAAATTCAGAGCAACATCACTCTCTCAGGGCTGCTTGTTCAGGTTTTTGTTAGGATGCTCCCAGTCCCTGCTCAGTCCTGGGATTTAACGACACAAAACTCTGCTTGGTGTGAGGTTAGGGCCTGCTCAGCAAGAGGCTCACTGCTTCTGCGGGGTCAGGAGAAACAAATATAACCTCTGCAGTCTATCCCTGTTGCCTGCGGGATGCGGCACCTGTTTAAAAACAGATTAAATTTATAACAGGGAACGTTTGGGAACTGCCGTAGGCGATGTGACACTGAGCCCAGGCATTCATGTTTAACCCCTTCGGGACTGTCGGTAAGGACAGCATGTCCTTGGAACGGATCCTTGCCTGGAGAGGAAAAGATTAATTCCCTTTTTTGGGGCTAGATTTCAGAGGAAAATATAAATGACTCGACTCCAAAAGCAAAGTAAATCAAGGCTTAGTTAAAAAGACAAAATATTCACAACAGTCAGCTCTACGAGGGAGCTTATACTCCAGAGAGAGCTGCTTGCGCTGCCTGTAACTCCAGGTGCCCAAGGGGATGTTGACTGATGCCAGCGGCTGAGTTGCATGCAGCAGCAGAACCGTCTTGTCTGTGGTCCAGCCTGGTCCAGCCCTGGTCTGGAAGCTGGAGGTCAGGTTCAGGATGGATACAGCAGTGGCAGCCTGCAGCTCTGGTTTCAGGCAGTGCATGCATACAAGTGTCTGCTTCCCTCATGAGACCACAACAAAGAAGAAGACAGACCAAATGGAGTCATGTCAGGAGCCAGATTGGATTTACTGACCGTTTAGGGCAGGGACTGAGCTTCCAGCTGTGGCTGAGGCAAGGAAAACCTGCAGGATGGAAAAGCAATGAGTGCCTGAAAAAAACCATGGATGCCATGCTCAAAAACCCAAGTGATCTTTTCCTACACTGTCTTGTGGGCAGCATCATAGTATTGCCCTCTTGACATATAGAAAGCTTCTCCACCCATCTCATCCCAAGGCAACATTGCCACTTTAAAGTTATCTGAGCTCTCCATTTTGCCCTCAAGTTCACAGACAGAAAAGCTGGAATGTGGCTGCCCAGGCCAAAGCCGCTCGGGGCTGTGATTGATTTCTAGCTTATGTTTTTCTCCTCTGACCTTTGGAAGCCAAGCGGCGATCACTCAACACGTGAAAGTCACTCAGAGCAGGAGAGCTGTGACAAGCCACGGGCAGTCTTTCACAGCTCAAAGGACAGCATGGTTCAGTCGTAGTATCTTTTGGAGCAGGCATTTTAGAAGCCAGGGGACTGCTGTGTAGTCCCTCTCTGGACTTTAATATTGAAAATTTGAATTTTCAATTGAAAAATTGAATTATTCTTTTTTTAAGGTTTCACTGGATAGATAAGTAGTTTCAAACAGAAATGCATGTGTCAATGCTGTTCTGAATCTCTAATGCTTTGACTCTCGAGGTTTCTGAGCTGCTTCAGGTACTGAGTGCCTCTGCAGAGGACAGTAAAACCAGGAATATTCCTACACTGAAACAAGAACCTCAGTAGTCCCCATGTTTCCAGAGGGAAAAAAAGTCGTATGATCTGTTAACAGTTCTCTGAGCTGAGCTCTGGGATGAGTTTCTTCCTGGCCTGAACCCAGGTAATCAGTGAATGCTGGAATATATAAACCTTGACAGCCCTTCAAACAGGTTTTCGTAGGCACCAGGCACCTAATGCTCCTGTTTATTCCTGCGGAGGCTGAATGATCAGTGCTTTCGAAACTCAGAATACTTGTCATGTTTTGCTACATGAGAATAAATTCAAGCGCATGGGGTTTTTTTCCCCATCTGTTTTTGAACTTGACTGTTTTATTTTACTGCAGTAATCTTTGTATCCAGATATTCAGCTGACATAATTATATGGTGTGAATTTTAACAACAAGCTCAGAGAGCTACTCTGTTGTATTAGGTTTAAAGGGACACTGTTATGTTGAAGAGGAGGAAAAACATGTTGATAATTCTGTGAAATCCCAAAATCAGTAATGCCAAAACAGTGACAAGCATCCCAGTGCTTACGTTTTATTCTTCTTTTTGCATTTCACTGATGTTCTGCGATAAAAATAGGCTTTGTCTGTTTGAAGTAATTTTTGTTTCTAACTGTTTCTTTACTTCACTGATCAAGTTTTTATTCACACCCTTTACCTGAATTCAAATTAAGTCTTGAGGCATTTTGGCTTTTAGCACAAAATAGCAACACAGAAGACTATCTCAGCTCAAAAGAGAAGTAATCTTTATTGCAATTTAAAAGCAAATGTTACAGAAACGTTTCTTTTCTGCTTTACTAATGTATTGTATCTTTTCAAAGTCCTGGTGGTGAGCCATTTTCACATGCTCTGTTGTTTTAATGTGCTTAATACTGATTTTAAAATCTCTTGCATTGCCAAGAAGGACAAAAGGATTGTAAATAAGGAGCGTGATCCTAACTGAAAAATTCTTAGGCTCCGAAGTGTTTTCCATGAGTATTTTCAGGAAATTTCTCATTAAAAGATCTCCTCGGAGGAAACTGCAATTCCTGCAAAATTTTTGAAGGGCAATTTCAGTTTTCTTCTATCTTTGTCTTGCTGTTAGAGGGACAGGGCTGAGTTATTTGACCTGAATCAAAGCAAAATGAGGTGTCCTGTGAGGTCAGACCAGACCTCTTTCTAGCCAGCATCCTAGTTTTGGCAAAGACCAGGAAGGAAGGCTAAAGAAGAGAGTACAGGGCAATGCAGTGATTTTTTCCCTTGTACAGACCATCCCATGCCTTAGTGTTCAGCCATTGGGGAGACACGATCTTGAAGCTACAAGTTTTCTAGGTCTTCATCCTCCTAGTATTTTTGGGGGGAAACATCAGCTTGGAAACACCTGATTCAAGGCTAGCTGGCCAAATTTGAACCAGCTGCTGGGAAAGTTGGGGGAGAATTGGGAAGTTTAGGGAGGCTTTGAGGATTTTGCTTCTTGGAACCAGCAGGCAGGAAAACTGGCAAGATCTCATTCAGTCCTGGCCAAAATTTCAACATGGTTCAGTAGAAACAGCAGTGTCTCAGCAGAGTTTTGGGATTTCAACAAGGTTCTGCCAGAGAAGGTGTAAGCAGCTGTAATTATAACATCAAAACTATGAAGCCTTTACAAGACACTTCTAGGTGGTGTCAGCCCATGTGGTGTCAACAGGTGGAGTGTATTGGCAAGGAAAATAAGGGGCCAGCTCACAAGCATGTTTTTTTTAAATGATAGATGATCAACATACTCAATACGTGTATTCAATTTTGCTTTCCTGTTGTCCAGCCCTGAGAAAAATCAACCCAAAATGCATTCAGCTTTGCCTGGGATTTCTGGAAGTCTGCGGTCTAGCTGCTGAGTTCTTTGTCCTGAAAAAAGTTGACTTCTTAAAATAAAAGCATTACTTTTTCCCCTATTTTTCAGCTGATAAAACATTTAGGCTTCATAAATTTGACTACTTTTTGTTTAGTTTTTGGTCTGGCAGGTTTTTTTTATCCTCTAATAGTGACAGAAGTTTTTATCCAGCCTTGAGAAAATTAGTCTCCCTCCAAGATCCCACCCAATACTGACAGGGGAAGCCACTTTCTGGGGCTGACAGTAACTCAGTTTACCACTGTGAGTTACCACTCTGTCTGCTCTGAGCTGTGATGAAGGGTCCTAGGATCTCAGAACTCATGTGAAAATAGCTATTAACAGCCATGTCTGCACCTTTATGTATACATATGTATTTTTATACATGTGTATAAATATATTCATATGCTTTGTACCAAGTAGATGGGCACACAAAGCTAAGCATCCCAAATGAGCAGTTTAGCATGCAGTCAAAAATGCTGACAGTGCAAAGATTAGAACAAAAAATAAAGGATGAGATCAGGGAGTGGACTGATTTATTTGACAGCTGTAAGAAATGCTGCCATCTCCAGAAGATAAACTGATATTACACAAGAGGAAAAAAAAAAATCTTTAAACCAGAGAACAAAATTAAACTTGGGCTTGCTTTAATCTGTAACAAATCGGGTTTGCTCATCCCCAGATGGTGCAAACAGCAACGTTAATACCTCTTACGGTCACCTACTAGCAAGGAGTAACCCTGCGTTAGCTTTTCCTCATGGGAGCAGACACAGTGAGGAGCGTGTGCCTTGCTTGCTTGCTTTCCCACTGGATGGGATGCTGTGATGGGACTGCAACGCTCGGTGGGTGGTGTGGTGAAGTGCTGAGAAGCCTTTCACTCCCATCTATCCCATGAAATAAAATAGATCCGAAGCACGGACTGGGCTGGGCTGAGCTGCATGAAAATGTAAGACAAGAATCAGCTGCAGGAATTGTATGGTGTCAAACCTTTCTCTTGGCAAGGGCCAACCTAATTCCATGGGCATGCACCAGGGTTAGGTCACTTAATCTGCATCGAGGAGCCTTTTCCACCTGCAGCTGTTTGTTAGGGTAACTGCTCTAAATAAGGGTAAAGCCACACTGTCCTGCAGCATTAATTATTCTGATATTCATCCTCCTGGAAGCCCTGGGAAGAATTTTTGCTTTTCAGTAAATGGTGTTAAATTGTGTATTTATATGTATGCAAGTGCTTGCAAATGCAAAGCAAACAAAATCTGAAAATCTCTGCAGAAAAGTGCTCTGGAGGGCTTCCAGCTGGTTTGAGGATTTTAAGAGCCTGTTATAGGATGTACCTTCAAAAGATCAATTTAAATACTGCCTGCTTTATACTCATTGTCTATAAAGTTGAAAGCATCTCTGATAGTGACTATTCATTCTCACAGCAGTTGCAGGCAGAACAGGAGCAGGTTGGTTTAACTCCATCCCTGCCATGTCCTGGAGAGGCAGAGGGAGCAAGTGGCTCTGCAGAGAGGGGCTCAGCTCAGCACAGGCACCGAGGGACTGATGGGGCAAGAAATTGAGTTCTTGCAGTAATCAAGTCTTTCAGCACTTTTCAGGGCTGACTCGACTAGGGAACCATGTTATTTTGTGTGCAGGATGCACACCTGTACGTGTCTCTGTGCTGTACAACATCATGTTGTATGGTTCGGGCTGCTGTAGGAGCAGCACTTCGTCCCCCCGCAGAGGGGTTTGTCACGTTCCCTCTGCTGCAATGGAGAAGGCCTCTGGAAGAAGATCTAGAAGTAGGGAATGGCTAATATACGGATGTCCTCAAGACAACTAGTGCCAGCTATCCTGGGGCAGTGTCCATCGCCGAGTGCAGGAGATGCCTTTACAGTCCTCCTTGAGCCCTGTGGTTGCAAAACATGATCCCAAACGCTGCCATGAGACCAGACTTGTTCTGTTCTCTCGTGCAAGTCCAGAACCATGACCAGCAGTTTGGCTTGAGCGTTTGCTACCCGAGGATGCTCTCACGGGCGGTCAGCAAGTGCTCTGTCATCGGTCTGCAAGGCAGACGGGTAAGGCAAAGGAGAGGGGCTCTTCCCAAGCCTCCTTCAGAGCTGCGTAGGTCTCAGCACTGAGGAACAGCGTTCCTGTTTGTTTGCTTAACATCCCTGAGCTAGGACCATTGCTGGGGATGAAGGCGTGACAAAGTGATGCCATCCCAGCTGCCATGTCTTGAGAAATACGCACTTAACCCACTCTTGCCTGCTCCAGGTACTGACAGACTTCAGATCCTGGCAGCAGCAGACAGGATCAGATAACTTTCCCAGGACAAGGGGAAGTGTAGGTTCCAGCCTGTCTGCAAACATGTCCTCCGTGCCATTCTGACCCTTTAACCTCTAGCACACTGTTGACTTTTAGGTGATGTCAAGCGTGGGTTTTGCCGCTTCCCATTTTTAAGGTGTCCCACAGCCCTGTAGATCTCAGGCTTGGAAACTGTCTCCAATAATTTGTTGCAGCTTACGCTGCTTGGTTGCATCTTGCTACTCATGATGATGTACTTAGGGCTGATCTCAAGCAATTTTTATCCAGGGGCTGTTCCAGACAACTCACCTTTGTAAGAAGCAAGGGGAACTTCCAAGTCTCGGAGCAGAAAACTCAGAGTGGTGCCATCTTTCTTTTCAACAGTATTTGTGTACCACTGTAGCACCTGGTAGACCATGAACTTCAGTATTAATCATGCTTAAGTCAAGTTTGTAGTCTTCACCTTCATAGCTTTAGACAACTGAGCGACTGAGTTCATATAATGATCTTTGGATGCCAGTTAATCTGAGAAGTTGTCCACCTTTTCTTTCCTCAGATGGCAGAAGGATGCTGCCAAAGTCCCCAGTTTCAAGTTAGAATCCCCAGTTCAATTAAACAGGTGCATCAGACGGTTGCTCAAATCCATGAGCAAGCAGAGCATGACTGCTGAATAAACGTGGACTTCAAGTTATGCTTAAAGATGTGTGATAAGGTGTAGCCAAACTCAGCGGACTTCCCAGGGAAACCCAGGGGTTTTCTCCTTCCCAGTCCACTGAAGCTGAGTCCGGCCCATTTGAAGACCCATGAGGTTTCTTCTGTCCCAGTGTGATACATGCGGCTGCTGGTCTGTTGTTAGCTAAACCTCATCGCGTCCCTTTGTACCTTCGCAAAGAGCATCTGTGCAAGTGTTTTCCTGAAAGGGCTCCTGAGATCACATTGCTTTCAAGATCTAGGCGTTTCTATACTAAATTGCCCATCTCCATTTGGCCTTCTTACTTGCTTACACTGACTTATGTGCACAGACCTCTACAGATGCAAGACCTTCAAACTGAAAACCTGCACCCATTTGGTTTATTGGCAAAATTTGTATTCCTTCCCTGGGAGGCCAGATCTGGCCCTGTGCTTGTTGCATGACAGGTGGGGTTTCCAGCCAGACGTCCATTTAAATAAGACTACTGTAATTAAAAGGATCTGGCTAAAGAAATTGCACAAATGAGAGCAGACAGCTGTTATCTGAAAGGAACAAACACTGTTGGTTTTTTAAATAGCCAGGTCTTGGTTTGCTGCCAGAGATGCTTACATTAGATCTTATGGATAAAAATCTTCCTTTCACTGTTAAAAATATAAGTGAAAAGAACTCTATTTCTCCCCCCAAAAAAATTACAATGGGCAATACGCAACAAAGGGAAGATATTCATAAACTTTAACATAGCCTGGAGATGACTAACTTCAGATATGTACAGAACAGAGAGAGGCTTTTGAGAAAAAAAATACTGCATCCATTTTATTTTATCCATACATTTATGCACAAAAGCTGAGATTCCTGAAACAGAAGTCAAAACTGGGAGCATAACTTATTGCACAGATACTCATCTTCCAGAAAAAGACACAAAGACTGGATCTTTTTTCTGGTCTTCTCTGACATGCAAGCACTCAATGGGCATCCAGAAATATGACTAGTTAATTAATCTTCCCCCTAGCAAGTTAACATCCTGCTTTATTTAATAGAGCAGCTCCTAGGCTTAAAATCAAGCGTGTGCTTAAAACCAGTTGCAGCGTCTGGCCAGTGTCTTCGATAACTTGAAAAGGTCAGACCCATGTGCATCCACAAAAGATGTGCAGCAATGCAGGTAACACCAGCTTGAGATCACTCCACTGGATGGATAATACACTGGGCTGGGAAGCAGAGGAGACCTGGGATTTAATTCTGCCTCTTCCTCTAGGCCCCCAGGAAGCTTGTCCATCTGTCCTTCTGTTATACACACACTGTAGAATTACTCATCCCCTTCTAGTGAGCCTTGAGGTCTGCTGGTAAAAATCAATTGCACCAGCTGGTTATTAAGTGGATTTGCAATGTTTGCTAGCGCTGTTTATACAAATCAGAGCAGAGAGAGTGAGTACGGGCTTAGAAAACAAAGAGGAGAAAGGAGGAATCTGAAAAAGAAACTGCTTTCTCTCCAAAACCCTCACTGTAATATTTGCCTTCCTCTTTTTGAGTGCTTTCTGGGTGTTGTTTTTCTTTTTACTTTTATCTTGCCCTTCCCCACCCCTTATTTTCATCTTGTCTCATTCTCTAGGAAAACCTCTTTTTTGTGATGGAATACCTCAATGGAGGAGACCTCATGTTCCATATCCAGAGTTGTCATAAGTTTGACCTTCCCAGAGCAACGTAAGATATTATTGTTACCTTTTGGCTTGCAGGTTGCACACATGGTAGAAGCAAAGGCAGCAGGTGCAGACACCAGGGATCTTGATTTTATTCCCAGCTCTGCTACTCTCCTGTAGAGGAAACCTGGGGCAAATCATTTGACCTGTCTGCACCTTACCCAGCTGCGAAGTGGGGATAATGCTTGTGCTGGAAGCAGAATCACTCTGTATCCCAGCTCTCTTCAAACTGAACAAAACAGACGTGCAGGTCATTGCCCCAACTCAATGATGGACTTGGAGCAAGTTACTTCCTCTCCCTGTCCTCTTTCCCCTCCCACCAAAGGCTTTTCAAAGCCCGTCCACACAGCTGATTTCAGTCAGACGTGACCTTGCTTTGCATTCTTGGTCAACCAGGGAAGCTATTTCTGTCTGGAAGCATTACAGATGCTGCTACACCCTCATCAGCATTGCATCTGCCTGCAGGCTTATCCTCTAGTCTGCAAACCGGGGACCTCCTTCTAGCCTGTGACCTGCCTCCCATATTTTGCGCTAACCTCAGCATAGTCCCACAAACATTTGTTCAGAGCTGACCGCTGAGCTGGATAGAAGCTGTCCCTTAGGCTGCCCTGCTTGCTGGATTAGTCCCCTTCCCAGGGCTGCAGTCCCTGAAACAGAGATGGACTCCAGAGGGACCGTTCCATCCAGCTGAGACTTTACCTCTGGAAGTGCCTTCACTATATAAACTGTCTATAAACAGCCCCAGGCATGCCTAAGATCTTATTTACGTGGCCCATGGATGAGAGTTATTTTAAAGCAACCTACAGGCATCTGCTGCGAATTACAGCAGCCCTGGGGTTGCTCTGTGTTGCACTCATTGAGTTCTTGCTCAGCCCATAATTGGAGGCCCCAATAATGACATCGTGGACCCAACCTCCACCCTAGATTTACCACCATCAAAGAAATCCCACAGATGCATTTTCAGCCATCTGTGGAACCAAATATCGTTCTTTACAACACTGGGTGGCCTGCAGACAAGCTGCAGGACCTGCATAAGCTGAGGTTCCTGTGGAACTGATCAAAGGTGAAGCTGTTGTTTGTTAGAATTAATGGGGTTTTCCCTTTTTCCTTTTAAGGTTTGGGGTTGCGGGGGGAAGGGAAGAGATAAAACCTGTCAAAAGTGCAAAAGGTAAATTTAAATAAAAAATTAATACACCATCAGGGTGTTAAAAATTTATTTCACTTTGATTAAAGTAAATAGAAGGACTAGAATAAATGAAAGGTGTTTTTAATCCTTCTGTGAGCAAAAGGTATTTTAAAAGTCAATATTGAAACCACTATTGGAATTAATTTTTATTTAATGATTAAAAAAACAAAACCCAAACCCTCATTTAAATTAGTGTTTAATTTGATGATTTATTCGAAAGCATTTAAATGTTCAGAATTAAGAGCCAATGCATTGAAGGCTGAGGGAGCAGAGCTGTACAACACTGGAGGGGCATACGATCCTGCGGTTACATTCCCTTCTGGGAGAGAACTTTGATTGTGCAATGGTGCTTCGGCCTTAATGCTGCCTCTTTGCAGCAGGATGCGGTGGTGTCCTTTAGGCAGAACTGTGTTGAGAACAAAGATCTCAAACTCGAAAAGACTCCACAGAAAGGCCACTGAGCTGCTAGCTAGTTCACATCTTGGGTAAAATTTCAAAAGCAAGGCATAAATCTGAGCAGTGAAGAGGCCTGTTTGACAAGCCAAGGAGACTGTTTGCGGTCCCCAAACCCAGGCGCCCACCTGCCTGTCCCCTTGCCGGGACTGCTCCACTGTTGGTGCAGCAGCTACTGAACAGGGCAAATTATAGCTGCTCTTTTGAGGTCTGAGGCATTAACTGTAATTTGCAGTTTGCAGTCTGCTGCATCACTGCGAATCATTGTTTTACTTTAAATATGTAACTAAGGGAGAGGCACAGATACCACCTGGTCTGCCTTCTTTGTGATAGGGACCATGTCTTGAGGTGAGGCAGGGTCGGCAGTAGGAGCTGGGTGCTGGTTTTTTGCTCCACAGCTGATCTGGAGACATCCTTGGACGTGCCCTCAGAGTCAGTTACATATGAAATAACCATGCAGTCAGCCGTGCAGTGTGGCTTCTAAATCCCTGAAGATGTAGGCTCCAAATCCCTACCATTTTGCAAAGTGTTTTCGGTGGGAGTTGGCCTGCTAGCTGTGTGGCATGCTTTTGGGAATCTCACATCAAACGTCAGTTACTTGTAAAACCCAGTTACCCCAAGCCTTCTGGAGACGCTCCAAGCTGTCTGGGAACTTAATGAAATTTTGGCTCCTGTGGAGACAAAGTTTCCATCTTTTTGGGTCTAGTTGAAAGCGCCTATTGGGAAGCATCCGTTCTAACTGGCGCCTTCTGTCACTCAGGTTTTATGCTGCTGAAATCATATGCGGGCTCCAGTTCCTCCATTCCAAGGGCATAATATACAGGTAATTTTACTCTATAGTGTCTAATATGCTAAACCTTTTCTGCTTTCCCTGCAGGCATTTATGGTAACTGAGAGACTGTTGCTTGGATGTACTTACTGGTATTGCATTTCAATGCAGATTCCCTTTTTACAGAGTCTGGCTGGGGTTTTTTTGAAAAGAGTGTAGAAAAGGTGGGTTTGAGACCTTTCTGAGAATCCAGTCCTATTTAATTTAGCATGAAAACAAACCCTTTGATGCAATTTCGCTCAGTCATCCATATAGCACCCAGCATAGGCACCCTGTTGAAGCTTTCCATGTATGAAGCTTTCCATGTATGAAGGTATATGAAGTCAAGCTAGCCATGAGAAATTTGGTATATCTGCTGTGCTAGTTACCCTGGGACAGTGATGACAAGCTCAGCTCAAGTAACAACAGCAGGGAGGCAGTGATATACCTTAATTTGGGGGTTATTAACAGTTCTGCTGTGCACAGTTCCATGGGGAGATGGTCTTCATCTCACCTACCACCATGCAGCTGAGCTAGCTACCCAAGCTCTTCTTGTAGTAAGCAGAGGAGTGGGCTTTTTTACATTCATCAAACCTGTGTTAGAGTGTGTATGAGGAGTGCCCGTTTCTACCAGCGGGCTCTACAGGGAGCCCATGGGGACTAGGTGGGACACTGCAGGCAGCTGCACTCAGAAGAGTCCTGTCCCAAAGTTACTGGTATGAATTTACTCCACAATGCATCAGTCTATCAAATCCCAAGGAGGAGAAGTCCTCTACGACAAAATTGCCCATCCCAGCTTCTGCTTGACTTCCCTAGGAACTTCAAAGTTATGCACAGATGCTTTGATCTAATGCGCAAGTGTTGTGCTTCAGACCTATATAAAAAGACAGAGACAAGATGGGAGCAAGAAGGGCTGCAGAAATCAGGCCACGGTCTGCTTTGCCATGGCTGAACAGAGGAACTGAATTTCTGGGGAGCTCTAGTCTAGCTCATCTTCATGGCAAAAGTTAGTTACTACATTGCAGCCTTCTGTAAAAGCAGGAAGCAAATAGCTTGTCACAAACAAATGGGAAAGCTCGCTAAAGCAACGGTGTTTGCTGAAACCAAAATGAGCTTATTTCAATGTTTGTCATGTAGTGTGAACATTAGAACAAATGTTAAAAGTGAATGGGCTTGTTTACAATCCACTCTCCCATTAAAATGCAAGCTTTGGTTCATATAAACTTGCCTTATTATTAATCATTAGTACTCATGTGGGAGCCATTTATAGTCTTTATTGACCAATGATGGTGATTGTGTAAACATGGGATCAATATCAATGGCATTAAGCTAAGATGATCTCTTGGGTCTCAGCAAGTTTCTGGCCCTAATTGTTGTTCTGGATGACTGAAAGGAAACGATTTCTGAAGTCCCCAAATCACTTAGCCATGTCTGTCATTTTTACTCAAGACTTCTCAGAAAAGCTGATTAAAAAATATCTGCAGGACATTATGAGTTTGTGGCAGAACTGTTAATGCTGACTTTTTGTTTATGATTTACATTTTTATTTGGAATTGCTACACCAGTTGTGTGTCAGGGTTTGGGACCTGTGTCCTCATGAAAAGAGAGAGAGGTTTAGAGTCTGGAGCCTTGGGAAACGTGGGAAAATTGAGCTAGCTAGACATTGGGTAGTGCGGTGATAGGAGGAAATAGTTCATTCCCACGAGTCGGTGCAACATTCCTTTGGGTATCAAGATTTGAGAGAAAAGATTTAACCAGCCCTACTCCTTTTCCCTTTTTTTCATTGAAAACAATGACAACGAGGTCAGTTGAGAATGCACAGCCATCAGTATCTCAGTCAGAGCTAGCTAAGCATTTAGGAAAGTGAATAGAAATAATTTTTGAAACTACATCACTTGCGATGTAGTAAGAATAATGAATCCAGCTGTTCTGTCTCATGCACCCATGTTTGGAAATGTTGGCTTAAATTTTAATGAATGAGCCGAGGCATTTTTGGCAGAAACTCCAATCCCTGAAGCCAATGAGTTTAAGACTCATCAAAATAATGGAAGCGAACTGTAGGTGATGGGTTTTTTGTTTTGCTTCGATCCACCAGATGAATAAAAGCAGTGCTGGCAGCCAGAGATTGATCTCAGTGGTGTAACTAAAATAAGTCATTCCAGCTGGAAATTGTGACAACATGAGTGTCTGCCACTTGGAAGGCAAATGTCTCGGTTGTCTCTATATTTCTTTTTGATTGATGACTCCCACTTTTTCTCGGGCCATATTCTAGCAGCAACGAACAGTTGCCCCATGACAACAATTTAGTGTGTAGACACTGGGAGGTCCCCCACCCTGAATGGGACCTGGCTGAAGCCAGACGAGGAGCTTTGCATAGAGGGAAGCTGAACAGCCATCTTTCCTGCAATTGTAGGCAATTATCTCAGGAGCATCATGTATTAGAAATTACCTTCTTTGAGGGAGTCAAAGCCATTTCTGAAAAAAAACCACATGGTAAAACAGTTGTCACTGGGAGTGTAGCTGTATAGCAGCCTCGTGGTTAGGACTTTTGCCTGAGATGTGGGAAATGTGTGTAGGCTGTGAATCAGCAGAGGCTGGAAAAGACCAATTGTATCCTCAGCTGTGGACACAAGCAAATGTTGTGTCTGGGTGCTTTGGGAGCCCTGAGAAGGAGCAATGATTGACAGCACAGGGTAGGCAGTGCAGGAATGTGGGTGCTCTGAGACCAGGTAACCCAAATCCTACCTATATCCCAGGTGCAGTGCAGCATCACTGATCCAGACATCTCCCTGAGTCATTATTTCAATGAAAAGCAAAACTTTTAGGTAAGATAGAAAAAATTTAACATAGAAGCCATGCCAGCCTTTCTTTCTTTCTGCCTTTTTCTTTCTTTCTTTACATATTTTTCTCTACTTTCAGAGGTTGTTCCCACATGAAGACCTCTTTGTTCTCTGTCAATGGCCATGATTCAGCGGCTCACTTGCTTTTATTTCCTTCTCTGTGCAGTTCTTTTTTTTCTCTCTCTGGGCTCTTTGCTTCCCACAGTAGCTCAGAGCCTGAAACCTCTGACGACAGCTTGGCAGCTATGTGTGAAGGGCTTTGTAAATCCCCAGGGCTCAGATAGTGCAGCCCAGCACTGAAAAAGTGGTGGGTGTTCTGCTGATGTCTGGGATTATTCTGCCCCTCTTCAAGCCATGCAGGGGTTGCGGGTTCTTACATCTTCCAACATTTGTAGAGCCTGCACTGGGAGGGACATCTGGCAGCAGCTTCAGAGAGAGAAGTGAGACTCCCAGAGAAGAGGAAAGTGAGCATTAGCGGGTCCCTTCTTGCTCGCCTTCACTATTGCGCATCCTCGAAGGAGGCAGCTTTTAGAAGATGTCTTGGATAAAGTCTTTTCCAGCAAACGAATCACTGCTGGGACGGGAGGAATGAGGAAGAGGGATACTGAAGTCCAAGAGAGCAGCTCCTCCTTCAGCCCTTAGCCTTCCTTTTGCAATTGAAACCTGTAGGTGCTACATAGAGGCAGATAGCAAGTTAGTAAGTGTAACCTGCTAAAATAACTTGTGTGGCTCTTTAACACTTTAAAGGAGGGGTTTCCTTCTCTTCCTCCACAGAGACTTGAAGCTAGACAATGTCCTCTTGGACAATGAGGGGCATATCAAAATTGCTGACTTTGGGATGTGCAAGGAGAACATGTTTGGAGATGCGAAGACAAGTACTTTCTGTGGGACTCCTGACTATATCGCTCCTGAGGTAGGTGTGGGGTCCAGGGAGGTCAGCAAGCTTCTGTCGGACAGAGAATGTGTCTTAAGACATGACTGTCAGTCAGTGGTGGAGGGTGCAAAGAGTAATAACCTGCTTTTGAGGAGTTCCAGGCTAGAAACTGGATTTCAGTTTGACTCAGAGACTGTGTTGCTGTCTGGCGTTGCATATTTTTGTGGCTAACTCATTTTTTGTACAAATGGGCCTGGGAAGAAAGCGGTGCTTAGCTAAACCAAGAAACAGAATGCTTAATGAAAATCCAGTTTGGGCCATGGCAGAAGAATCTCGAAGAGTTAGGTCTGCAATTCAGGGACAGAAACACCATGTTCCCTAGCTAGCTAACGGTAGGCTTCTGTGGCTGTACAGGCTCCTTAATAGCTGGTAAGGAGCTATGGGCACTTTTAGGGCATGATGTTCATCACAGCCTAAGAGAGAAAATAGAGAAAGGTGGGACAAAATGCCCACCTGGAGCTGATTCTCCCTCCTCATTGATTAGCCACCTTTTAGATAGAGAAGAGAGGCTGGGTCCACGATAAAGCAGAGGCTGGGGTTTACCTTCCCTCTGGGATATGCTCTGATGTTTGAATAGGGATGGCACCCATAAGCTTGGACTTCTCACTTACTCAGACAGGTTCTTAGCTGGCTGCAAACACAGCCTGCACCATGAGCATCCTCCCAGAGCTGAATAAGGCGCTATATGCTCTGAAAAGGCTCCGCGGTCAGAGGCATAATCTTAAAACTGAGCACAGGCTCGAAGGTCTGTCTAGATAAAAAACAACCAATAGCTGCTTGTAAAAGGGATGGAGATGCTTGGAGACACAGACAAGAGAGTGGTCATCCATTCTGATTTTTCCCCTCTAAATGCCAGCAGCCAGAGGAGAGGTGTTGCTGTCTGGAGGAGAGCTGGGACCCAACCTGCTAACTCTGGGCTCTGGACTGCCTGCTTCTCTGCTTTGGCTGTGCACGGTGCCAGAGGAGCTGATGTCACTGCATGGATCCCGTCCCTGGAGGACATGCCTCCACAAGTTGCCGCCTGGTGAAGGAGGCTGTAAAACTAGAGATGACGGGGATGTATCAGGGCCAGGATGTGTTTGAGCTAACAAGGGCAAGGCAGAGCTTGTAGATTGTGCTACGATCCTGCTCTGTTCCCTGGACTCGGGAAGGCTGGGGCTTGCATGGAGACAGTCTCCAAGCTCCATGCAAACACATATCAACAGCTCCTCTTCTCCTTCTGCAGTTGATACCTATTGATACTTGGTGCAGAAAAGCTGAACCTGACCTCCACGTGCCCGTGCAATAAAACTGGGTCGTCACAAACACCAGACTCCAGCTTGCCCATACTGAGATCCTTTGCCCTTCCCCTTATTTATTTCCATTTTTTCCCAGACAGAAACTTGGGTTTGGTTTGGGGTTTTTTTTTGGTAAATTTAGATATTTTGGACTAGATCCCTCCAGAAAAGAGAAAGCTCCGTTAACCTGGTGACTTCACATAATGATAGATCTTACTATGGAGAGGCTTTGACTAATTAGGTGGCAAATTGGGGCCAAAGAAAACATTTTTCAGCTCGGAGAAGTACCTACAAGTCATCCATGCATCATGTCCAACATCACTCTGAAATCCTTTTATTTGCCTTTCAAGATCCCATTTCCTGATTTTACTGTTTTCATGATGGATATTGGTACTTTCCAAATAGCTTTTAAAGCTTTTGGTTTTATCCCCTCCACTGTAATTCACTGATCTTTTACTGTGCACCAAGGGCTCAATTCTGATCTAGGTTACGCCACTGCTGACACAAGGGCTGGTCTCTTCAAATTAATTGGATTTGTATTGCCTAAAAACAGGTGTAAGTGTGCTCTGCAATGAAACTGCATTTGTCTTTTATTCCACTTCAATATGCTTTTATTTAAAAAAAAAAAAGAGCAAAGTGATAATCCATTATCTGTGATTTTACTTCATAGAAAAGAGAAAGACTAAAATAGCTCAGAGTTTTATTTCTGCACCATCATTTATTTTAGAGATTCAACGAGTGTATATAAAACATTTTACCTTTAAATTGAAAGCACTGCTAGAGTTTATGGATCATCTCTCCTGCCAGAGGCAGGAGTACTGGACTTTTTGTCATTATTTCAATGCAGCTGCTAGCACCGTAATTTGTTACAGACCCAGCACCTTGGCTACAGCCGTGTAAATAAGGGAGCTTTGGGTCAGTAGACAAGCAATTTTTTTATTTCAAAAAATATTTGACAAAAAAAAAAAAAAAAAGACTTAATCTGAAATGAAATTGCTGAGTTTATTTTTTCCGGAGAATTGCAAAGCTAATAAATCTTTTCTTTGACTGCCCTAAAACATTTAATTTCAATTTGCAGACATTTTATACTTTAAAAGGTAAAGCCTTATAAAAAGAATACGTCTTTTCAGAAGGAAAGGTCGGGATGATTTTGTTTATAAGTGATCCAGAAGAAACATGATCCCTTTTCTTTGGCTCTGAGTGAAACACATTGTATATATTGCATCTTATATTCAAATAGCTTTTTTGTCCTTTTTGCATCTCCTCTTTTGGTGTTTTTGGAGACAAATGTGTTACTCCTGAGCACTCTACATCAGCTTGGGTTTAGAATTCTAATATCAAGGTCCTGCTTTGCTAGATACCACAGGTACATCAGAGGGGGTTACTATTCACCTAATGTGAGAAAATTCACCTAAGAATGAAGCATTAGATGGTACTTTAGAAGGACAAGCATCCCAGAAGACAAGTCATCCCTTCCTATCTTAGGTGTGTAAGTCAGTTAAATGACCATTTTCCCTCCATTGACTATGGAGAGACTCTGGATAACTAAATTAATAAGACACGTAACTTTTAGGCAATAAGATGAATCTGGGCCCAAGTGGCAATTTACAAACAATGAAGACAAGGTATGAAAACAATCAAGAAATTGCTCACCTACTTCCACTGTACCGCAGAGCCAGCGGTAAAGATCACCTCTCTAAATCGTAATTTTTCAACTATCAGCAGTTTCGTATGTACTGATCTGGATAGTTGTTTTCACTGGTATTAAGCCACCTCCAGTGCTTGTCATTGATACCTACACTACAGCTATAGTATAAGGGATCACATTGCAACCAAGCTGTGGGCTCAGGAGTGGAGACCGTGCCTTAAAATCAGCTATTCTCCTCTCCAGCTCTAAAATTCTGATAAGGATCCTAGATATCATAGTCATCACAGTCATCACATGTACCTTTAGAAATGTGCAATGTAAATACCTATGTATGAGCAAGTTTTCTAGGCTCCTTGATAATCAAAGGAGACAAATAGGGGCTTGTATTTTACAGCAGGTAGATATTTAGCTGGATGTCTAAGATTGGTCTAATTAATCTTCTTTGACTAGAAAAGGAGGTAATGATAACTAGTTCAGATCTAGGTATCTCCATAACAGATATCTAAAGGTAGGTGAGATTAATTTTGCTTCCCCAGAGGGGAAGTTTGAGAACTTGGTGGTGTCTGGCCACCAGAAAAGGCCACAGCCCTTCTTAGGGGAGGTCGTCACTCCAGCTGACCCCCCCTGGCCCCCCCACACTGGATGTAGCCTTCATTTTATAGCTGACACAGAAAGGCACAAACCAGTGGACTGACTGAGGACAAATTCCCATTCCTCTACCTATAACTCAGCTGATCTCAAGAGGACAGATCAGCAACCGTTTTCTCATGTTTTTTCTGGGGCAGATTTTGCTAGGATAGATTCACGCCATTTCTACTGACTGATAGTCCTAAAGTACCCTTACACTGCCACACTTGTAATTTTAAAATACAAGCTTCTGTGAGTTAAATCAGTCCCAAAATGTTAATGCCTAACCATTTGTCTTCTTGGACTTCACAAGTCTGATTTGAACTCTTGGGTTAACTTGGAGAGCAGGCAAAAGATGACTTACCTCACTTCTTACGTTTGAGATTTCTCTGGTAGCCAAGGATTTGTTCAAGTAACGTAAGAGTTACATGCAACCTGTTATCTATACTGTGAAGGACTGTTTTGGCACCCAGGTGTGGCAGTGACTTGAAGCTCCTCGAACCACAGCCTCTGCATGACTGGCAGATGCTCTGGCTCATGCTGTAGGCAGGGGGAAGAACCTCTGCCCTCCCACTGTTGAAAGGTGAGGGTCTGGCCACCCTTCTGAAGTTGAAATATTCATGTCAGACATTTTGCATCTGTCTTCGTTGCTTCTCTCTTTGGGCAGATATTGCTAGGGCAGAAGTACAACACCTCCGTTGACTGGTGGTCCTTTGGTGTCCTCCTGTATGAGATGCTTATCGGCCAGTCTCCTTTCCATGGCCAAGATGAAGAGGAGCTTTTCCAGTCTATCCGTATGGATAACCCATTCTACCCTCGCTGGCTTGACAAGGATGCCAAGGACATTTTGGTGAAGGTAAGAATTACCACACATTGAAAAAAAGTCTTTTTGCCAGAACTGTCGTCTTTTGATTTGTGCCTCTTCAGCTGTTGTTCAGAGAAACAAATTTAGTGTGATAGGACCAGAGAGAGTCACTTTCTTGTCTGTGGACCTCAAAGCACACCTGACCTAAGTCATAAAGCCATCTTTGTGTCTTCTTTCTCCTGAGTTGTGATGATGGCTCCTCACATCCATTAAGTAGGATCACAGGGTAGCAGATACCACCAGAAATCAGTTTCATTGCAGAGCAATCCCTAAGGTGCAAGGCATGTTAACTCCTGAAAAAGGTATTCTGCCAGGCTTCAAAGTAAGGGTTACAGTGACTTCCTTGATAATTATGGTTTTGAAGCAGTTCTTGTGCCTCAGAGATGTGGCGACATATAGGGTAGATTGCTCTGGTCTTCAGCTTGATTTTCAGTAGAGAATATTTTGCACTTTGCACTGAGCTAAAGAGCCGGAAAACAAAGCCTGTGTCCTGAAGTGGTGGAGCTACTCAAGCTAGTAGCACCATGTCGTCTGGATTTTTGGCCTTCGGATCTCCCACACAGGAATGCATATTGTCCTTTCTGAGTGGAGCACTCTTCTGTTTCCCTCTAATGGGCATCCTCCTCATCTTCTGGATTCCCATCCATTAATACACTTATTTTTTCATTGCCTCCTTCTCAGCCCCATGCCATTTAGCATTGTAGCCTTTCTGGCTTGGGATGCAAATTACTCTAGACTTGCAAGATAAAAAAGCAGTGAAGTCACAACTAATCTAACAAGTTACTTCTCCTCAGCTGGGCTTTGGACTGACGTTGAACACGATCTAAGCTAAGACATTTTAACTCGAGATGGAGCATGGTGGGAGGGCATGTATAGAGGCTTATAATGGCTCAGCTGATGTGAGCTAACTGTTCATCACAAGATTTTGGTCATATTTGACCTACAGTCCCTACCTTGACTTTTGCATTTACAAAGCAACACGACAACATACAGCATTCCACTGAAAAACAATGGAGAACAGGAGATTGTTTTAGCATCTGTATTGTGCGCAGCAGGGCTCAGATGTTTGGGTATCGCTATAAAATGTTAATAATGAAAACAATCAAAAGCAGTTGTTCAGGAAGACATACCATAGCAGACTGAGATTTTGAACGTCTGTTTCTGGGACATACGCTGCCATCTTTCTGCACAAACAACTTGTACTTCTGTCAGGATTAGAGATAGTAGTCGTCTTTATACCAATCAATAAAATTCCTTGCTTAGGAAAGAAAACATTTTCTCCATTATGAGCTATTCTCATTGCCACCGACTCTGGATAATTACATATTCCACTGCTTAGTGCCTGTATTATCAGCACAGAATTTAACCTATGGAATCTGCACTCCTGAGTAATCAGTTGTCCATAGGACACTTTTTTGGTGAGGCTTTGCCCACAGTGTTCACCAAAACCCAACACCTGGGGTTTTTTCAAACAGGCCCTCAGTGGTCCATACATTAGATTCTTTTGCTGCCACTTTTGGCGTTAGATATTTCTATTTGTTCTTTGCTGAGTGGTATCTATTGTAGGCTTGCTGTTGGCCAAATGGAGTAGCAAGAAACTTCTACCATATGCAGCCCAAGTCCATTTTGAGATGACCTTCAACAGTAAAGTGCTTTTGAAAATTTGCCCTTACCACTGAAGTAGGACATATTGGTTGTATTCAGGTCACCTGCTATCAAGTGTTGCCACTGTTCCTCTCCATTGACTTTAGAGGGATATAGGATCTGGTGCTCTATGGGCCAGCTGGCCTGGAGGCCCCAGACATTTTACTGCAGATGTAAAGATGAATTTTGAACTACTCACACTCACCATTACAGCAATACTTCAGCACTACATCCTGCTCACAGACTTTGAGAGGAGCTCTGAAGCGTTTAGCATTCCTGAAACTCTCCCCCAGAAACACTTCAGCTGCTTCCAGAGCCAAATAGCTCCGCATCACCATAAAAACATCTGTGACAGAACAGGCTAAGTTTACACCGAACTGACGAGTGAGCTTAGACCTGCATGTAGGTGATGGTGAAAGGATATGCCCCCGCTTCTAGCTTTTCCCTGTCTTCGGCAGAATTAGTCGTCCAGAGGACTTGTAGCCTGCAGTGTGCAGCAAACACAAGCTATCTGAATTGGGAGTCTTTTGACAAAATAGATGGTTGTCAGCATCTGAGCTAGTGAGTGGAGAGAAGCAAGCACTTCCAGGGTGTCTTTCATCTCATCTTTAAGTGTGTAAAGGAGGTCAGATGATTTGCACCTGAGATGACTGATTTTCTCTATTAATTATAGAGGGTCAAAGATATAGGAGGTGAATGCAACCCCACATAGGCTAGGCTAGTATTTTCACAAATCATGCTTATATTTTAACCATAAACATTTTCTGATAACAAGAAATTGTCCAGACAAAAGCTCACAAGTGCAATCCAGGTATTTCACCTGTGCAGCTGCGTTATTTGCACGCTCAGACAGATGTGGTGTTACTGCTGTAGCAAATTGTCCTCTCTCTTCTGCAAACAGAAAATGTGGGCAAGGTCTCTCAGTTTTGGCATGTTAGGCTAAGAACGCAAACTGGTTCCCCAATCAGAAATTTAGTAAGGTAGAAGAGTCTTCACACTCTCACCAGCCATGCTTGGGTTTGAAGTCTGAACCCCTGTTCTATTAGGGCTGTCCTAATGAATACCCTGTTATTGATAAAAGACTAAGGTATTTCTCTTTCTTCAACATTCTAGCTTTTTGTGAGAGAACCTGAGAGGAGACTGGGAGCAAGAGGGAACATCCGCCAGCATGCCTTTTTCCGGGAAATAAACTGGGAAGCTTTAGAAGAAAGAAGGATGGAGCCTCCTTTCAAACCGAGAGTGGTAAGGATACATCTTCTTTCAGTTCCACCCATCTCGTGTCTTTCTTTCCTGAATCATTCATTCCCCAAATATTTAAACCCTCCAGCACACGCTAGCAATAAACCAAAGCCCAGACCCACAGTAATGTTATAAACCCATCTATTGAGGGGCACTATCCAAAATCTTCAGACGTGGGTCTTGAATGTCAGAGACCTCAAATCCTGTTTAGATTCACAGTCAGCATTTTAAAGGTGGATAAATGTCTGCTTCACACTGGAATTAACAGTTTTAGGCACCAAGTGAAGGCTTTCAAAATGCCCTCAGACTTTCAGGGTTATCTTCTGGAGTTGCTCTGCACATGCAGTGTCTCTGTGTGAAAGTAGATGGAGGACCTTGGTCTTGGGCAGTCAGAATGGAAAGTGTTGACTCGTACTTAAATGTCCAAATGCGGATTAAATTGTTCACAGGCTGTCTGGTATGTTGCGTACATCAGATACAAGCAGCTGAACCTGTCTGCAATTTGGATCTACCACAGCCTCACTCGTACAGTCGTTGGAAAGATAATTGTGAACTATGTACGTCTATTGGCTGGGCTGCCTGACCTGATCATCATAACTACTACTTTCTGATGCCTATAAGCCCAGGTCTGGCATGCCCACACCTAAGAATCAATAAATTACTCGTCACTTTCTCAGTTACCATAGCAGGGATCTGGATGCTGCTTAAAACACCTTTCCTTAACCACATAAGTGCAACCCATTCTGTAGGGATTATCTTTCACTGCACTGCAGAAGGTAAAGAAGGAAAAGCAGTTCAGGTAACCAGGTGGTCGGCTAAGTCAGGATAGTCCTGACTATTAATAACTGTCCTATTAAACTATTAAAGTCCTATTAATAACTATAATATAATTTAATTTGACAAGTGCATCATACTTTCATTTTATAGTCCTTCACAAGTGTTATTTAATTGATGGGTCCAGTCTGCTGTGTTACACAAAGCTGTAACATCCCTGCCTGGCAGAATTAATGGATCACAGCCTCGGTGCCTCCTATATAATATTTATTCCCATTACTACTTCAATAGGATGGTAATAAGCAAGTGATTAGAACTGTCTGCTGGATATTAAGAGCTCAGACGGAAGTTCACTGCAGTTTGACGTGTTACTGTGCATCGTTTGGGCTGGAGTGACTTACCATTGTGCAAAAGGCCAAGAGCAAATGCATTATGGGTTCCCTAGCTGAGCTGAGCTTGCTCTCAACTAGTTGAGCTGAGCCCATGGGAAGCAGCCTGATAGGGCCAGTACCGTTGTAATAAAGATCTGAGTATTAGTGGTTTGACATCAATTTTTTTTTTCCTTTTCTCGAAGAAATCTCCGAGTGACTGTAGCAACTTTGACAAGGAATTTCTAAATGAAAAACCTAGACTGTCCTGTGCCGACAGAGCACTGATTAACAGCATGGACCAAAATATGTTCAGCAACTTTTCTTTTGTGAACCCTAAAATGGAGAAAATATTTTCCTGAGATCTGCCTTACTGAAGGGATTTTCTGTAATGGTTTGAGTAACACTTTGTCAACTGAATATTAGGCATGGTTATTTTTATCAAGAACCCACCAGAAAAACACCTCAGTGAAAGTTTGTACCATGCCTGGAGGCTTCCAGCTTATTCCAGTCTGTAGCAGATGCCAGCCACTCTTCACTAATGATGAAGTTTCTTCGTGGTATCTTTTGGTCTCTCCTCTCTTTTCCCAACGTTCTTGAAGTTGAGAGCATCTGAAAATGAGCAAGTGACAAAACCTGTTCCCCACTACTTGTACACACAGTCAATGGGTTTCTCTGTAAGAAAAAACAAGCATATTTGAGCTTCCGGTGATGTCAGTGCCCATTTCTGCAATTCTCACCTCGGCCCACCTCCTTCTGAAGGACAAGTGGTTTGCTCAAGGCCTGAGGACATCTGGGAAGACTTCAGGCTGGATGCTCTGGTAACCTCCACTTGTACATGTGCAGAATTTTGCATGCGTACACAGAAGCTTTGAAGAAACAATTTTAATCCCTACTTATTTTAAAAGTAATGTTCACAGGTGTTAGGATTGAGTTTCGCTCCATGGGGACAAAGAGAGTTTGCAGGTGCCCATTCCAGCATTCATACATCTCAATCAGAGGCCCTGGAGCTAAGGACTCAGCCCTGAAGGAGGATCGTTGCTGTGGCAAGTGTCAAGATCAATACAGAAAACCAGTGGTTTATACTTAGTACTTGATCAGGAAGGATGGGCAGTTGCAGTCCAGCAGAAAGCCTCGAGAACCCCCGTTCTAAAGCTTTAACTGTCCTCGCACATGCCAGGCTCAGAGCAAAATGTGGACTGGGCTTTCTTGAGTTTTATCCTAAAACCTTATGAGAAAGGTGGAAGAGGTTTCCTTAAACCATTGTTTAAGCATCGTAAAACAGGCCTTCCAGTCACAGCATGGGCGTATTTTACTTGAAAGGTAGTAATCAGTCCCTGCAAAGGCTGATATATTTTCTATTGCTCTAAATGATGTCCCAACTCTTTGGCACGCATGGTGGACGTAGGTCAACAAGCTGCACCCAACAGTCACAGGGCAGGACAGCCCGTCAGGTGAGGGCAGTCCTCTCCTTCACCTTGTAACGTTTTGCTGTGTGTTCTATCCCTTTGCAGTCTGTGGAGATGGAGATGGGTTAAAAAAAGTCTTTTCTGTGAACCGTTCATCATGGGATCCTTTTAAATAAAGATGCACTGTTTTCTGAGGTTGGAGAGATGTAGAACTGCCCAGTTACTGCTTGTCGCTGGGATACCAGTTAAATACCGGGTCAAAATTAAGTCAAAGCCCAAACAGAGGATTCAGTAATAGGTTAGACTTAGGCAGTCACCCAAATTGGTGTTAGGCTCTGCTTGAAGTGTGTACATTTGGAGCTTCGTTGCATCAATCCCAGCAGTCCGTGGAGAAGCTCTAGAAGAAGAGTCATCCCTAAATCAGATGCCCTTCAGAGGTGCCTTTCTGGCTCTGCTGGACCAGGCTGTCAACTTGGACCTCGCAACAGGATGAATGCAGCCTTGCAGGCAGTGCTGAGGTATCGCTGGCAGTGACTGCAGGCACTGAATCGTGCAGGACCAAGAGCAGAGGTGCCTAACGTCGACAAGAAAAGCAGAGCGCCCTGAAAAAGGTTTCGGTCCAGTGACTCTCATGAAATCCTTGTTTGTGCTGTATGAAATGCAGGGGGCATCTGTGCTCGTGGTTTGTGCAGCTGGTTATCATGTTTAACCAGAACGGTTAACATGCATTTTTTAAATGCCAGTGGTGTTTGTACAGTTTAATAAAATGTTGTGTACGATTGGAAAATGGGCACTGAAGTGATTAAATAGGGACAAAGAACAGAGGTGCTTAGAAAAGCCATTAAAATGGCTCTGCGCTGTCTGGGAGATATTCCCCAGCAGAGTTTCAACCCATAAATACACAGGATCAGCAAGCATTTGAACAACTGTAACTACTCCACAGGTCAGTATCTAAAACAAGGATCTGGCACTGTGCAAAGGCATCCAAGAGGAGAGTAAAATGTTCCTTTGAATTACCAGAAGGTGACAGGGCTGTAAATGGGGTCTGGTATCTCAAAGGGGGTGCAGAGCCAGGTGTGCAGAGGTCGTTACTATTAGAGGGCGATTCAGGCCATCTTCCTTTGACACCTGAATGAGACTGGATCAGCCAAGACCTGGGAGGGCCTGACTCTGTTCGCATGCTATGGATGGAGTCTGGATGGCCTGATCCAGACTAGAGACTGCATTTCTAAGCATTTGAAGATCGGTGGTATCCTGCTCTAAATGACTGTTAGGGATGTTTTCTTTGCAGCGGCACAGTGGTTTGTGCTTGACACCAATCCAGGGACACCCCAAGAGTGTAGATCAAGGAAGGAGGGTGCTGAATCACCTCTTATGGTTAAGAAACTGAAGAGCAACAGGGTTTAACACCTCTCTGACCAGAGACAGGGCTCTCTGCACTACAGCTGTGGTCCCAGATAGCGAAAGCAGTCAAACGTAAGAGTGGCTTGTAAAGGAGCACGTTTGAGTAACTGCTAGAGCAGAGACAGTGTTAGGCTCACTGTAGGGCTTTTGATGCAAACCACAAGAAGAAGTGCCTGCTTCTCTCTGCAAGGTGTCTTCAGCTTAAAAAACCAAATAAACCCATTGAGGATGGGGGAAGGGAGACGGGGAGAGGTGGGTACGAGCCACCACGAACGTGCATACTGTGTGTCTCACCGGTGCCACGGCCTGAAAACCCTCCCAACTGTGCCTGTGGTGTGCGAAGAGTGACGTGGTAAGCAGCAAGCGTTTTCCTGTGGTGGCAGCGATTGAGAGATAGGAGCCGGTGGGGGCTGAAAGGCAAACACCCGCACGGAAATGAGCAGGAGCCAAGACGCTCACGGAGGTGCTCCTTTGTCTTGGCTAATCCTGGCACCTCCATATCCATCTTGTCTTTTCTTCTTTCTTTTTTGTTTTTCTTTCCCCTCGTCCATGAAATGTGCATTTTATGGCACAGTAAATGGGGCTTGTTGGGTTTGATTATTCATTCGTTGAAGGAGCAGCTCTGTTCTGGAGCCCCATGGGATCACAGCACTGCACCTGCAAACGTCAGGGTCTGACCTCCAGCACCATCTGCTTCAGCTCAAGTTTTGGGAATCCTCACCGCCCAGTTGCTCCTTTCCCAGTCTTGCATCTTCACTTGACAGATACACAATTTCCTACTTGTTGGCATTCACCAAACCAAACCTCAGGCTGATAAAACAGGTCAGGATGAGTGGGAATCACCAGTGAGTGACAGCCCCGATTTTAGCCCTTCGGCAAAGGCCTCCAAGTCACTTTCCAGAGGAGGTTGGTTGGTCTCACAGCTCCTCAGCAAGCAGCCCAGGGGTATGGTTGCCTCTCCAACAGGGAAGACCAAGCTCCATCCTGCACCCCACCGTGCTCTTTGTGGCCCGTGCAGAAAGGAAACGCAACTTTGCCCAGTGGTTACCAGGCACATCTTGCAGTGGAGAGTTATCACCAAAAGTCCCTGTCTGCCGATACTTCTCCAAATAGTGGGTACTGCAAGTAGCTATGCTCCTCCCTTTACTATTGTATTTGTAACTTAGACACTTCAAACACAAGTGAGACATCGCAGCTGGGACCTAAACTGCTCTCTCACTCCAAGAGATGCCAACTCAGCTAGCGTATCACCTACAGCAGCTAAGCTCATAATCAATACGTGGCCCAAAGCATGCCTTGTGGTGTTCTGAAGCCAGTGGAGGTCTCAGTGCAGGCCACAGGAAGGTTTTCTACCTTCCTTGCTTACAAAGAAGTTTTATCTTTGCTGTATCACAGCAGCCAAGACAGCACATGCAGAGCTGGTGCAATACAGGAATTAATGTATTTCTGGCTCTTCTGTAACTGGCACTGGTTGCAAGCCAGTGGTCCTGTACAGCTCAGTGACTGTACTTGACATGATGGGGTCCGTTCTACTGGTTGGTAACAGGCTCGATGGAGTCCTTTATCCCCTATGTTACTTTAATGTTTATGTGCACAAGGATATGAAATAATTGAAAAATAAAAGGAAAGTGAAACAAAGAAAAAACGTCATTGAGTTGTGGAAGATGAAACAAGCACAGAAAAGGAAAGTAGGGAAGGAAGGAGGGATCCAGGTTGGTATAATCTTATGCAACACTTCCCTTCATTCAGTGGTTTCAATTACAACTCTGCTGTTTTTCTTCAAAGCCACCAGTACCATCCTAGAGTTGCTTTTGTAGCTGAAGCACAGGATTTTCAGAGATTTCAGAGGACGGGACAGCTTGAGACTAGAACAGATTAATGACTCTGTCTAATCTGGCCTCCCGGGCAACACAGAGCAGCCAATCCTACCCTGACACCTCCCCCAGAAATCCAAGTATTTCTGCCCTGAATCTGGATTCAGGTCCCAATTCAAAAAATTGAATTCAGCTGTGTCTGGCATAGGAATGCAGTTTACCTGCTCACTTTTAGTCATCTAGCATCACTGAGACATGCTGGGGTATCCCCGAGGACCTCCACTGAACATGGGTCTCCTACAACCTGTAGCATATCCCACAGCCCTATTACTCCAAAGCATCCCCAATAGCAGTGGACACCTCTGAGTAAGCAGCTGGATTAAGCCTGGTGATCGAGTTCACCCTACAACAGGCACCTGCACTCAACCAGCTGAGTCACTCCTTGTGGTGGGGACGGCACGTCACAGCTCAACACGTACGATTGCTTTGGGTTTTGGTTGGTTTTTTTTTTGCTTTGGCCACAGGGTTGCAAAAATATCATCTCCTTGACTCCTGTCCTGAAAAACACCAGAAACAAATAGCCTTTGCCATGGTGCTCACCAGCCTCCCAGCCAGAGGAAATCTGTAGCTGCTGGCAGCGAGCAGCGTGAGCCCCGTGGTAGGCAGGCTGGATCTACACGCATGCGGTAGCTGCTTGGGGGACATTTGCTGGCACTGAGCTACTGAAACAGCCTGAACTAGAGGCTGGCAATGTCATCATGTTTTGACCCTGTCAAGGAAGAGCCTTGTAAGAAGAAATGTCAAAAATTAGTCATCAACATGATTTCTGTAGTTGCTAAAGAAACTTCGTGAAGGAAATTCTCAATCCTCCTAGTACATCCTTATTAAGGGGGACGAGAGGACACTGCATTCCCATTCCCACTGACAAGCATCTTCCCTTCTCCCATACTAAAGCAGTGATAACCAGAGGGGCACAAAGCGCAGTATTTATGGTCTTTTGAGAACTGTCTTTGCTTTCAGTCTCCACCAGGACACTCAGTTTCATTTTGAATCGGAGGATCTGAGGATCTGGTGAGTCAAAAATTCAAAGCAAAGCTCTACCAGAAATCTTTGTCCACCTCCCTGAAAATGGTGCAGCAGCTCATTGCAAACCCTTACCACCTTTTGAGATTTCCTCAAAAGGTCAACAAGGCCTAGCTGATCTCTTGTTGGGGTTAAGTTGGAGCAAAACTGAACTAACAATGTTCAACACAACTTTGCAGAGAGACACGTCTTAGGGGAAAGACGATCCTGTGGTTAAGGTGCTACTGAATTTTTGTAGACCTAGATTTATTTCCAAGTTCTGCTATACATGTCTCCTGTGGCCTAGTACAAGCTATCTTGCTAGGCTTTGACATTTCTTCCTCTGAATGGACATAGTTCATACTCTGCTGCTCTAAGTTGTTCAGAACAGAGGCTCATGGAATGGAATTCAAGCTCAACTAACCAGAGTTGCCTAAAAGTATGTAAACTTTAAAGTTCATCAAAATTTAGCGGGCTGCATCCAAAATAATCATCTACATTTCCTCTATTATCAGTGGAAAGAGTCTAAGAGTGTGATTCATCCCATTCTAAGACAGATAACTGGACTTGTCCACTGAACTTTCTCTCCCTCCACTTTCTAGAAAAGTAGGCAAGTGTGTATTTGTGCATCACCTTGTGCATTGCTTTGGGGTTCAATGAGGCCTTACTCTCCGGTAGATACAGTAGTGCCATTGTATAAATGAGAAGAATATAAAAATGCCTCAGCTGGCTGTGAATGAGGCTTGGTTCTCCCAAGACTGGTGCTCAGTGACTACGCTGTGAGTGTCACGGTACTCAGGTCTCTGTTGTGGCACCCTAGTTTGGTAACTAGAGCTAGGAACAGTCAAGGGGTTGATCCATCTCACTGTCCAGCTAGCTAGTCTAGACTTCATCAGTTTGTCTATAGGACTGTTACGGACTGTCTTGAAGGCTTTGCTAAACTCAAGATAAACAGCATCAGCTGTTCTCCCCTCTTTCACCAAGCTAATAGTTTCATTGTAGAAGGCTTTTATGCAGGTTGGTCAGACATGATTCCCCCTTCATAAATCTACGCTGACTACTCCTAACTACCTTCTGGTCCCTGATGAGTTTGGAAATTGCTTCCCAGAGGATTTTCTCCATCAGCTTCTCAGGGTGGAGGTGGGGCTTACCAGTCTGTAGACCCCTTAGCCTCTTTCTTGCCCTCCTTGAAGGTAGAAGTGACATTTGTTTTCTTCTATTCTGCACTCCAGTTGAAGACCAGGTTCATGATATAAGTCTTAATCACTTCAAAACAAAAAGCTCCTGAATGTCTATGTGGCTGGATATAGCCCGGTTGCAGTCTGCCTGCAGCTTAACTTAGAAAGCCCCAGCTACTAAGCCACAGACATTTCCCACAGTCCATTGCCATAAAGAAGCTGAAGCCCTTTTAGGAGTATTTGGTAAGGTCCTGGGACAGCCACTGGTGGGTTGGGATCTAGCAAGACTCTGCCCATACGTGCCTTGCCTGAACAGAGCCTGGGTCCATGCTAACATGGTGGGTGTGCTTGGGCTGTCCAGCTTCAGTGCAGCTCAACCTGCAACTGCACCCAAGGGTGACTGTGGGTGGTGCATGATGCACTGGTCTTTAAAGCCATCCAGGACTCCAGTGTAACTGATATGTTACACCCTGGAGTATGGTCAATCACTTAGCCTGAGATTTCTCATCAAAACAATGATGTTGCCTCCAAAGCTCAAGTCGGTTGAAAGCTTGGCTAAATAACTTGAGTGTCATAGTAGGGCTCAGTTAAGACAAACCTACAGGAATCCTTAAGGGCACAGGCTCTTTCTCACTTTACATTTTCACATGTTAAATTAAAAAATCCCTAATCTCTGTTCCAAGAGGCAACTGGATTCTGTCTGTCTGAGACCCAGCTATCACTCAACCCATGCTGCTCCACTGCCTAAACAAAAACCTGCCAGTATACAGCAGCTGGAGACGTGAATCATTATTTGAATAATCACCTAGAGAAAAACATGCTGTTTGAGTGGAGAGAAAATAAAAATTAAGCATCACATTTAATTTATGATGTGGCCCTTTATTTTAAAGAAACATAAACAAAATATTCAGACATCAAAGGAAAAATCTCCGCTTTCACTTCTAAATTCTTTTTGATTATTGTTGTTAGCCTCCCAGTAGCAAAGGAAATGAGTTTGCTGGTAATCATTTCCATTTAATTTTCAGCTCTTTTCTGTTGATAGCATTGTGTATAACCTTTTTTCTAACAGTTACTTTAAATTGTGTACTTTGATATTCCATTCAGCTGGTGGGGAAAGAAAAATCAGTTCTAAAAAAGCCATTTTATCTCTGCTGTACATGAGCTCGGCAGGGTAATGTGATATCTCAGAGAGTATATTTATTTTAAATCATTGGTATTTTCCACCAGGGTGAAATTCTTCAAGATAAAACCTCTCATTGCCTCCCTCCTTCCCCCTCCAAATGTCATGGGGCCAAAGTAGTGGAGAAAAAGGGACAAAATAGCAACTCTAATTCAAAAGAAACAATAATCCACCCAGCAAATCAACTCAGTTCTGGTCATACCATGCATAATGAAAAGAGTAAAAAAACCTGACAAAATGGGGAAAATGAAGCACACTGTTATCTTAAGGATAATAAATGTCAGACCATAGTGGCATTTTTGAGATACTGAGGTAGGAGTCAGCAGTGACACAAAGTGACCTTTCTTGGAAAAGATGATGTTAAAACTTAATAATGCTTTTTAGTTCTTCAGGAGATCTGGTGACACTGGAATTCAGATGGGAAGAGGAACATTAGCTGTTTCATTGTGCTGGGTTCTCTCCACACCAAATCATACACTTGCTTCTCTTTCTTTGGGTGGACTGAAAAGAAAGGAATAAATAGAAAGTCCCCACAAAAGACGACAGCATGTTTGGCTGAAAAACAGCCATCTTTGTGCCAAAAGCAGGGTTTGAACCTGCTAAAATGAGCCATTGCCTTAAGATTTCAACTAAATACCTCATCTGAAAAGCAGCAACATTTTCACACACTTACGTGGACTAACCACTAAAGGGAGACAGCTGTATTAGCTCAAGCCATTATTTTTAGCAGCAGCAACCACCTTGAAGCGCTTCCCATATTGCAAATGGAGGGTCTTTAATGGACCTCTTGGGAACTGTAATGTGGTTCTTTATCAGCACAGGAGCATATGGGAGAATAAAATCTGCACCCATAGTCTGCCAAAATTTTGGGTCTAGGCATAGTTGAGAAGGTGACTAGGAAAGTTCAAGATACAGGCTGGGGCTGCAAAGGACCACTGCAAGAGAAAAGATGCATTTGTTCTTTGTATAAAGAAATAATAAAGTCTGATCATTATGGTGTAGCTCTCTGTAATATACATTTCTTCCTTGTCATCAGTGCTCAACCAAACACTGACACTGAATAGCGGTGAAACTATGATCAAGCTCTTCAGTTTCAGATGGAGGCAGCTTTCTACCATGTCTTACCAGAGGTGTAACTCTTAGTGTCCCTAGTATGATGCCTGATTTACACCAGGGAATCAGACCCAGACATCTGCCTATTCCATTGATTACAGATTTTGAATTAACCTTGTGCTTCTTCAATTGAGGCTGCTGCTACAGAGTGACCTTGGCCAGGCACTGAAACAGGATGGTGCAAGAGTAGTCTGGAAAGTGTTTTTATCTAAGTGTGGATCTGCAGGCAATGCAAACCTTGCTTAATATGGTGGAGATCCCTTTTTTCCAAGGTCTGCAGACCTGAGTTTAATGTTAGGTCCTTGGAATCCCTTTTCCATGATAGCACAAACCATATTTCTTTTATCTGACTTTAGCTATTGGGATGTTAGGGTCTAGTCTAGCAAGTCAGGTAGGAACCCCACATGGTCAGTGGAGGCACATGTAAAGGGGGGTTTATCCCATCCCAAATGGGGGATCAAAAAACAAGTTGAATGAAACACTCTCCAGATGCCTGTAAGACTAACAGATGCTAAAAACCTTTCGAACACCAAGACTTAGGCAATACTGTCTGTGTCTGTGACACACTTGCAGTCCAGGTAACATGAAAATAAGCGTCACAGAAATCAGGTCTGTGATTTATATATGTACTAGAGTATGTAGTATAGATGTCTGTACCTGAACAAGTACAACCTCAGTTCCCTCTATAGTCACTAAGGACTAATTATTACTGTCAGAGAAACTTGTAACACAAGTCAATTCATCTTTAAGTGGATACCTGGATAATTCGTACTCTAAACTTCAAGAGCTGTTTTGATGAGGTCTCCGTTGACTATCACAGGACAAGGAGAGCTGACTCCCTTGTCAGGGCCTAAAGTCGAATCACTTCAAGGTAGGAGAGATGAGTCCTCTTCCAGGAGAGATCAGAACAAGATCACAACCTGCACTAATTAAACTGTAAGCTGTAAAGGCAGCAGAGTGGCCGCGTGGACTTTACAGTCCATATGGGCTGACCAAGCCTCCCCGTAGAGCGCTAAGTATTTATTAGCTAGATAGCAAGCACCAAAAATGCTGTGAAGTAAACCCAGCTGCTGTGATCTCTGTGCTATCTCTGGCTATGTTTCTGGTGAGAACGCCAACAGGCTGAAGATAGTACCCCAGTCCCTCACTTCCTAGGCCTACAATCTCTGAAAAAGGAGAAATCAGCCCATCCTGAAGTGATCTCATCCAAAAAACTTCAGTGTTGTTATTCCAGATTTACATCACCGTAAGTTAAGCCATCATCCTTTGGTCCCCATCATTTTGGGTATCTCCTGAGGCCTTGACAGTGGCAGGGAAGCAATGGACTGGGGCGTCTTCCCTTTGCATGGCCCATCTGCGCTTCTGCATCCCTCTGCACATGCAGATGTTCATCATCCTCTCACCTTTCATCATACAGAGGCGTGATTTCCTCTAGCCAAAACGATTTCAGAAGTTGCTTTGTGCCAGCCATGCAGCAGAGGAGCTGGAAATACCCAAGTGAAGCCCCTTGGTCTGCACCAGGGCAAAGCCAAAAAACTTCCAGAAGTCTCAACACATTAATTCAAAAGAAAACTCATTCAAGCAGCTTTAACGGCTATCAAAATATTCTTCTTGTCTGGGATAGAAGTCACTGTAATCTACTCCCAGGCATAGCATCTTCCTTCAATGTTCTCAGCAATGTCCTCAGCAAGCTTAGGACTTGGATCCACAATTCTTGAATGCCTGGCCATCTTTGGACATGGAGATTTAGTTCGTATCAGTCTCTCTGGGGCCCCTTTTCTCTCATTCACTCACTTGTTTAAATTATTCCTTCCTTTTTACTCAGTCAGCGGAGAATTGAAATTTGATGATGTCCGAATCTCTGAACAGATGGGAGAGCAGTATTGATTATGCAGTTGAGAGCAGGACATAAATAGCTTGTTAAAAGTAAATAATAATAGTTTAAATGCTGTGTACAAACCTTTATAAAACCTAGTGAAGCAAATCAAATAATCCTTCCAGAAATCTGAGTTTTTAACAAGGTGATGAAATTCAAGAGCCTTTTTCACTTACTTATGTTAGTGCTGATATAAGAGCTGATTGAATTAACAGTCTGGAACTGCTAGAGATGAGCCTGCCTTCAATATCCCAGCCAAATGAGATGTTTGCAGCTGATGTGTGAAAGGGAAAAGAGAACTGATGAGGGAGAGAGGGCAGGAGGACAGGAGCTGCAAAGTGCAAGCCCGTTTCGTTTGGAGTAGAGAGGGAAATTTATTTTTTATCATAAATTCAAAGTCTGGGCCCAGGCTCATTCTGGGTTTTGTGACATTCAAATTAGGGTCTTAGGGAGGACATGGTATAAAGCCATGGATGAAATGTATCCTTATTGATTTTGGTTCAGGTTTGACATGTATAAACGCTTTCTGAACTGAGAGCATTGTCAAGTCCATGCTCAAAATCTGTCTGTCCCTGCATCCGCTAACCACACGGTACCCAGCTACTCCGAATGGTTGTGTTAGGTAGAAAGATAGACTGACATTTTAAGGTTAGGCAACAGAGAGGAAATTTGCAGAAAGAAAAATTAGTTTGAGCTTGGGCTGCAATTACCACTGGTGCAAATGCAAAGCTTTCCTGATTTATGTCTGTGCTGATCAATCAGAATCAGGACAAAGTCTGCAGCAGAGACTGAGTCAGTCCACGAGAAGTGTTCAAAATGGTAACGGCAGCTCAAGCTGGGGAACAGGATATTTTTTTACAAAAAAGGGGTCTTGCAAACTATTTGTTTGGGAGAAGACGGAATTTTCCTGGGGACCGATTCCCCGTTGTTTTCACGTTAACCGCTTTTAGCTCCGGCTCAACCAACAACGGAGAGATGGTTCAGCAGAACAGCCAGGTTCGCAGCCGCTCAAGCAGGCAGGCGCACAAGGACGTGCGCCCATGCAGATGTACCCGTGCACCTACGCTGACGGCAGGGCTGGTTGTTTCCCCTGAAATGCTGGAGATGCCTCCTCCAGAAGGACATTGCTTCCCTCAAGTGTTCATCACTGCTGCTGCAGAAAGAAGTAGGCTGGGATCATACTGCCTTCATCTCCCCAGAGACAACTGCCTGAACAGAGCAGGGATTCAAAGCGTACGGGGCTCCCCTAATTACTCAACAAGCTGAGCCATTTGTCCTGAGCCCTGATTTTCATCCACAATGTGGGGCTGGGCACCATGAAGTAGCTCCCTGCTTTCTTCCCACCCTGATGCAACGAACTAGGAGGAAACTCTCTCCTTCGCTCCTATGACATCTTGAAAGTTTTCAACGGCTGGTTTCAGAGAAGTCGAAATCCATAAGCAGATTCTGTTGAGATGTTTTCAGCTGAAATTTCTTACAGATTCAAAGTGCTTTGGAAAAAAAAATCTCCATTTAAAGAAAAATTAAGAGATCCCAAAGACTGCCTTTTCAAGCAGATTTACTCTTCCAATGCAGAGGTAAATATTTGGCCCCAGGACTTTCAGCAGAAGCCAAGACCTAGGCATCTAAGATATGGACAGGCTGGAATACAGAGCAGTGCAATGAAGCAAGAATTCCTGCACACTCTTATGAGAAAAAAAAAATTATATTAAAATTTTGAAATAACTTTGCATGCAATGAATGACTAACTTGTAGAACTCCCTGCTGAAGGATAGTATGGAGTTTAACAGAGCACCAAATGTTTTAGTCATTTTTAGTGAAACACTTGTGGAACAGGAAAAAAAATACTGAGAAAACTCATAGCTGGGCCAGATCAATAGCCCTCGTGGTGCACAAACATCTCTTCAACCATGGTGAGAAGTCCTTGCACAGGGCAAAAGGCTAAGAACAGAGGGATCCTGCCAATTTTACCTCCCCTTCAGCTCCAAACATAAAGTAAGTAAGGAACAGAATGATCAACAGAAAAGACGGGTTTGTGACAATTGCAGTATTGGAGGAATTCAGGTAAAATTCCATTTCTCAGATTTGCCAGAGATTTCCAGGATGATCTTAGCAAAGGGCAAATATTACTTCTACATGCTTCCTTTCCTGTAAAAAAAGAGACAAGTCGTCTTTCAAAAGGAGGTGTGGTAACCAAGTACAGAGCCACAGCACTTTGGAGTTGCTCTGCTAATATGGTGATGCAAAACACAGACATTAAATGAAAAGACCAATAAAGAGAAAGTTGTTTAAGTCATGTTACTCCTGATTCACGTCAAAAAAAGAAATTCCCAGAATGAAGATTTTTCCTTTTGAGCAGAAGGATGGTGTGTAACACCACTAAGGTATCACACCAACATTAAAGGGTATTGCTGTTATAAACAAGTTATTTGATAAATTGAGAATCTTTTGTTTGTTTGCTTTAATTATTCACAAACAGGTGGTAGTTTTACTAATTTGTTCTTTATTCAAAATAGTTGGTGTAAACATGTTTTTGTCTTTCTCATAGCAGGACACTAGTGTTCTCATTACTCCTTCCTGACTGTTTGTGCCACGTGTTGGATATTAAATCACACACCAACGATTATGACTGTGCCACTACAGCATCAGCTGTCTTTAAAAAAAAAAAAAAAAAAAGAGGGAAAAAAACCCCACTTTCCTTTTTTTTTTTGTTGGCAAATTATCTGCAAAATGCTCAGCATTGTTTGAATAATAAAAAAAGCTTTTACAGATGGCCACAAAAGCATTTGCAGTGAGAATATTCTCATGAATATTTATTCTCACCAATTCTCCTGACAACTTAACTTTCCGCAGACATTCTTACAAGTAAACAGTCTCAAAAAAGCAAATAAAAAGGTTTTGCACATCAACACAAGAATGCTCACAGATTATTTATTTTGCAGCCCTGTCTAGAAATCTCACCCAGAAGAAAAGCCCTCTTGTGTTCAACTCTATAAATGCACGGATGAAAAATTCCCTCCTTCCTGAAGAGCTTGGTTTAAGTGCACAAAAAAATGACATGATACTGTCCTCATTTTACATATGAGGAACTGATGTTGACCACAATGAAGAGGCTTGCCCTAAATTAGACAGCAAATGGCAGCATCACAGAATTAACCTCTACTCTCGCTGAGTTCTCATCCTTGCACAATGTTCAGATCTAGATACTTTTTACCAGGCAGTGATTTAGGGACTTTTTAGTCTATGGATTTTTGGCCTTATGCTTTTTCATAACTCCAAGCAATGTGCTACCCTACATGGGATACCCTATACAACTACTTTATAGTTAGTGTCAATACACTTCATATCATGGTAGAGGCAAGAATTGGAATTATTCACTTTAATGATCATGGACTGTTTTGCCTCAGCCAAATTCCATGTTCATTACATGATTTTTGAAACAAAGGCAAAGTCTTTTTATGGATTGCCATAGTAAATAGTATTTGAATGGCATAGCGCATCGGGTGCAAGGCGCAGAGGCTGGAGGTATGGAGGGTGACGCATTCAGTTGGGATACTTCTACCCACATGGTTCTTTTACGTGAGTTGAATCATTGCAGATTATGCCTGGTTGAAAGGAAACAGTATATTCTGTGGTGTTTAAAGATGTCACACTCATTGCAGAGCTTTTGGAAACCAGTGAGTCAGCAGGAGAAACACAATGCCGGTTCCAGCTATTAGGCAGTTATTTAAAACAAAACAAACAGAAACAAAAAAAGCCACTTGTGAATTCAACAGATGCAGTGAATTCCCTGCTTTGCAAAGGCTAAAGTGTTTGCACATAGGAAAGGGGCACTTTTATTAACATAAAGGTCACTGCAGTTCAATTTTTCATTCAAAATGAATTATTCAGTATTTTCTTTTAATCTCATTTAATGTGGATGTCTGTAAACAAATTCTGAAGATGCAAAGAAAATCAAAGACTAGCAAAAAGCATGTGCAGTGATGGAAAAGCAACAGGACACCTTATGGATGCACAAAAGATCACAGCCAGATTTTAACCCAACCAAGGAAACATACATGAGAACTCAAAATGACATCTGACTTCTTATGAACCACATCCCTCCTCATGTGTCTCTTGCCTTCCCCATGAATGGCTGGCTTGTTGCAGATGTGTTTCCAGCAGTGCTTGGACAATGGAAGAGCCTGTGACCCACAAAACCCACCACTGAACCCTCTAGATATCCAGGCTCCCAGGTAAAAACAGGATCAAAGTCACTCAAGACAGGATTAGACAACCAAAGTCCTCCTCAGCCTGTGTGTCTTGTGTTTCCCAGTGATGTTTCAAAGTTTTCAGAGATGCTATCTGGTCAGAAAGACTAGTTTCATGTAATTAGGTAGAATTTAGGTATCAGACTGTAACTCATTGCCTTGTGTTTCCAGGATATTGAGATGCTTAACTTCCTCTAAGTGGAAGCCGGAAATCTGAGGACACCTTAGATGATATGGCAAAATGTAATTACCCTAAGCTCTCTGGCACAGATCTAGTCGCTCCATGTCTGTACAGCTATAAAAACTCAGAATAGTCTTGGATTGTCTCTCTAGATGTAACCAGAACTTAATGTTTTTCACTTTTCTGTACATGGTAACTAATGTATGCAAGGACAGAAGCTCCAGAGTTGCATGTCCAGCATCTGGTTGTTGGAGCTCTGGAACCAGCTAAGAAATCAAAATAGCGAGGAGACAAAAAAAAAAAAAAACAGCATCTTCTGTTCAAGAATTGTCTGTGCACAGACTTTTAATTGTCACCAACTCATTTGTCACTCTTAGTTATTTGAGGAGGGCTTTGTGCAGCCATCTCGTTGTTTACCTTTGTAGCCTATTCTTTTGCAACAGCTGTCTTCATTTGCACTTTATTATCCTGGTTGGGTAATTGTCTCACTGTAAATCTTCCCTTCATTCACTGGTTCTGGGTCCATAACACGCTTCACTCCTAGGCAGCCCTATTTAGCCAAAAACCGGAAATAACATCTCTTCTGGTTAAAGGGAATGCTCTATTTACAGGAATAACTATGTGCTATATCTTCATATAATGAATTCCCAATGTTCAGTTATTAAAAACTCTTGTTTTTATTTGCAGCCCTGCCTGACACAGAGGTAAACTTAAATCTAAGACTCATGTCCACTGTAAGCTTCCCCACAGTGGTCTGCTGGATAGTGATTTGAGGCTTGGTACAGGTATACTTTCATCTATGGATTTTTGTCTCTCCTGAAGTTGTTCTCCTCAGATTGAGAACAGAATGAAATCAAAAGTAGTATTAAACAAGCTAAAATTACGGAGATTTGCTCATTGTCAGTCTGAGCTTGTAAAGAGGGGAAGGTTCCTGCAGCTCTGAAGTCTGGTCTTGCAGATAACTTCCTATGAACTTTCTAGTTCTTGTGTTCCAGAGAAATGTCCTCTTCTCAGAACTCCTCTTCCTTATAACTACAACTACTTATTCGCGTGGCAATGGCACCAGCCTTTTTTTTTTCATAGTTCACAGATATTTTTTTCTCTGAAACAGAAAAACACAAAACACATTGCAAGTAGATCATCCTTCTGTATAGTTGAGTCAGATTCAAAAAGAAGAACAGACAAGTTCAAAACCAAACAACGGCATGAAAGAACACTCTCCAAGACAGAGTTGGCTCATAATCAATCCATTTCCAATACAATTTCAGAGAAAGCCTTCAGGGAGACTAGTCTCAACCATATTTGGTGCTACTATACTGGCTCTAAATAGCTCCCTCCTTAACCCCTTTGCATAGGAAAGGACAGATCCAGCAATACCCACCTACCATTGCCGCCTTCTCCTCAAAACACTGCTGCATCAGTGCCTTCCTGACAAAGGAAAGAAGGGGCCAACAGATGTCGGCCAGGACAGGACTGGTGGGTGATCTTTGCCCATGTCAAATTAGACTAACTCCAGTATAACACCACTGTGATTGCACTTCTCCAGTCCCAGAAGGTTTGACAAAACCATTCATTTGGGGAAGAAGGAGCTTCTCGGTCATTGGTTAAAGTCCTTTGATGAGAAGGCAATACATGTGCTTAAAATGATGTGAGAGGCAGGCCAAGTCCAGCAGATCCTGGTGGTTCAAGGGATGCGCCCACAGAAAAAGAGCATTTGTTGCCTCAATTTGTCACCTTTTGCTTTGCTCTTCTGTCACACCACCCCAAGGAAACAAATCACATCCTTTCCCTCCAGGCTGTTGCTTTCTGACTCACAAAGGGGATGGAGTCTTTTTTTTTTTTTTTCCTATTTTCAGTTTATTTCAAGAGCTATTTTTCTTCTTTATCAGAATAAAGCTGCAAGACAAAGCTTTGACAAATTATTGCTTTCACTTCTCCTAGCACAACCCGTAGCAGCTCCCATGCAAGGCAGAGAGAAATAGGAAAATCCCAGCTAGGCACGTGACTTAAGCCCATGATTACTTACTTGGACTATGACTCCAGTTCAGGACAGCACCCTGATCCCAAACCTAACTTCAGTTACTTGGATAATTACCTGTCTCCTGCAGTCAAACACTGTGATCTAACTCTATCAACATGACTATTATACCTCCAGTGTGAAATCACTGGTAAGTGATTACAGCCACCTAAAACAAAGTCTGACAGATTCTACTATCCTGTACAGTCAAAAGAAAAAAGTAATTAAAGTTCAGGCACCTGAGCTGAAGTTAGGACACAGCCCAGACTTAAGGACTCCTCAGATTCAACAGGATGGTGTTGCAGAAATGTTCAGCAGACTTCATGAAATGCAATGTGCCCATAAAATTAGCACCCCAGATACCATATTGAAACCAATTAGAGTAAAGGAAAGATTTCAGTCTTCCTTTTCCTCCTCCTTTTCTAGCTAAGTAAGGCTTACAATCCTGTTCTCTGGTTCTTCTCTCCTTATCTCTTTCTTTGTTCTCCATTCAACTTCTGGGCCTATTTAAAACAAAATTAATAGACAGAAGGAAAAGAGTGCCTACAGGGAAAGTCACCATGGTCAGAGTTCATCCTATGGTCCTGAGGTCCCATGCAACAATCTGGCCATCTCCATCAAGCTCAACCCTTTTACCCTCAAGAAAGGTCCCATCAAAACTGACTTTTGAAGTGCCCATGCTTGTCCCACGCTAAGTTTTGGATGATGGAATTTGTCTGAAAGAATGCCAGCCAGCAAGGGTTTAAAAAATTAAAAAAAAAAAAAAATCATTCTAGTAACTAAACCATTGCAGTCCTGTGCCCAGGAAGGTCTTTTGCTGTTTTATTTCTTAGTATGGATGCAGCCACACAAAGGTGATGAAGTATTCCCACGCATGACAAGGGCAGTAAGAGCTCAGCTATTGCAAGTGTTGCTTTGCAGCAACCAACCAGACCATTAGCAAATATGGGCTAGCAAGTCAGTAAGTGTATTTGTATTGCCAGATTACTCCGTATCTCTGCTTTTGGCCAATGAGAGCCTCAAAGGTTCACAGAATACTGAAGCGGGAAGAGGAGAGCTTTTCTGAAGGAAGCTGGTCCTTACCAAATTGCTCTGACATGGAGGACAGCACTAGCTACACAGAGAACACATGACCAATAATCTGCTCAAATGGCTTCTTTCCCTGCCTTTCTGTGTTCTTAGAATCAGCAGATGTGGACTTTTCTTCAAACTTGAATCCCAGCTGGTGGACAGTTATTGCCTAATTCCCATGAATCATTTGTAGTTCTCCCACAAGCAACACTTTCTGAACGTCACAAACTCAAGCTGACTGTAGGTGCAGGTCACACGAATTGTGATCTGATGCCATTTGCTTAGAAATAGCTCTAACTTTATGACCTTCCGGCAAAGCTTTTTGGCAAAGTTTTTGCTGAGAAAACAGGGAAGTTAAGGGGATATTTTGTTGCTCTGGGTGACGAAGCCTGCTGAGCTGTGACTGCTGGCTGGCCATCCTTGTGAGACTGTGAGCCCAACTGAGGTAGGTCACAGCATTTTTTTCTTGTGCCCATCGGGGTGACTGGTAGACTTGGAGCATACTTCCAGCATGCTGTATCTTGTGCTTGCAAATTTGAAACCTGCTTTCCTAATGAATTGCTTTAATTAGCTATTTGAGAGGAATACTCTGCCAGCAAACTCAGTTGCTAAAATATGCATGGAAAGTAAACGCAGAAGAATATCAGTTGTGAGTGTGTCTTGAAATTAGACTGAATATCCACAGTACTTACTTGACAGTAATTGCCATGATGTAGTAAATCTGGGGCATTTTTACACCTGCAACCATGATTCCTGAGTACTGAAGGTGTCTGAGTGTTATATACATCCACTTCACTTGTACAGATGCTGAATCCAGTTGAGGCTGGGCATGAAAGAAGGTCGTTTCCGTCTGACACCCATTGTTTAAATAAAATGATCTGGCAATCATAGCTAATCTCCTGCTGCTGAGAGGCCGTACCAATAATTGCCAGCCCTAACTTCATTCCCTGCAAAGAACCCTAAAGCTGGATGAGCGAAGGCGATCACACCTCAGTTGCATAGTGTGGGAATCACGCATCCTCCCAGGTCCCCTCTGAGCTCAGGGGGGGCGAGAGCTGCCACCCCTCCTCAGGGCAGGACAACAGGGTGCTCACACCCCTCTAAACTATTATAGGATGATGCACTCTAATACAGGAGGGCCACAATTGGCTTTTTTTTCCCTCCTGGGCCTCCTCTGTGCTGCTTGTGCAGGAGCTGCATGGCTGGGACTACTACAAATTATTTATAGTACAACCCTATCTGATAACACCACATGCTCCTGGACCACAAAACACTGCCTCTTCCTCCTTTTCCCTAGCTGCTAATACCACAGGTGAGCACGACACCGGGGGTCACAACACAGGAAAAGGCTGTTATCTCTGTCCTGCAGACTTAAAATTACTAGGAAAGCCTGGCTTCAGCAGAAGCCAGTGGTTAAGACTCACGAGTAATGAGGGACACCGGGCAGGTTGGCAAAAAGAACCTTCAATTTTTGCTGTACCGCCCTAAGAGGGGTCCCAGCCACTATCAGCATTAGGCGGTCGATTGCACCCTTGTCTTCCAGCAGCCGGTCCCCTTTCTGCTCATCCTCCTCCATTCACATACCCCTACCCTCAACACCTTTCCAAACCCCTTTATCCTTCTCCTTGAGGCCCCTGTGGCATCAAATGCCTTCATCAATGGAAATTGTCTCCTTGCAACAGATTGATAGATTGTCCTCATGGATATATCTGGTCAGCACCAGCCTCCACCCCTGAATTCCCTCATTAAGCCAAAACCCAGCCAATAACAGTTATTAACTCTGTCCTGGGAATTTGGTGGCAGCTCTTCAGCAAACCTGGTTGGAAAAATCTCAGCTGGAGCAAAAACATCAGAGAGATGGTTTCCCAGCACCGTCCTGCCGTGCGAGGTGCCCGCAGGCAGGGTGAAACTCTGCCTGGTTGCAGTGAGCGAAACTGCCTGCAGATGTGGTGGTGAAACCAGATTGCACCAGAAAAGGCTGATTAGGAAAATGGATCAGTTTATCACAGCTTTCTCATAGGATAAGATTTCTGGACAAAGAATGAGACAGATTAGAAAGCCTGAAATGGTGCAAAGAAATGAGGACGGATACAAGGTTATTCTCAAAACAGGGGTGCTATTTTTTTCATTTTTCCCGTTTCTGTATCAACTTCTCCTCTCCTGTTTTCCATCTGGATTATAAGACTTCCCATCTTTCCAGTGCACTGGGGTTAAAACCACCAGCACTAATAATCTAAATATGCCAAGGGATGTTCCCATGTACTGGGACCACCTTGCGTGTCGTGACTTGGCTCTGTGCTACTGACCTGCCAGACGGCAAAGCAAGGCTGTGAGCAAACTCCCAACTGGGAATGGTCCCTGGACTGGACTAACTGGCGAATGTAGGAATGGTTTGGGGGTAACTCTTAGCAGAAATAGGCCAAATTTATGCCAGGGAATGTTGTAACATTTCACAAACATGGACAGTGGCCAACAATGTTCTCAGCACACTTGACCAGTTTTTATCTCCATACCTATACATGGAGTGTATATCTACCTATACTGATGTAGGTATGTCCAGAGGGACCTGGTCCACAGTGGGAATTCCTAGTTACAACTCAAAACAGATCACATAACAAATGAAATAATAGTACATAGTCAATCTCATCACTCTTTTCAAAACCATGATCTCTAAGCTTGCAGTTTTCACGAACAACAGTTATGACATACATATTTTGTATCCAGCAGCAAATCTGTCATTGCTTCAAATCCAGCCAAATGTCACCTGGTTTCTCTTGCAAATGTCTAGTGCAGGTCTAGGTCAAAAACCAGGCACCCAGGTGACAGCATGGTAGAAATTACATAGAATGGTATGTACAAAAATTGCTGGGAGCACCTTTTTCATCCATACAGGTTCACTGGGCAGGATATAATCTGGCAGTGCCCTACTTCTCTGGCCAGCTGGTACATACTTGGCTTTCTCATGGAGGTACTTTTGCAGTCCAGACAATACTGGTCTGTGAGGCCAGGGGGTGGGGAAGCAGAGCCCCAGCACTAGGCTGAACCTGGGAAGGTGCCTTTGAGCAGGGGCCCCTAAAGGCTCAGGGCCTTGTAGTGAGCCTTGCCCAGCTGGTCTAGAGCTGTGCCTTGGTCCCATGACTTCACACCAGCGGATGGTGTGTTAACGTGGACGTACCCAAAAGAGCGTTGCACACCTGCTCTCCTGCAGGCTTTTTCCGGGCACCTAGAAAATTATGCACTCTTTCTCTGTGATTAAGGTGAATCCATCTTTCCCACCCCTGTTTCCCCTAAGTCCTTTTCCCTGACAGCCTGGTGATCAAAACACTTAGGTGATATTGAGAACATCTTTGACCAGATCGGTGAAATCTCACACCACGAGGAAGTACTTGCTCTCTGCTCCCTCCTTGTGTTCTCCTGTTTTCCTCCACACATCTCAGTCCCTCCATTTCCCTGTCACTCCTCCACCATCATATGGAGATGCTTACAACGTGATTTGGTAAATCAGAACCGATGTGTCTTGGTGCTGCTCTGCAAATGAGTGAGACTTGATCCTGCCTCTGGGGAACCTGGAGGCAGGAGATACACAGACATTACAAACTGTGGGGAAGACACTTGGGAGAGCTATTCAAATATGCAAATGTGAAATTATAGGAGTCATTAATTAACCTCATTGTACTACATCAATGGCCTGAGGTAAAAGCTTTTTTGTACAAAGTCTCTTTTGAAAGAGGCTGAAACTGCCTTTAATTGTTCCAAGAGCTGTTTCTGGGAGGGAATTGCTGGCTGGATTTAATAACATGTGATAATCAAAGCTAGATACAGCCTATCAGACTAGATAATGCAAAGTTTCTATGCATTGAAATTTTACGGGGTGGGAAAAAAATCTCGGATGCCTGATTTTAAAGGGTGGTTCTAGTGATCTGCCAGAGCATATGTGATAGGGAGGAGCACAAAACTGAAGCACCTCCCGGGATACGAGTGGCACAGACCTTTTATCAATTCTGATGTGCAAACAAAAGAAAAGTGCTGGTTGGAGACCCTGGGTGTGATGGGGGCTTGGACCCTGGCCTAGACTTTATGCCTCTGCCTTGTGTCAATCCAGAGTTTGCCAATAGTTATTATTTTTCTCAGGGGAGCTGCCAAAGAGACTGAGAATCTGTAGCCTGTTCAGTGATGAAAACAGTCTCTGTCCCTTCGCCAGAAATGAACACAAGATGGTGCTGCTATCCACAGGTAGCCAGCCTTATGTGTAGCTTTGCACTGTTTCTACTTCCTAGGCTTAAAACAAGCTCACTTTGCATCCTCTGTTGATGTACCTTGCCAAGAAGTCTCTGGGATACTGAAAAGGACAAGCTAAAACATCTCTCTGGCAGCCTGGCTCAAATGAGCAGGGTTAAACCCACGTTACACGAAAGCTGCAAGCAAAGATGCCATGACGTATTTCTCAAGGACCCGTCTTAACTCCCACCTGGGAGAGAAAATTCCTTAGGGGACAATGACTACCGCGGTTATCTCCTGTGATGAGTCTCCATAGGAGACGATGCCTACCATCCCTTGCTAGATGAGCTGGGTTAGTGCCATGATGCCCAGCAAAATCTTCATTAGTCCAGGCAGAAAGTGCCAGATGGCAAATGCAATACAAGCTGAGCAAAAACTAGCAACTAAAAATGCACTGTCCAGGATTATACTGTAACCAAATTCAGATCTGCTGTGTCTGCAGTGTTCCCACCGCAGTCAGCTTTTGCAAAAGACTTCTCAATCCATTGCGGATGCAATGCAAATTCCCCGGCCAGTTCTTTGCTCCTCTCTAAGGAAAAAGCTAATGACTGATGTATATGAGACTTGAGCCACTGGACAAAGCTCAGCCAGCATCAAAAAGAGCACAGGGAAAAGAGACATGACCTACCAGGGAGATGGAGCAGATGGCAACTCACTGCTCCCAGAGTCATGTGAATATGTGAGACGCGCTAGGAAAAAGATGTGCCAGACTAACACATTTTAATGAAAATACTGGAATCTAATTCCTAATAGACTCAAAAACCTTCCTTGTCTGACTTCCATGTCTAAACCCCGTGGATAGGTGATGGAGACTTTTATGAACCACACAACTGTTTCCATTGCTCTTGCACAGGGCTTCTTTGCACCCAGTGACTGCCTTCTCCTCGTTAGGAGCTCTTGCAAGCCCTTAGAGACTTATCTTTCTACCCAGCCACTTGCTTGCAAAATCCATGGGCATGTAAGTTCCTGGGAGAAGTCCCCCTCTCTGCTGAGTACGATTAAAACCAGCCAGCTGGTTCAATGGTTCTTGGTCGGACATGCAGCGTTGTGTAAGCCTCTTTCCAAAGGAAACGAGGCTAAAGGGAGATTTCTCTCCTCATTGGGGAGACACGCTTAAAAAACATAACACAGATGCCCTTTCCACGAGGAGGGAGAGGACTGCTCTGTGGTTTTGGACTCTGAGGCTTGCAGTAACTAGCACTGCATTAGCCCTTTCCCACTCCTAATTTCTTGGTTTCCCAGTGCAGAGTAGATCATTTACACATATGTCTTTCCCACCCTCATGGGGGCTTTGCTGTGGCAGGACTAGGGGCTGCGGCTTGCAGAGCTGTGGCTTTGACATTTTCTCAGCTGGTTTTTTTTTCCCCATCAAAACCTGAATATTTTCCCTCTCACAAGGCCATGCCATTGAATCAGTGGAGGTGCCTCCAGTTGCCGTCCTGGTAGCACCTGAATTGCCATCCAGGTACATGTCAGTGACACAGCGAAGACAGGCAAGATGTTATTGATGTTTGCGCAACCTGAACCAAACCAATCTTCTCCTCTCAGCCCCCACAAACTGGTTTGTTGCCATTCCTAGACGTCTCCACCCCAGGTTCCTTCCTACAAAGCACAGACACACATTACTAAAAGTCAGTTCTCCCCTGGAAGTGCCTATAATTTTAGGCTAGGCTCTAAGAATCGCTTGCAATTTGACAGTGTATCAAGTTAATAGATGAGGGGTTGGAGGTGAATAAACCAAGCAGTAGAAAATTGCAGTATGGCTCAGATGTGCATCGATCCAGTGAATAGACCCTGAATACCATGGTCAAATCCTCACCGTTCTTTAGAGCTCCACTTAGCTACCCCTTCCCTGCAATTACCTTGGCTTTTGGTAATAGCCAATCTACTTCATTGTGCTGGTTTGTCTTCATGGTCGCTTGTTTGGCGAGACCTGCCCCTCCTGCAAAGGCTGCTTGCAATTACCTGATACTTTTCCACTGTCCCACAACCATCCTCATTTCTGACCCAATTTCTGTGGCATCCTATACTTTTAAAATAAATATAGCGTGAGTGGGGATGTGGTGAGAAAAGCCCTTCACAGGCAGATCCACACAGCTCACTAGTCTTAAGCTCTGGATTTTTTAAAAAAATTTTTAAGCAGGTGAACAGCTTTTAGAAAGGAAAAAGTAGACCAAGGAAAGCTGCTGGCATACAAATCACACCAAGTCTGAGAACTTCTGGTCACTGAGAGAGCATCTGCTTTTCTGGGTTACCTACTGGTACCACTTCAGCTTGTCTGGGACAGATGGGGAGGATCATAATATGCTTGGAAGTCTCCCATATCGTGGCATTTTGGGTCAGGTCCTGGCATTACAGGAAAGCTGATGCTGAAGGGTAAGACCCTCAAGAAATACAGCGTTGCAGATAAAGCACTGTGTGTTTGAGTCCCAAGCTGTGATAGTCATGCTTCTTTCTATGCACACCCCATCTCGTTCACCTACTAGTGCCACATATCAGATGATACCAGCAGGGCAAATCCTGGATGGGATTGAACCTAGTGGAAAAGAGGTGACAAAAGTACACATTTGAACTTCCAGTTGCCAAAAAGTAGTTCACGAGCAGGCAAACTGCCTGGCTGTGATTCCTCTCGATAACATGGTTGCACTTCATGTCCTACCACGATGTCAAACCCTTCCTAGTGAAGAGGATAAGTGGACTGTAAGCCCGAGTTATCCAGTGATTGGGCTACAAGCCTGAAGGAATTATCCCATGATCCTATGAAACAGGGCTAAAGCACGGGAGTTTACAATATGAAAAAACGAATACCAACTCAAAGAGCATCAGCTATAGAGCCAGCCTGCTCCCTAGTCTCCTAGGGAGCCAGGACTCACTTGGCCCGGCAAAGATGAACATACAGCTCAGGCTGACCAAGACCTGTTGAGGTAGAGACAGACAGCAACAGGGATTGTCCATGATGAGACACAGTTGTCAACATGGATAGGTCAGAAATTCAGGTCCTTACAGCTGCTAATTTAATCTGCTTTATCACAAGTTAAAACCTTTGGGCCAGATGCTAAGCAGGAATATGTTGTCCCAGCCACATCAATGGCCAGCCAAATTTGTTGAGGCATCTTTCCTCAAAGGTCGAGCACTGCTGTGCTCCCTGCCAGCAGGTACCATACATCTGGGAATGCTGCCAGCTGCAAAAAAAGTCCCCTTGGTTCTTAGATGAAAGCACAGAAGGCTGACTCTGCAATGATATGGACATTTTCTGTCCAGGACCACACCAAGAACTGTCAAACTCATTCATCAGCTGCCTCTGTACAAATGGCAATAGCAGTCACTCACCAGAAGCTTGGCAGGGGTTCGGAGCAGTGACCTAGAAGTTAAAGGCTCTTTGTTTATTACTAATCCCTGGAGCTATGCAGTCCCAAAGCCCTTCCCTTTCTGTGCAACACAAGACCAGCTTTCACAGCCGTACCCTGAGCCCAGTGGAGTCAATAGAAAGGCTGTCATTGTCTCTGGTGACCAATGCACTGTCCCTGGATTCTGCAAAATTAGACTGGCTTCTGCTTTTGTTGTCATCAATACAAGTATTACCAGTGACCACTGCTGAATCCAAATGGGACCACAGCCTGTGTCCCTCAGGAGTCCCAGTGATGCTGAAATCTGCGGTCACCTTTTTCTGAATATTTCAGAGGATGCAGGATAAAGGCTTAGATTTTTCAGGAGGTCTTTAATATTTTCTAGGTGCCTTTTACTCTCAGAAGGACTTCTTACAACCACACTGGGATCATACACTCCTTGTCCTACCCCCACATAACCCTTTTTGAAAGCTTGCCTTCCATTTCCTGGGAGTTGCTCCTGTTGTGATGTGAAACCACCACTGGGGTATAGCAACACCTTTTCTAGTGCAAAAAATTGCTGGGAAATGAGGAGTCAGGGAAACAAATATCAGCTTGTTGGCAGTGCCTTAAATAAAATGGCTTTTCTAGGGTGAACTGGAGATCAGGGCACTAAAAAAATTTTGTATTGTTATTTTCTACTTTTCTATAATTTTTTTCACTGGAAGTTTGAATGCTCAGATATCACAATTGGCTCCTTATTGTTTTTGTTTCTTGCCTTTTTTTTTTTTTTTACAGAAAAAAAGGGTAAGTCATTTCTATGCTGACTTCAATTTATTTAATGCATCAGCAAAAAGGCCAAGACAGATGCTGGTGGAGGACTGACATTTCACTTTATGACAGTAGATGGAGCTACATCCTCAGTAATGTCCCTTTCCAGGCAGGCGAGCCCCGAAAAGTTTGATGGTCGTGCTGGTCATCTCGTCCAGAAAAGGACTAGGTGGACAAAGGAGAAGACTAAGCAGGGGTGGAAAGAATGAAATAAATGCCAAGGACTTTATTTAGCAGACATTTACTACGGGAGCTGTAACTCCCTTTCACACCACCCGTTGTAACATGGGGACTCGCAGTTGCACATACAAATGTTTTCACCTCTCCACAGCCTGGCTGCATCCAGCCCCGAGACCACCAGCCTTCTCCAAGAGTTTTTTTACTCTCTCCTGTTCAATGGGAGAGCTGAATTCCAGGGGTTCCTTGTATAGTTGCCTGTTAAAAGACTTTACTAGCCTGCGGCTTTAGTGTCCAGATCTGGAAGACCCTCCTTCTCCCGCCATGGACCCTGAGCGGTTTTGCTGCTTCTCCTTTCCCATGCAGCTGGTGAAGTCCTGCAGATCTTTTTAGTTTATATGGGTTAAAACCTCCTCTGGAATATGATCTTGCTTCATCTTCAAGACTCCATAAATTCCATCGGTGTACTCTTCCAGACATGCTGCTACCAAGTTTTCATGCATTCTCTCCAAAAGAAGAAGAGAGAGACACTTCTTCATCTCCCCAGACTGGCAGAAGCCATAATTTTTAATATTACTTCCTTGAAGCGGTCTAAAAATGAACCATTGTGTAAGCACAACACCTTCTTATTACTTATGGGTAGGCAAATCACAGAAAGTCATTTTAATAATACGGTGTTTACCATCATAAATGCACCAGCAACCTTTCTGCAAGACTGAGCAGCTGCAGCCCAAAGCCTTCAGGTTATTGTGAAAGGCATCTAGGAAAATGTTAAGACCATGTCAGGCTCTAGCAGAGCCTAAGCTGGGTGGGGTAGGAGGGAAAGTTTATTTGTTATTTCTAAATCCATTTTATTCTAATCAGGGCTAAACAAACTGTTCCTGGATGACAGAACCTGCCTGGATTTGTTGTTTTGAAGCTTAAGGTTGCACTTTCAGTGTCTGTGAGCTCCCCTGGGGCTTTTCCTCTACCTCAGGTTTTAATTTAAATTCTTTAGTACCTTGTAAGGACTGAGTTCACGGCACAGTCCTTCCCTCAATGGGGACATTATTATGTTCTCTGTCTTCATTCTGGCTATCTTTTTTCATTAAACTCCTTGGAATGAGTACTTTTGCAGCCTTTGCCTCTCTGCCAAGTTCAGTTTAAAAGGTCTGTAGCATCCCAAAGCTACTGGGGTGGAAGGGCTCACCTCAGCTCTCCAGCATCCTGACAGCCAGAAACTGGGGATGGAGCCGGCAAAATCTGGGAATTTGGCATGCTTCCAAAATGAGGCTGTTCCCATGAATGTGTCAGTGTCACTGGCCTCACAAAGTCCAGCAAAAAAGTTAGATTTCCTGTGACATTAACTGCAACCGTGGCCTTAGTCTCTGATTCACCTTGCATATCTGAGATGCTCCTAATTTGTGGATAGAGCGGACTGCCCCTCTCCAGCGTATTCCTCCTTCTCTTTCCTTATCCCCTGCCAAGAAAGCAGAGGCAAAGTGATTGCTCCCTGGTAATCAACCCACATCTATGCATTAAAAAGGCAGCATCAGGCCTATGTAGCTTTTAATCTGACCCGAAACAAGTTGGGGCCAGGCAGAAGGAAGTGAGCTTCACTGCGCTCGTGGGAAAAACTGGCAGACCTGTGCTTTGCGCTGTTGACAGATGAGTAGAGCCAGGGCCCAAGTAGAGACAATTTTGAAGGAGCCAGGAGTCTGCAAGACACTCAGGCACTTCCAGCTCAGAGACTTTTCAATCCCTTCCAGCGAGGTTAGGATCCTCGTGAAGAGAGGAGACAGGTAAGAGAGGGAAAGCGCTTGTGTTTTGAAATCATTCCACCCACCGCGCCGTGAGGGAAGCGCCAGGAACGCATTTCATAACATCTCTAATGTTTTCCCCTCTGCAAGAAAAAATTTTCCGTTGTCGTTCCCGCACTCAGATAAGATCAAGCGGTGCAGGGCAGAAGGGAGGCACTGACTAAAGCTATTGTAACTCACTCCGAAGCTCTCCAGTCTCAGGTAGGAGCCATGTGAGAGCAACACGTGCCATGGGAATTCAGGCAGGAGGGGCACTGAGGCTTGGTCTTGTTTATTGTTCTTGCCGGAGTCTGACCTCGAAGCCAAGGGGTAACTCAGGACATGATGTACCCTGCTCCTTTCCTGTGTCCACCCAAAGGCAATTTATTCTCAAGTTGAGCCATGGCCCCAAAAAAAAATAAATTCCTGCGTTCAGCTCCGAACAGAGAGTACACTGCAATTAAGGAAACCTTCAGTGTGAAATGCTTCCAATGTAGAAAATGTTGACGGAAAATGATTGACAAGGGCTTCTCCCACATTGGCATTCCTGGCTGTAGCAGAGGCTTTCTCTTGCCCTTAGGTGGTCTTCACCAATACACTGCCTGTCAGGAGGGATTTCTGTAGGGTTCACACTGTTAGCTTGACTTCAGTTTTAAGACAGCTTGTCAACACAAGAGCCAAAAATGTGGCTGGTGGGCCAGCAAGGCGTTCCCTTCCAAGCAGTCATGCTCCCTTTTGGGTTTCCCCAACTATCTAGCTTGTGCCCACAAAGCTCTCCCTGGCTGGGAAGGACTGTGGATAGTTTAAGGTGGTCACGAGAAGGTCTGGGAAGGATCCCTGGCTGTGCTGATGCTGTAGGGATGGCTTAAGTGCTCCACAGTCCTGGTCCTCCAGTTGCCTGGGCCAAGGTCTCATGCTCTCGATGTCACACCAAAGCTGCCTGGATACGTGGGAGCCCCATGTCCCAGTAGGCAGCAAAGGTGTGTTGGTGTTGACCAGGGCTTCAGGGCAAATCATGAAGGGTATTGCCCACTGTGTCACCTGCGTCTGCAGGACCTGGGTCTTACCCATGTTGGAACAGGTTAGTGCCTTAACATCTTCCTCTGGAAATAAACACAAATTGCAGGAATTCATAAAACTATCTGAAAATGACAACACTGGCAGTGTCCCTGCTGAAACTCACTTTGTCTCTTGAAAATATTCCCTGGGGATGCTCAAAATTCTTTTTTTTTCTTGTATTTGGAAGAAGAAGGAACAGGCAAGAAAAGTGGAGATACTTATCCCTAATCATCTAAGTAGCACACAGAACCATTGGGCTGGCAGGGAATGACTCAGAATGAAGATGAACCTTTTGCTATCATAATCTGAAGAGTGGGACAAGCATCTGCCTGTCCTGTCTGTATGTTTGTCAAAGTAATGCAGTAGAGACTGCTTGCTGTATAGAGACTGAGCTCTCACCATTCTCACTGTGGTGGAGCTCATCAAACCACCCACCCATAGGTGTCTTCTGCATAAAACCCACCAGCGTTAGGTTCCCTCCACAGCAGTGAAGCCAACACTTCCAGCACACAATTTATCCGCTACACATTTGTATCTAGAAAACTGAATCAAACATCTAGTCAACGTGGTCGGTAGTCTGCAGAGTGCCATAACTCACTCTTTATCAGGCACCTACATATGACTAGCTGGATCCCTGCCTAGATTCTGTTAGCTGTTTTAACTAAATCTCCATTGGGCTTCCAAATCACATGGAGACACCTCTGTCCAGACACCTACGCTGGCTGTCTGTATCAGTAAGAAGAATCTGATCCCTATCTTGGCTTTCCAGTGCAGAAGGAATGGCATAGTCATGACCGCTGTGGTCTCTGACCTTCACAGAACGGAAGCAAAAAAGGTAAATGGAAATTTCTCCTGCCTTGCAAATGACCCTGGGATTTGCAGATCACTCAGTGCTTGTTCTGTGGACACAACAGGTGGGTTCATCACCATTGCAAAAAATACAAGTTGTTTTTAAATCAGATTAGATAATCTTTATCAGAGGTTGCGTTCCAGGTTTCCAACAGGACTATGTAAGAACCCAGTGTTTCTCCTTCCTTGAAATGGCAGCATCTGAGAAAATATCTTGATATTCTCCTACTTGAAAATAAGTGGAGGTGAATTCTAGAGAGGAGAAACTAGAGTTTTCCCCAGGGACATTCAGTTATTTGTAAATGGTGACTTGGTTTCTAAATAGGCAATGAGACCAGACAGGTCCTCCAGGTATCCCAGATTGTGGATAACAGCAGAAACTGCTGTCAGATGTGTTGTCACATCACACCATACCTGGGATCTGAAGAAGAAGGACCTGCAATTCATTTCATCCCTAACTGCACACACTGCCCTGGGGTCCTGGCTTGCCTGACTGCAAAATTTCAGGCAAGGACCTCTGTGATCTCCGTCATTAGAAAAATCTTTGCAGGCGGCTGGGATTTAATATGTGCAAGTGGCAGCGTAAGAGTGCACCAGTCCATGGGCGCCAGCTATTGAAAAGCAGTCGTTTTGCTTATCTGGATCCGGCTCTTACCAAGACTGCCACCCCTCCTTCTCAACGGGATGGAATTTGCTGGCGCTGCTGCAAGTCTATTCTGTCTTTTCAATAATTGCCACTGCAGTGCAGCGTCCCAGGGTGTTGGCAGATATGCTTTAGAGTAGGAGGGCATTGCTCCGCAAGCCTTTGCTTTGAGAAAGAAAATTCCCCAGAATCATCATATTAGGCCCTATTCCCAAAACATGTCTAGACAGAGTTATTTAGGATGGGCTGTATTATAGTGTCCTGCCCTAAAGAACTAACTACCGCTGAATTGGTTATTATTTGTTTAATGAGGGTACTGCCGTTGCACCAAGAGAACTGGAGATCCCTGACTCCCTAGATGCTATTCTGAAATAAAAAGCTTGAAGCACGGACACCCATGCCTCAAAGCATGTGCAGGCTAAAAAAGATGAGATAAATAAAGAGAGGAAAGAAACAAGTGCAGAAAAAGTGCAAAATTACTCACTTATTAAAGACTTTGGATCAAGCACAGATAAATGCAAGGACAAAACTCTGACTTTTTACCTGTATTTTCTCTACCCAAAACTTTCAGAATTCACTTTCAGGGCAGGTCTTTGGCAAGAGGGAGTGGGGAAAAGTACGAGAATTGTTTAGGTTTTGCGAATCTTTTGAACTTTCAAACTTAGAACAAAGTGAAGCCGGATATTTTGTGAAACTCGGGGTATCATGAAACATTCCTCCCTGCAATTTAAGACGTTGTTTGTACAAGTGAGATGCCCTGATTGGTTTCTTTGACTTTGTAACTGAATGCAAGACTGTGTTATGCAAGCTATAATTATTCTTCCTTGGAAACAATTTTCTCTTTTACTTTCAGGATTCTTTGGGGAATAGGTGGCAGCTCAAAACAGCGTGGTTTGCCAAAGCTAAATACAACAAAATCTTCCAAAAAGTTTCATTCTGTTCTAAATCTATATCGTAGCAATTCTGCTAAACTTTAAATCTGGCAGAAGAATGTCTCTTCTCCTAATCTTCTCTTGGGTACCAAGTGTTATCCCAGCACTATTGCTTCAAAGTAAAACTCACTGGGGATTTAGTACAAATAAACACTTCAAGATCTGACTGTTTCAAGCGGAGTAACACCAAGTTCTCTGAGACTGGAGGAGCAAGCTTATTAACTTCAGGGTTTACACATTTGACAAGAAAAATAAAGGAGTGAAAAAGGCTATCTGGAAATTTCAGGCAGGGTTGAATCCTAGTACAAGCCTCCACACCAAAGGCTTGTCTACACTAGACTTCTGATTGAAACATCGTTCTCTTGCAGCCAGACTTTGCACTCTGGTTTTGGTAGAAGCACTTCCGTAGCTAGTCAGCAACATTTATTTTAACTACCACGAAGCCACAGCCCTGAGAAAGTAGAATCATGACTAGCTAGTCTTTCCATTTTGAACTGTGCCATACAGAAGAATATCAGCATCCTAGAGTTGTGAAATAGGTTAAGCTTCTAGGGATGATAGATCCAAGGGATGGAGGGATGATATTTTTAATTGTGAAGGTCTCACTCCAGATCCTACTTCAGAGCCAAATGTGAGGCTTGTGATAAGCAATGGGTTTATTTTTTGTTCAGGATGAAACTAGACTCAGCTGAGCTTTCAGGTTCTTTCCATCGTTTTTTTTTCCCCTGTAGTGTACTTCCATAGTCTGAAGTATGTACACAGCCTTGCAACTCGTCCCTGCCCTGGGCCACTCTGCTTTTCAGCCACTCTGCTCCTAATGACACCAGGGCAGTTTTCTGGGGAAAGCTATGGTAAATGGGAGCACTGGAAATGTCCTAAAGGTTAATCAGGTCATCTTATCTCAACCTCCATCTTGTCCATCCAGCCACTGTTGCACCTCTGGGCACTGCACCTGCAGGACCTGTCTACACCAGAGGACACTGGCATTGCAGGGAGAGCCATGCCTCCCAGTACAGACTGGGACAGACACAAGCTGCTGTGGACAGGGGCATGGTGTGTGATGGTCTAAGCCACAGAAAGGGGCTGCAGAGAGGGACCCAGATGGCCACCCTGCAGCAAAGGAGCAGGAGCAAGAGCTGCTACCCACCCCTTAACCCACCCGCACCTCCCACCCGCCTGGGAAACACAGACCTGTAGAGGCAGCGTACGCTGACAAAGGCTTTTTCGCTGCTGAGGTAATCCTGCCACGTCTTCACAATGATCTAAACTAGGCCAACACAAGCACTGCTAGCCTAATTGCCGCTGCACCAAGGATTTTGCCAGGAGAGCTATGGTGGCTCCCAGTCATCTTCAGGCTCAGAGATGCTCAGCATCAGGATTAGGGTCGAGCCTGCCTGCAGGCAGGTGTCTGGATGTCAAGGTGTTGCAGTTCAGTTCTTCCTTTCTTTCCCCTTTTCCACAGCAAGCAGCTGTGGAATATGAACACCTCCCTATCCAAATCTTGGATATTTCCCACCACTACGTGCTGCAGATGACTGCACGCGCCCAGCCAAGAGAAGACAAGGAAATCAGGGTCAGCTGCTTTGAAGCACTTTTCTTCCAGACTGCTTGTTGTAGCCCCATCCCACACATCCATGCTGTGCTTTGGAAAGGACACCTCACTCATGTCCCTATCTACCCCCAGCTGCAGGACCAGGAATTTTTGATCCAGACCAAGGAGGGACATCCCCCTCCATGTTGTCCCATGCCAGGCAGCTTTTCCCAACCTCTGTCTGAGATGCTAGTGAGGTTTTCCAGTCCAGGCAGTGGTGTCTCATGCCTTGAGCACAGCCCCCGCCCAGAGCCGGCAGCGTAGGTATAGCCCCAACCCTCCAACCTTACCCCTCTGCCTCCCCTGGAAAATGACATCACTGTAGACAATTTACTGTTAATCAATAGGATTTAACAGAGCCAAACACAACCCCGAAAGAAACAGCTGATGCAGCTGTATCTTGTCAGCAGTGAATGCGAAGGGAAGCACGATCTGCCTTTGTTGGCATTTTCTGCTTTGTCTCTGGCTAGCATTTGCATCTCCTAATTAAAGAAGTATGGGCAACTGTATAAATATATATATAGCATTGCATTAAAGCCCTGGGATCTCTCTGACAGCCCAGCATGATGCAGCAGCATTAGTAATGTTTGTTGTACCATTTCAAATGACCTCATTTGGAGTGGAATTACAGTCAGCCTGTGCGTGTTCTAACCCAGACAGTTGCAGGCACATGAGTTTTAACAGAAATAGATACACTGACTTGCATTTAGCTATCTTTTTCTTTATAAAGGCCATGAGTACTCTAAGTAAAATCAATCTGTGCCTGCACAACTAAGTGCGGATTACATTCTTATGCTTTCCATCAGATAAGTGAACTTTCAGGTTGCGATGGTGAAGTGTTGGAAGCTGACAGAGGGAACTGTAATTTGGCCTCCTCACACACCAGGACTAGGTCTTCAGCTTCTTCTCCCCCAAAACATCTTCCTTCTCCATGCACAGGATGAGCTACTCTTCAAGGATGGGTCAACATTCTGCTGGGGAAGGAAGGAGAACCGTGAATGAAGCAAAAATGACAGGAGCACTTGTTATGGAAGGTGACTTTTTCCTGCTAGCCTTGCCTCTGAAGAGGATGATTTCAATCAGTTCCGCAAGGTTTTCCATATTTATTCCATATCACCTTTCTGTAAGCAACCGGTGCAATTCCAGGCTCATTTACACGTGGGTCACTTTAGTGCAGGGCAGTGTCATGTGCAGTACGGGATGGAAATGCTTTTCCACTGACATCAAGAGTTGAATTTGGTCCAGAGGTGACTTTACAATCTCAGGAGTCATCTTTCTTCCCCGCTGAGTTCTCCTTTGTTCACAAAGCAGCATGACCTGTGTCAACTATTGCTTGGCAAAAAACAAACAGGGAAGGATTTGGATTTCTTGGATTACCTACAAACTGTATTTGGATTTCTTGGGTTACCTATAAACTGGTTCTTAAAGCATCAGTGAGGGTGACAACTAACCCTGCCCTTCCAGCTGCCAGTGTTTAAATACGTTTCTCAGTCTTAAAAGCAGGAAGCAAGATGATAAGTTAGATTATCTAATCATTATCTCAAGTAAGGAGGGCAGCTGGGTCAGTACAACACTGCTTAGTGTGACAGCCAGTATATAAATAGGATCAGTACTTACAGATCAGGAGACTGTTGGTGGCCAAGGTTAAAAGAATAACTAATGTATAAATATACTACGATCATGCTCAGAGTCTGCTTGTGTTTCCTGGAGAATCTGTGCAGAAGGCTGAGCATAATGAGCATTCACAAATGACCTCGTTAAGAGCATCTAGGGATCTCTGAAGGCACCACGGGCGGACAGGAGAGGGCTGGATGCCTGCCAGCTGAGGACAGTGGATCTGCGCTCCCGGTTTGCCACTGACTCCTGGGGCGATGATGGAAATCTGCTTTTCCCTCCCCCCGACCTGGAACAGATGCAGCACAGGCCTGTCGTGGGGACCGATTAGTTAATAAGATACCGTCGTCCCCCAGGCAGGCAGGCAGAAACATGAAAAGATGAAGGGATGCACTTGGGCTGTGCTACGAAGGCAGGGAGGCTGGCATGGATCTGGAGGACTTTCTCTGGGTTCACGCTTCAACGAAAGCTGAGCCAGCGTGTCTTCTAGAGCCCACGGCACCATTCACACAGCAAAGGGACCTCATTTAATCACCGGGACTGCTGCGGCAACCAAGAAGAGAGCTGCAAAGGGGAGGCTCAGGCTGCTCCCTGCCAAGGAGCAGCAGACCTCGGTCCTCTACGCTCACTGGACAAAGGCAAGGAATAAGGGTCAAAATGATCCCCAGTGACTTCAAGACGCAGGTGGACGAGGAGCCAAAGCAAGATCTCAGCCTGGCACACAGTCTGCACGAGGCACTGTGCCTTGGGAAGCCGAGGGTCACGTTTTCGCTTCCAAAAGCCATTGGTACTAAGTGCACGTTACCACAAAGGGTTCAAGTTTGCGTATTTCCTGAAAAATCTCTCTGCCTTTGTGGAAGCCACAGTGGATGAGCACAGCCTTAGCTTTCAATGGTGTTTTACCATCCTTTACTTCCCCCCCCAAAAAAGATTATATAACCCCATCCATTTTTAGAAATGCAGACCCAGGGCTGCTCAGTAGATCAGTCCGATATGGATCATTTCAGCCTTCATGACTTCAGAAAGCCAAACTCTCCACAGCGCAGGACAAGGCTCAAGTCAGAGGAGGAGGGAGGGTGAGAACAGAGCACTTAAGGGGCACTGGCAGCATTTTTTTGTGTTGCAGCATGTGCCTTGGTGGAACAGAGGACATGTTATCCTGCTTGCACAGCATTTTCTGACCTGGTTTTGACCCAAGAAGCATTTGCATTCATAAATACTTGAGTCGTATCCCTGGGAGGTGAGGAAAGGGAGAGTGGGTTTATCAAATCTGGGATCACTGCAGGGCTTGAAAAGCAATCTTTCTTCTTCTCTCTTCCAGATCAACTGTAAACCAGGCTGCATCCAAGAGGGCTTGTTTATTAGTCTTTGAAATGGACAGTTTTTCCAAGACAGCTTCCCAGTCGGTGACCTTTGGTTGAGAGGACAGTGAAACGGATTCATGGGGTCATCCTGCTCCCCACCATGCCCCCAGAAAGGTGCTGACTGGATGACTTAACTCTGGGATACTTTACCCAATACTGCTGTTCTTTCTGGGAGAAAAAGGCCTGAGAAGGGTGTGTACCAGAAACTACCCACCTCTTCATTTCCCCACAGGAGGGCCCGGAGAGATGGGGGAGCAGTTTGGGGATAACTCAAGGTGGGTGGTGAAGAATGGGAATGAAAGTCAACGTGTAACCAGAAAGGTTAGAGTACCATAGACATCCAGGCACTTCTCTGCATCTTGAATATGAAGCACAGTTCTCGTGCTCTGAAAAAGACAAGCAAAAGTGGAAGAGATAAAGAGAAGAGCAGTAAGGAGGGCTGAGATACTGATCTGACCCTGCATGTCAAGAAATTAAGCATTTCAGCTAGAAATGGGGTGTTGCAAGTGGAGTAAGATGTCTAGAAGATCATGAGTGGCCTGAAAGAGGTGAATAGGGAGTGACTGATCACTGGAACTGCGGAGAAAGTACAGGGTACTCAGTCCCTTGGTCTTCCGTACCATGACCACTCCTGTACTATGTTGCGATGTGTGCTAGGCACTGCATGGAGCAATCTTGATGCAGAAAGTCCACCAACTTCTACACAGAGAAAGCAGAGGAGCCGTTGGAGAAATTCCTGGAAAGCCCAGCCGATTTCTTCAAACCAGCCCAAAAGAATACATCAGGGAGCTAAAATCAGTGCTTTGGGAAAACACAGATGATCACTGATTATTGATAGCTTGCTTTACGGCCAGCTGTTAGACCAAAATTCGGGGGGAACATCAACCCCATCTTTAGCTCCTGAGCCTTGGCCCGGCCATCGTATTTGACTGACAGAGCCGTCAGTCTTACATCAGTGTGTCCTGACAAGTGGTCTTGCTTCACAGGGGATTACACTTGCTAACACAAGCAGGACAATAGCACAAAAATAATGGGGGTTTTGTTGAAAATCATTTTATGGCTGCAAGAGTAGCCAAGGCATGCTATGCAAAAGCAATCAGAAAGCCCTACGATGTACCTAAATAACATCTATTCACTAAGCAAAATTAAGATCTTCAGGAACTTGCTCTTGCTATATATAGCATGGGAAGTCCAGCTCAGCCAGACTGGGGTGGTGAGCAAAAGAGAAAAAGGCAGAGGGCAAAGTAACATTTTTACTTTCATTTATGTCTTTCTACAGTGAGTTTAAGTCACTATCAGAAGCCGTTTCTGTAACTGCTTGAGGAAATTTGCCTGTAACATCTCAGTTTGGGTAATGCTCAGAGGGGGCTTTTTGCTCTCTCTTCCCAGTGGCTGCTGGGGAGGTGATTTCCAACCAGTGCAATGGGCGTCTTCGAAGTGCCAAGTGAGTGGTGCTTCTTAACCCACTGAGCACCAGTCGCAGTGCTTTGCTCTCACAGTTACCCTCAGCTTCAAGAAAGCATCTGAGCAGTGCTGGGGATGCTTCTTGGGGTCCTGTGGTGACACTTGCGTCCTGTTGAATTCAAGAGGTACTGTGGCTTTTGTTTAGGATTTATCTAAGATAAGGCAGCTCAGTGGTAAGCAGAGATCTAATTTCAATTCCCTACTTTCTTTGCTTTTTTTTTTTTTTCCTCTGGGATCTTCATTACATCTGTCTATACACTTCAATTTTCCCAGCAGTCGAATGGGAATAACTCTTACCTTCTACCTGAACAGTAGTGGGGGAGATAAAATAAAGGTTGCAAAGAGTCGAGATAATGCTGTAACAGGAGCTATAAAAATACCTACAGAAAATAGGCCTTTATATTACCATAGGAGTTGATGAGTAATGCATGCTTGTTTAAAAGGCAGGTGACTGTTGAAACGTCTCAGGTTCATTGGGGTATTCCAGTTACATGCGGCACCAAAATCACACCATCTTCTTTCCCAGCCTTTGACAGAGCAGCCAAATGTTGGCACACAACTTCCACTTTCACTTCAGGCAATATCATCTCTGCCTGAAAGCTCATCCCGTGCCTGCGTAAGCAGCTCACATCTGAACCCATCATCCTTTTCTTGGTGCTGGTGGTATTTTTGGGGAACTTTTTTTTTTTTTTTAAGTATCATATTGCAAAACAAATTTTGCTTGCACAAAAGCAAGCTATAAGCATGAGGGTGAGGGAAAACCTAATTTCTCATCACCAAAATATTCTTCCCCTTCTTTGCAGCTTTAGCAGAGGTGATGGGCTCCCTGCAATGACACATTCCTCAGTGTCAGGTCATGTGTCGGGAACCTGGACAAGAGGAGGAGACGCAGTCCTGTCACACTTGCATGACTGCTATCTGGTTTTGATTCTCTGTCCCCCAGGATTTTTGTGCACGAGTAATTTACCACAAGGGAATGTGCCACAAAGGGCACAGTCCCAAGGCAGGTAGCAAGCACCCCAGGAACATCAACAGCAGAGTCAAAGTGCTCCCCACTGAGCTGAATGGCACCTGAGGAAGAGGAGGGGACATGTTGCAGGCTTAGGGACAGCCACTAGATGGGGGCACGAGCACACAGGGCCACAGGGCCCCAGCTGGCCCCCAGGAGCATGAACACCAGGTGGTGACACATCACCAACCTTCTCTGCCCCTTGGCATGGCCCAGGCCTCTCCAGGGAAATGGGTCTGCCAGCCATCCACCGAGGTCAACAGAGCGCAGCCATGCATGCATCCGTGACCAAAATATCAGGGCGCCCGCAGTCTCTCCACGGGGAGAAGACTCGACTGCGTTACGGCTTTTGGGGGCTTAGTGGAGGAGCCAGTGAAACTACATTGGGGGGCACGTGGCTCCCTGACCCCATGGTGGGGGGCAAGGCAGCGGAGAGCAGCTTTCCTCCTTGTGTGCCCAAGGCTGCTCACATTTTTTGCAGAAAGTCAGCTTTTCCACGAGCCGTAGAGCTTTGCTCTTGAGATCTGCTCCAAAAGATTGCCTTGCTCAATACTTCCAGCCAGGCGATTATCTCTCAGACTATAAAAAGATGTCTGCCCACTTCTCTTGAGACCTCAGCTCTTCAAAACCATCACTGGAAACAGCCTGGGGGGTTGCTCTCTGCTGTCTGCCTCTTGATGACGTCCCACAAATCGGCTCTGACTGAACGCAGTGCTGCTTTCGTGGAGCCCGGAGGGACTGGAGCATGTGAAAGCTCCCCCCGATCACAACATATCCTACGTGCCCTCTTGGTGAAGGAGCACGTTCAAGAGGCTGCCAAACACATCAGCCCTGGAGCCTGAGCAACGAGTTGAATCGGCCCTGCAAATCTGTCATGAACTGCATTTTATACACACATTTTATATATTTCCCGCTCCAGAAGGAGCTGGGGAGGGAAGGAGAATTGGCCTCTTACTGGGAACACTAAGCCCTGTTTAGTGTTACCAGTTCTGCAGAAACATAAAAAGGCCTAAACAGATTCAGCCAACGATGTGTCATCAATTAAACAGAGGCAAGTTTTACAAGGGAAGAAGCTTTGGCTAATGTACAGTCCTGATGACATATCCATGGAAAGGCTCCTTGAGCAGCCGCCACTTCACACCCATCCTGCGGGTTATGAAGGAGCCAGTGAAACTACTTTGGGGGCCACTTGGCTCCCTGACCCCATGGGGGGGGCAAGACAGTAGAAAGCAACTTGCCTCCTTGTGTGTGTGCCCAAGGCTGCTCATATTTTTTGCAGAAAGTCAGCTTTTCCAGGAACCCTCGGCGGGGAGCTCACAGCCAGCCTGTCTCCTGAAATGACTATTTGCACCCCCAAAATAGAAAGATCCCCATCATTTCTTGTGTCCCTGCTGAGCAACATTGGTCCGGCAAGTTTTCCCTCTGCTCTGAGGCGTGAGAATTAGTGCCATGCACTTTGAAAACCTCTGGGAATTTAGTGGTATATGTCAAGACCATATGTCGCACAGAGGTTATAATAAATCCACATCCCTTTTCATCCTCCAGCCCCTTGTGGTCACCATGGTCTAGAAACATTTGATCTGAGATTTTGGAGTTGCAAGTAATTCTGTCCAGGCTTTTCCCAGCCAGCCTGACCCTTGATAGCCTCTGCCAACTGAGGAAACAGAGAGTTTTTCAGGGGATGTTGTTTCCTGTCTGTGACTGACGCTCCTTGTGCAATGCAATAAGAAAACAGCTCGTTGTGAAGCCTGTCTTTACGACCGGCACGTGACAAAAATTCCTGTTTCTCCTTTTTGCTAAGGCCCAGCTGCTCCTTCACTGATAGAAGGGAAATCCCTGCAAACAGAGAGCAAAGTCAACGACATACAGTCGGTACCTCGTGAGTCAGCAGGGCAAAGTTCTCCTCATTTCCCTTCTGCCAGCCCAAAGCTGCTGAAAAGATGATGTTGTTGTTGTTGTTGGGTGGGGTGTGTTTTTTCAGCTCAGCAATTTCTGGAGTCTAATGGCTGACCCTGACTTCTTCAGTTATGGTTGTGGTGTCTTCATGTGCAAACACTGAGCAGGTCCAGGTCTACTTAGCATCTGAATTCAGAGAAAACAAGCTGTTTTCAGCCCTTGGTGGCAGAGGACCAAGAAGTCTCAGTTCTGCAAGTTGGTACATTGCTCTTCGGGGTGAAGTTAGAAGCGACTTTTCCTCTGAGAACTTCTCTTGCCTAGAAACACCCTTTTCTCTTTCGCCTGTTCTTTTCTCTTTTGTACTGAGATACAATCTTTGCTGCCGAGATGGCTATGACAGCCGAGGATGGCGGCTTCTGTTGAAATTCTGGCTTGACTCTCCTTCTTGAGGGACTCAGAGGGCTTAGCTCTGCATGCTTGGAAAGGACCGTCTGGGCTTTGTGCCCTATGATGGACAAAGACTTTCTACTTGATCCAAGGAGTTCCATGAGAGTGGAATGGGATTATCTGGCCAACGTCACCAGCCTCTTTAGTCTCTTCTTTGTATGCTGGCAGAAGAAAAATGCTGATTCAGCAGGCACAGGAGCAAATATCAACAGAGAAAAATGCACAATGCACATGCTGGCTACACTTCTGCCCCTTATTTCTCTTTTTCTTTCTGATTTCCATGTTCCCTGCACTCAACAGGTGCATTTGAGAAAGTCAGATTTCCAAAGCCAACGGATGCTCCACAGAGATTTGACCTTGTCTATTTTAAACACTTCCTATCCCAGACCACAAAGGGGATTGGAAACTCTGCCTGGGGACAAACTCAAACAGACCTAGTATGTCTCAGGAAATTCAAGCCATGTTGTAATACAACTAAACAGAGACGCAAATAGGTGGCAATGGCTTCTGTGAAGGTTTGTGTGCTCAGCAGCTTTTTTTTGCGGGGGGGCGGTTCTCTTGGTCTTCCCTGGTAGGACACGGAGAGTAGTGGCTGAAAGGAGAGCTGTATCCACACTCTCCTCCTCCAAGTCCTGAGATGTCATTTATCGATCCATTTTGTGCTCCAGCTCTAGCACCCAGAGTCGCAGTGACCCACTCTTGGCCCTCCCTCTTGCAGGCTGTCCGTCTTGGCTTGTTGCTTGTATTAGTTTCCAAAAACAACTCTGTGTGAGCTGTCACAAGCTCATGGCAATTGTCCATCTGAAAATCTTCATTAGATATTTCTGATAAAATGCGTGTGCTACTTACTGGCTTTAAGATGAAGCTTTCAAATGAGTCTGTCTTTCATTGGGTCAGTGCTCCTTCAGGCGAACCTGCCTAGAGTAAGCATAAAATTTCCTCTCCCCTAAACAAACTCAGATATTTAGGCTGAAAGTGAGATTCAAAACATCAAGGGTTCAGTCAAGTCAGAGGGATTTGGATAACTCGCTCTCTCCAGGTGCTTTGAAAAATTACATCTTTGCTAGATGCAGCACAGTCAGAGCAGGTAGCACGGGAGCAAGGCTGAGGTTTCATCAGCTGCAGGGGACTTTCAGGGTGGACTCGAGAAGACATTTTACTTCTATACGCCTCTTTTTCACCATGTGCAAAATGAGGATCTGGTTCCTAACCCTGGCCTCCTCTTGCTTTGTAAAGCTCTTTGAGATCAAGGGCCGAAAATGCTAGATAAAACCTTGGCAACATTATTATTTACCCACACAAACAAGGGAACTGGGTCTTGCAAAGACAACATTTGGCTTTAAGTCATTCCCTCAGCTCTATAGGAAAACAGTCTATGCACAGGCAGGGTGTTAGTCACACAAGGAAAACAAGCTGTCGGGCAAGAGTTTTGCTTTTCTTTTATCTCCACCTGTTACCCAATTTTAATGTGTTTTCCTTAGGGAAACGTTTTCAGCCGCTATTGCTACTGCTAGAGAAACATAGGAGTGTATGAGTGCCTGAGAGACTGAGCGCCGCCTTGTTCCTTATTTGTTTCCCAACATAATGAAATGGTGCAATGCTCATTGTTTCAGGCAAAAAGAAAATCACTCCAGGAAAAAAAAACCATCCTTTTGGATATTACTTATGGCAGCAAAGATGCTTTGTGTGTGCATGAAATGTTTGTCTTTGCATTACTTTCTTCCGTATTGCTGTACAACCATCCATTTCCTTTGCTTTCTCCTCTTCCCCTATCCTCAGACGCCTGTGCTCTCCATCCAGCCTTCTGCAAGGCTTCTGCGTGCATATTAGGCAATTAAAACTAAGTGAGATTGTCTTTTGTCACCCCCGGCATTTGGACCCACAGAAACGTACTGCGGGTTTTAAAAGAAGCAAAGGGCAAAGATCTCATTTTACAACAAGGCAGAACTTTATGGGCTCATTAGAAAATTGCCCGTTATTAATCCTGCTGAGAGTAAAATTGGCCTGGCGTAAAACAGCCCAGCAACAATCCTTTCAATCGATCATGCTGATTTATTCCAGTGTATACTTTGGTCCAAACTCAGTCACGGTCAGTGTTGCTGAACCCTTAGATAACAGGTGCCAATCTGCCACGTGTAAAACATCTTCAGCTTGAAACCTGGGATTTAACTGAAGCAAGACAAATCAGCCTGAAGCTGAAACCACTTGAAATACCAAATCTAATTTGAGACGGAGCAAGCAGTGAGGGAGATGACAGGGGTTGCAATGCTCCGTGGCGCATCTTCAGAAGATTTTTCACACCCATGTGAATATTTGTCAAGCCAAACCATAAATCAGACCCTGCTAAAAATTTTTATCTGCTTTTGGCTTCAGGCATCGACTAGAAAGGACCCTTTGAGTCTGATTATGTTATGTACATCTTGTGAAATTTGCAGCAGTTTTATTCAGAATTAAGCAACAACATAGAATTCATCCCTTCTTTTGTGTTACCAGCCTGCAAGAAAGGGAATAAAGTTAACAAAACACTGTGAGATCATTCAAAGCACTCTCATTCATTAAAAAATTTATCATTGCAGCCTGACCCTGTCAGGAGACTTTAGCACAGCTACGTGACAGCCACTCTAGGTTGCTTGTCAGAATCCAGAGCTGGAGTGCAAAGGCAGAGGAGGATTTCATCCCGCTTTGCCCAGGGCAGGTATCGCTGAGCCGGTCACTCCTCTAAGCGGAGGCTCTCCAGCCGGAGCCCGCTTGGGATTGTTGACTTTGCTGCAGACAGTCGGGCTGGGGCAGACTCAGACAGCAACAAACCCTTTTTGAAAGCAGCTGGGAAACAGAAGCAAAGACATCCAGCAACCGCCAGTTCCTGCTGGACAAATTTAACCAGTCTGGCCCCAGCATTCCCGAACAACCCGCTTTCCTGATTTATACCCACTCAGCTCCTGCCTTCACTCAATTAAACCCCTAAATTCAATGTCTCCAGAAACATGGGACTAGAAAGGACTTCCAGGGTCCATTCCACAGTCACCCCATAATCCGATTCCCACCTTAAGTTTCTACAGCATCCTTTTAAAAGCTGGTGTGTGCAGGGGGTAATTTACCCACTCCCCAGGCTTGCTGAGAAGCACTCCCTGCCTTGGTGATTAGGACATGTCCTTGGCCCTAAGGTCTTATGGCTTACCCAGCAGCTTGGAGAATATGGGGAATAAGATCCGGTGTTGCTTCTTTTCTCCAAGCCGTGGTAGCTCCAGAAACTGTGAGCCAGGGTGGCTCCAGTTGTAGGTGATGGCATCAATGAGTCAGAAGGATGGGAGAAGACAGTAGGAAATGAAATCAGAGCAGAACTGAGGGAAGAGGCAGAGCTACCTTTAGCCTTGAAGACCATCTCCTTGGAGCTTTAACATTTACCACAGTGCTATGGGTGCAAATGTTGGCTCTCAAGAGGACAAAGCACAACACAGTTTAGTCTGAACTGGGGTAACTCAGTCAATGCTAGACCAGCAGATGACATCCCAAGGTGACATCCCAAACAAAGCCTGACACTCCCAGAGAGTGGAAGGGAAGGGTCTCCCCTCCCTGGGAGGGAGCTGGGCCTGCATTAGAAGTGATAACGTGTTTGTGCCCACCCATTGCAGACGACACCATGCCATTTCACAGCTTCATTTCACTAAGGGATGTCGGGTTGGTGCAGCAACTTGCCCGGCTCTGCCGGGGTTTCTCAGGGGCAGGCGGCGGCCTCCGAGCAGACAGCACGCCAAGCAAAAGCAAGGGAGAAGTGTGGTGGAGTTGGCCGCTACAATCACAGCCTGAGGTGCGGTGTTGGAGGAGCTGGACCACCGGCGACACCTTATCCATGCTCCTTGGTGACAACAGTGTTTTCCTCAGCCGCTGCAATAATCGCAGTCCTTGTGAAGGACCCCAAATCCAAGTTGCACGTGGGTTTTTCCTGCAGCAGTGCCAAAGGCCTGGGAATGTTCTCCCACCTTATCTGTGTTGGTTATTGCCTCTCTCTCCCATTTTATTATGTCTAAAATAGCTCTTTCAGCCCCAAGACCACTAAGAACATACACATGCCATTCTGTACTCGCTGTCCACCCTCTGCTGAGGAAGCTGTCAATATTGCAGCATATGCTGAAAAATGTAGAACTGATGTTTCTCTGCGGCAGGTCCTCATTTTAAGTCTCAGTGCAGTGTCCGCTCTTCCTTAAAAAGGCACTGAGTGAGATGTGTGTGCTGGATGCTGCCTGGGGTCACACCAGACATCAGTCTGCAGGAGGCACTTACACAAAGTGCGAGTTTCGTTAGGAATCCAGTGCATTGAAGCTAAATCTACTGCGCTAGGGCTTAAAAGATTAATCTGACCTTACAGATAGATTAAAAGTTAAATATATTACCAGATTTACCCATACACTACCATATATGTACACACACACACATATGTATGTGAGGTGTGTGTGTATATATAGATAGAAATGTCCACGTACCTCTGTGTTTTTCAGGAGGTTTTATTTATTTGTATCAGGCAAATGAGAGCTAACTGGGCTTTGCCCTAGCACTTGCCTGTAAGCCTTTTGGGGATTCCTGCATTCATCTTCCCACTCCCTGCGCAGCATGTAGATACAACAAAGATGGGTTTTGGCACTTGTATCTACCAAAGAGATGCCACGTGCTGATAAGCAGTTTTCTGAAAACCTCACATCATGATCGCACATGTATTAACATTAATAATTGCCATGATAAGAAGACTTAGCTTAGCTTATGCACAGCCCTATTGGTCAGCAGGTTGTAAAGTGCTTCCAGGGAAAGTCATCCTCATATCCCTTTTTTAGGATGAAGGGATGTGAAGAGGCATGTCTGCAAACAGTGTACTTGAAATCAGGGAGCCAGCCTGTTTCTGCCTGATACTGGGGTCACAGTGTGAGGACAAGCTGTCTGCCTTTCCTACTGTACCTTCAAAGGCATTGAACCACCAGACACCCAGTCTCCCGCTGTAAGACAGACCCTTGCCCCACCAACTGGCATGAAGCAGCTTGTGTATTTGCTTTCATAAGGTCCTGTGCCCCAAGAGATATTTAGGATTTCTCTTAAAAAGCCATGGAAGAGCCTGCCTTGCTCTTCTCCAGAAGGAGCCACCTTACATCACGTGGACATCTATACCTCCTTCCCTCACCATCCTTGATACAATGAGGAGAAAAGGCCTTCCTTACTGTGCCAATTCACCTTTGCTTGGCAAAAGCACTCAGGAGAGAGCTCCTGAGCAGAGCACAGAAATCCAGCCATGTCCTGGGACATCCTGGCACAGGCAAGGTCAGCATGGTAGGAACATACTGTTGGGGTGTGTTCCTCAAGGCCACCAAGGTCCCCCCTGCTCGTGGGACCTCCACCTCCACACTGCAGAGGAGTACCAGGACAGCTGCTCTCACGCATTTGGAGAGGACTTTTGATTTGATTCCTTTACCTTTTCCACGTTCTTTCCAGTACACTGGAAGACTTAAGTAGCTGTCTGACAGCCACAGGGGAGTTTCGTTTAAATTCACTGGAATTAATTTGCCTGATTGGTGTTAGCCAAGTTAATGGCCAGTGCATGAAGCAGTCAGTTATTTGGACATTTTTTGGCTCTGGGAGAGGTTAAGTGAGGACAGTGCTGAGAGCTGCATTGAGATTTGGCAGCCCCAAAGGGGAAGTCTGTCTCAGAGAGCAACAGCCTGTTTTTCGCCTGAAAATGTATTTCCTCAGCCGCCTCTGAAAGTAAAGGTTAAACTTAATTTAAAGCAGAGCTTTAGCAGTCTGGATAATAAAATCAGCAGGAAAAAAGCTTGTTTCTCTTTTCTGCCTCTTCAAATACCATTTTTTCTATCATTGTCTTGTCTCTTGTCATTGTAACAACTCCCCATCTTGCGCTAACAGAGACTTTTTTTTTTTGAGTCTTGGCAAACCAGTCACCCAGCACTTCCAGGTTCCGGGAAGAGCTTCCAGGTTTCCTTGCTAAAATCCAGGGAAGCAATTCACCTGAACACCTCTTAAGTGTTCAGATTTTGTTCCTCCTGACACTGGCTTCTTATGCAGAGGAATAACCATTCCCACCTCATAAGGCTGTCATGAAAAAAAAAAAAAACCAAACCAAATACAACAAAACCTGTGGGAATTGTAGCCTGTGTAACAGAAAACGTGCCTGCAGTGGTGATAAACAAGCTTTGAGCTGGGATAGTTTAAATTGTTGTATTTTACTGGGGAAATGAAAGGCTACACAGTCGATCTCCTTGCACAGAGTCACACCTGTGGGAGAGCGTGGGACCTGAAGCCATCTGGAGCGGCCAGGGAAAGGGGGCAGAAGGGGATAAGTGGGAAAAGGAGATGACAGGTTTTTGTTTAAGTTTATGCTAAAGTACATGACATCAGGTACTGTCAGATCCAGGATATCATGCAAGAGGCAGATAAATCAAACAGCTTTTGCTGCAGCCTGCACTGATCATGGTTATGGACACAGCCAGCATCATCAAACACCCCACAGCACATATAGGATGAGAGGAAGAGTCGTTTTAAAGGAATTTCCCGGGAAATAAGATAACCACATATACACACGCAAAAAGAAAAGAGATACAAATCTTAGAATTTGAAGTTCCCCCCCCCCCCATATAAATACGTAAGTATGTACAGTTACTCTCTGACATGGCAGGTACAAATGAGGATCTTGCCGTCGGTGTGTATCGCTCAGCTCTGCCACTGCCGAGTCTAACTTCCACTCAGGATGGACGTAATGCACGACGACAGCTGGCCTTTGAGATGTGAGACAAGCAAACTGCTCTGAATCTCATTAAGACGATGGTTTTGCCGCTCGGCAGTGATTATTCATAGACGCAAAGGTTGGAGCCTGAGGGGGGTCATCGCAACCATCTCATCAGCCTGCTAGTGACTCAGCCCTGCTGTCCTGATTGAGCTGGACCACTTTATGGGAAAACATCTGGCTTGATTTAAGGTGTAGGGAAGGGACTCAGCGGATCAAACACAGACGGCTCTATCAGCATCTGAGCTAGTTGTTTGCATTGCCTTTGCAGAGAAACAGCCGTGTCCAGATTGTGGGTTATTTAACCTAAACAGGGAAAATGAATCACGCTTTCAAGTGCCTGATATTCCCCAGGGATTTAGAGGGGAATCTTCAGTGGTTAACTCAGAGGTAACATCTGAACAGTCAACATCAAGGGTGCAATTTATCTGCCTAAACGCTGTCGTCTAACGAAGACAAGTCACCTAAATATTGTCCCTCCAGTTTCACACATCATTTCCCAGAAGTGTGTGGTTTACTGGGGATTTCAAGAGAGTCAAGTGTTCACTGGGAGCACTGGACTGGAAGGAAATACAGGCTGGGAGCTGTACAGCTGGGTTTCAAGCACTGCCCTGTTGGATTCCTACAGCTCCGTGGATTTTGGAAGGCAGGCCCAGTTTGCCCTTGCCTCCAGCCAGTTCCCCAGCATCCCTTGGCCTCCCTCACCAAGGACCACATGTAGGGAAACAACCTTCCCACATGAGTGCAACCAACAGGGCAGGTGCGGTCAGCGTTGGCTTTTCAGTGGAGATCCCTTGTCTGGGGTAAGGACGTGAACCGCTTGGATGCAGCAGGATTACTAGAGATGGAAAAGCAAAGCTCTGTCCCTTTACTTCCTTTTTCAAAGCAGTTTTTATTGTCCAGAATGGCTTCTTATCTCCTGGAAAGGGGAGGTTAGGGGCCAGGGAATACCTTCAAATCTCTTCCCTGACCCCTCCATGCCTGGGAAAAAAGAAGAAGATCTTTCTTCTTCTAGGGCATAGGTTCATCTGCAACGCCAGGGAGAGCTGACCCAAAGACCTTGCTGTGGTACTGAAAATACAGCATGAAATCATTTGGCTTCTGATAGGCAGGAAGGCCAGATTAGATTATCACGACGCTCCTCTCTGGCCTGCAAAGCTGTCTGTGATTATTTAAAAAACAGCACTCCAAAGGGGGCCAGTGAGCCCACACCTTCCACTGTTGCCTGTTAATTGACTGGTCTGTCTCTCAGTGCTGATGTGCAAAGACATGTCCGAGCCTGAGCCATCCCACCTGTCATCCAGGGTATCAGTTATAATAATAAACCGTTGCCTTTCCTTGAACTAAGTGAGAGAGTGGATGATTGTTATCAGAGCATTGTGCCCAGTACCTGCCCATTGGTTTTAGGCACTCGGGAATGCTCAGACTGATAAGGGAAGCTATAAATCCTGGCAGTCACAAGCATATTGGACATGGCTGACAAAGTATTGATCTTCCCTTTTGCCTCGCAGCAAGGTCAAGGCAGTCCAGTGTTGCAACACCAAGGGGAATTCATGGCGGTGGCTCCTGGGAGGACATGACTTGCCTCCACCCAGCCCAGAGCAGGTGACTCCAGGCTGTGGAAGGGGTTTTCCAGGCACGACTTCTTCTGGGTACTTCTTCGAGTCCGGCCAAGGCAGCTCCTGTCTTGGGTCTGTGTTGGGCATGGGGTCTATGGGTCTAGCTTGAGATGTGGGCTTCCTTTGACAGCAGCATACCCAGGCCTAAATCCCAACAGGATGCTTCCCAGAAAACAGCTGCTAAGCACATCTGGGCGGGTGAGAAACTCCAGGTACCAGGGTTGAATGGTGCTCCTGAATGATTACCACAGGGCTGAAGCAGGTTGTTTCTGCACTTGTTAGGAAGGCCTTCCAGACCTGTCAGAGGGCTGTACAAGTTTATCTCCAGGGTTTGTGTGATCACACCATGCTGTCAGCATGAGAGAGTCATAGCACGGAAGGGAAGAAGAGGTGAAAGCATCCTTAGCGTTCTCTGTCCCTCCTCATCTCTCCAGTGAATTCTGTCTGAACCAATTCAGGGAGAGAAGTGTTGCCTTTGGGTTCATCCCCTCCCATTTCTTCCTTCAACCTCTTCTCTTAGACTCTCCTCTCCCTCTTCACTGCTGTTCTCAGTCCCCCACTTCCCTGTCCGTCTAGGAGGTCGTTGATGTTGTTCTCTTTCTCCTTATTGCCTTCCAGGTTGCAAGTGAAGCTGAGAATCTGCTCTTCTTGCTGGATAAAGAGGCTTTCCTGAAATTTCTCTGTAATTATCATTAATTTCTCTTGAATGCTCATGAAATCAAGCATATCTGAGCAATCCCGTCACTCCATTGGCTTGAGGATTGTCTACCCATTCCTGTGCATTAGGTTCATGGGAAATGCAGTTTCTGTATAACTGAAGGTTTCTATAATTTGAATTTGCATGCCCACGCATACACACAGTTTTACTTTTTTCCCTTGTGTAAAATGGAAACGAACAACTTAATTTCTGCTTAAATTCACTTGAATCTGTTTGCTTTGTTTTATTAAGCAGAAAGGAAGCATTTTGCTTGGGTCATGCTGACCTCATGCTCTGCTTATTTTCATTACACGGGAACTTCATAAAAGTGCTTTCCAGCATCTTGGACCTTTTTCTTCAGCTGTGAGGCAGCCTCCAAGTATGGACAATATTTTCCATGATACGCCCTGGACCTTGATTCCCACCATGCCCATGTCCATCCAGTGAGAGAAGTGAGTGCAGTGCCTGGCCAGGGGTAGATGGGAGCCTGATACAATTAAACGCAGACACAGATGGTCTCTGACAGCTCAGAAAGATTCAGGATAATTGTTATGGAAAAATACCTCACCCCATCCCCCCAGAAAACAACCAAAAAAAAAAAATCCCAAACAAACAGAAAATTTATTAAATTCAGGAATTTGAAAATATTTCCTTTGGACTAGAAATACCAAAATGAGGTCTTTCCAGAGACATGTTTTAGGGGAGGGATAGTTATTCTGGAAATGCTAATATTTCAGTCTGGTTTTGACTTATTGGGGAAGAAAACAATGGCATTCCTCCAGGCCAATAGTTCTTATTTCGACTAGCTGTAATGCAGTCCCACGTCCAGCAGTCTCCACACCTTCTTGGATCTGAGCAAGCCACATCTCTCATGAGAAATGCAATTCACCCAGGCTTTCTAGAGGCTGGCTCCTGTCCTAGTGGGTGCAAGAGATGGAGCAAGTTTGAGGCAAGGACTGCAAGAAAAATGGGGAAAGAAGACCTTTGGAGAGCTTCTAAAGCCAAAAGAGGAAATCATGAGAGTGGATTTCTTTTTGTTCAAAAGGGGAAAATGTAAGTTGAAATTAGTGTTCACGGCTGAAGCCTGCACCAACGATGCATTCCCTTTTCAGGATCATATGAGAGGCATGAGTCACACGCTGTCCCCATCTCTACCTTGGAGGGATGAAGTGCAGCATCGCAGTTTGCAGTGCAGTCTACTGGAAATAATCGCTTCTGGACAAAAGGCGTTGTTGGAAGCGGCTGCCATTTCCAAATGCCAGCATTTGGAAGCGTGCAAAGAATGACAGTCACAGGAACTGATGTTTGAACAGGAAAAACAGTGCCAAGTGCTATATTTGGGCATGGTTATTGCCATGTTTATTATTGTTATCACCATTGGAATTATACTTTTGGTTAGAGACTGTGCCTGAAATCAGATCTCCTTTTAGCAAGGGCTGTCTGCAAATATTGCAAGAGGCAGTCCTTTCTCACAGGACAAAAATAAACAAAGCTGTTAAAAAATATTCCTTTTTAGTTACAGCAATGTTGCCCTGCGTGTGCGAGCAGAATTGACTTCAGGGTATGCAAGAAAGCTATGCTAAGAGCAGCCCAAACCGTCTTTCTGAGAGATAGCTCCTCTTACCAAGGAGTTTTATCTCCTAGTAGACAAGAGGTGGAAAGAGTGAAGCATTGCCTTCTCCTTCTGAGGCACAGTGAGATGAAGCAACTTGCTCCAAAACCTACAAGAAGGTCTCCCTAAGCTCAGCCTTCCTATTTCAGAACAGTAGAAACCTAGTTTCTTCTAAACTGCAGCTTGGTGGCAGGAGGGTTTAATTACAGAAGCCAGTGCCTGGGCTACCTGACTCGGGAGAACCCATCTCTTAAAATCAAGCCTTCAAGGCAAGACCCATTAAGGTCATCTGGTTGGCCTGGATGCCCATAGCAGAGTAGGGGCTTGACTCCATGCCAATCACAGCCCCTAAACCGCAGACCAGTTCGTGGGTTTAGAGATGATTTTAAAATAGGCATCTGTTTTCTAGGGCACCAGAGTAGTAGGGTGTACGGGAGGCTGCCGAAAATTACACAGGGACAAAACTCATTTGACTAAACATAAGCATCGTGTGTCATTTTTTTCACACCGCAGTTTCCCAGCAGAACTCCAGCTGCTGCTCCCCAAGGGCATGGATCTCTCATAGACCTCTGTCATATCTGTCTGCCCTATGTGGGAATATCTCACGTGACAACAGATATCTCTGTTTAAGCAACAGATCCTTCCCTATGTGCAGGTGTCTCCCTTTGAGGTGGACATCTGACCTCCTGTTACAGTCAACAGAGACCTAGAGCTCTACCAAAGTGCCCACTCGGAGGTACCTAGAGCCAGTTGAGATGCTCTGGCTTACCTGAAACAACTAAGCAGGATAAATAGATAAGACATAAGATCCTCAAGGAACTTTTATTCCATTCTGGAGTAGCAGCAGGAGGCTGGGAGGTACTGTAGGACCTCATGTATGGCACCAGGCACCCCTGTGGGGAAACTGAATCACGTCCCTAACCTCTGAGCTATATCCCAGCCACCCCGTGTACCCTTCCCTGTTGGGTCTTAAAAATACTTCATGTTCTTTCTTACATTGAGTCTTGTTGTTAAAAATAAATAAATAAATGAGCTCATTTGTTCTTGTGACTGTTTTTCAGCAGAATCCCAAACGACTTTTTAAAGGAAAACGAGCTATTTCACGGGTGAGGAAAGCGTGGCACAGAGAGGTGAGATGAGATGCCTGTGGTCGTCCAGAAGGCAGAGCTGGGAACAAAGCCCAGTTCTCTTGACCATTAACCCAAGCCTCTAACCATGAGGTGAAACTGTGCATCGCAGCCTCCCATCCTCAGATCCAGCACAGGAGCTAGCGGAGGCCAGCTGCTGGCTGAAAGCTGCCCTTTTTCCCATAACCGTAAGTTGAAAAGGAGTGAAGTTTCCAACACTTGGTTTGTCTAAGCCCCTAAGCCTAGCCTCACTCTTAAACCTACTGGAGGGCAGATGTTCATCTCATGAATATTTGGGGAATCTCAGAGGAAGGTTTGGAGGACATGACCATATTACACTGTTTTGATGCACAAGGAAGTCCCAGTCGCATTTGCTGCAAGGCTTTGAAAATTTGAAATTTCTCTCTGTCCATTCCCCCTCCTGGCTTTGTGCATTGATATTCTCCACCATCAAGCTGCACTGAGGTGACTCTGTGTGCTGAATTTCAATTAGTGGGTAGGGGGTACGGTCCTCATACAGAAATCCATTAGAAGCTGCCTGCTATTGAAGGGCAGTGAACAGATAAATGTGATTGTCTATGAGTCTGAAAACAAAGGGAATGTGCTGTGATTTTACTGGAAGCAAGGTACTGTCGGTGGAAACAGGTCAATATAAAAATTACTCTCGTCTGCTGCATTGAAAAGTCTGGGAAAACTGAGATGAATAAGGAAAGCAATTTAGCTAGGAGAAAAAAAAAAGAAAAAATTAAGTTTGTTTTATTTTTAATTAAATTACAGCTGTAGTTTGCATTCTTTTTTTAAAATTCATGGGTTGCTTGAGAGAGAGGTCAGGATGCTCATTCTTCAAAGCTGATGTTCACGTCCCATGCATAGCAATTCAGAGCACAGGTTGCCTTTTCACACTGCGTTTATAATCTGCTAGCCATCCCTGGGGCTTCCAGGGCAGGTTGTAATAATTTTCTGACAGAGTCTCTCAGCTTTAGCTGGAGCAGCCACTTCTCCCTGGGTGAAGGTGAGTCAGATAAAGGCTCCATAAAGACCTGTGGGTGGCTGAGTTTGCATGGAGGTCCCACACTTCATTATCTCTGTGGATCCAGCCTTTAGACTCCCACTCTACCGCCCTTACAGTATGGAAATCCCTTGAAGAGCTGGATATCCAGTGCCGGTTGGCATGGTCTGTTTGGCCTCCAACTGCCAATCCCAACGGTAGCTTTGTTGTCTTGCAGATCCTGGGTCATATCTGCCAGCTCCACATGGATGTCTTGTACCTGGGGAAGTCTGAGCACATGAATCAAGGTCCTGAAGTAGGGTGAAACGGTTGCCACCTCCAACCCTAAACATCTTCCGGCAATTCACCTGGAATTGACAGGTGTAAAAGTAAGGCGGAAAGCCTTGCCAGCAGCAAGTCCCACAAGCTGTGCTGGCATCTTCACCTGCATGTTCTCGAAGAGGTGTGATATTCATTTAGTTTTGTCTCTCAGAGATGGGAAAGCCAGTTTCCCAGACAGGGCAGGACACATTGCAAGCTATAAACTTAACCCAGACTCATCTCTGCTTCACATTTCTGTGTCCTCCAAGCCTAATATTTCATCTTTTCTGCCCAGCAGGCCCTATTTCACAGCCTTCAAACTGTAGCCACTGCACAACATATCTGTCTCCAAGCATCACATCTATAACTTACACTTTAGTGCAGCCCTCCAGAGTTTTACAGAACCGTTAAATAGCGAGGATGACTCCTTGGTTAAGTGGGGAAGATATCCATGCACTGATGGTGTTTTCTGCACTGTGTCCTCCTTTGGCTTTTTCTTAGACTAGGAAGCTTGTAATTGCAATGCAAAATGTATGCTCAAACCGCCCGTTTTTCTGCGTGGTCCACAGTGCTACCGGCACCAGTGGTTGAAATGGGGAATAAATCAGATGAGGAAGGAACCACAGGACAAGCGTAGAGATCTCCTTGTTTTCCTGCCAAACCACTTCCCTCCTGCCCTTCCTTTCTGCTCTCGCTAATAGTTACAGTCCCTTGCTGCCTTGAGTCTTCACACATCCAGATCCCACTAATAGCTCTTCCAAGCGGAGAGAAAAATCCCGCTTATGGTCCTTTCTGCCTTGTGGAGCTGGCTGCGATCAAATTCAGGAGCTCAATTCGGTTGGTTGTTTCAATAGCACAGAGGTATCTGGTGCCATCTGAGACACCCTTGGGTGCCTGAAATACCTGCAAAGGACTTGCAGATGTGACACTGCACCTGTGGGAGGTCAGGGGTAGCTGAAGAGGCACCTTGAAGCTACACAGGATATTATAGCTCAAGCGGCCTTGGATATTTACATGTGGAACTAGCTTTCTGGATCCTATGGAATATGCTGAGTAAAGGCAGGATAAAGTTAATTAAACATCTGGGTCTAGAAACATTTGCAGTGCCCGAGAGTATCCAAAGCATTTGTCCAGTACTGACAGATACGACACAAGACCGCAGAGGACATCTGCTCTTCTACAGCAGCAGCAGCAGCAGACCAGAGAGGATGTATCATAGTGTCTTAGGTGGCAGCAGGCACCTACGCCCAGGCAGCTGAAAGCTGCCCTACGTCTCCAATGCGTATTTAGATTCACATGAGGACACCAGCACTGCAAGTATGAAAAGGGAGGTCTCTGGCTCTGGAGCTGAATCCCACCATAGACTGTAGACAGGTGTACCTGAGATGCTGTCTACACCCCTTTGGAAACCAGTGGATAAAATAGGCCCTTTTAGGACACAATTCATCCCGCTCTGGAGCAAATATCTATAGAAGTTCAGAATCATACCCTAAAATATATAAATAGCTCTATAGCAGACACAGAAGTCCTAGACACCAGAACAGAAATAATGAGAGCCCCCACCACCCTCCCTGCCTGTTCCACCATACTTCCCCACCCTACAGCATCCATTGTCTCCTGACTCATTTGGCTCCTACTTTCCTTCTGCATCAAGTTCACATTTCCCATCCTTCCCGTCCAATCATGGCAGGATTACACCTCTGCTCTCATTTCTTACCCTCTCCTATCAAGACTAAAGCTACTGCATACCTCCATCCTCGTCTTAATTCCTGCCTCAGGACAGCCTGTTCCCTGCCAGGCATGTCTTCACTCAAACACCTCCTTAAAGCAGACGCTGGAGCGGGGTACCTGGCGTGTCCCGTAATTGAAACAAACAAGGGGCGCAAGTTCAACAGAATTTAAATTCGGATCAGTGCAGAAGATCAGTGCATGATGTACCACCACCAGAAGGCCTGAAGACCTGGTGGGGCTGGAGGAGACTCCAGCCTTCGGTGCTTTCTGTTCTCTCTTTTTGCACAGCGCACAACTTTATGGGTGCTGATTTTACTGTAAAAATCACCTGGTAAGAAATACACATGTCCTGTGAGATAAATAAAAACACTGCAAAGCCCCTTGTGGGTGACTGATCCTTTTAGAAGGGCAGATGACCAGCTGTGATCAGTCAAGTCCTGGTTTCACCTTTCCACCCCATAGCAATACATGATATGCCACATGTTTTGACTCTTTCCTAGAGAGAGCAACCAGAAATGATGCTACTATCTCCCATGGCTTTTTTTATTTTTCAGCTGGGCTACAGCAATGAAAGATAAGAGTGGGACTGCAGGAGGTCCAAGTTATTGGAGTGATCTGAAGTCATGTGACACTAATGAACCAGAGAGCTTAATGCTAAACTTGTCCTTTAATCATTAACCATCTTGTAAACAGCATTAATCTTAGTCTCGAAGGAATTACTCTGCAAAAGGCTTTGATCCCAGCTTTTTGGGGAACAAAGCCCTTTGGGAGTGATTTTAAAATCACTTCCATTATATCAAATATGATGAATTGAAGAGAACCAGCACTTCTTGTTTTCACAGTGCTTCAAAATAGGCCAAAGATTTCTTTAGAGTTAGCCAAAAAAGTAAATTGCAAACACCTGAATTCTCCTTATTTTATTCAAAGTTTTTATTTCCACATGTGCTTACACAATATTATGCCAATCTTCACTGCCTTATCTGGAGTCAGCTGTTACAGAAACAGACTTCCCAGGGCATATCAGAAGTTGGCATGGGGCAGAGATAAGAGGTCAGAAAGAGTTCGAAACAGCAAAATGAGGACAAAAGGCGAGAAGGACCTATGATACAAAAACGCATATGCATGAGATCAAACAAGAAGGCATGTGAGACACAGTGCATGTGAGATGCAGCTGTATCTGCTCACTTTGGACCTTGTGGAAGGGTAGGATGTCTAGACCGTGCAGCTGTAGGAGTCAATGGGAGAAGGAGCCACATGCGGTAGGAGGAAGGGCAGCAGGAGAAAAGGGGACAACGAGGTCTGAAAACAGTGACTGCGGTTCCCGACTGCTTAAACCCATTTACATCCTGGCTTCTGGGTCCCTCTGCATATTTAGGCACATCTTTGCCTCTTGCCCTCGGGTCTGCGAATGCTCTAGGATGAGGGTTTGTTCTTCATCTGTCCAGTGGGATGTCAAACAGTGAAGTAGTCCCTGTGCCACAAGGCCCCCAGTCCTGTCACCATCAGTGGACACAGAAGATACCATGCTATGGATGCAGCAAAATCTCAGTATCTGCATTTTGTAATCCTGCAATTCATGGCCAGATCTTTCTGTGGCTCTGGCTGGCATTTGCAGTATCGATCATGCTTTCCGTCTAGGTGACATGCAGCTTAGGCATAGCTGTGCTAACTGGAAATAAGGATTTAATGCAGGGCTTAGGCACCACTGGCTTAGAGTAGCTGTGGCTCTGTGGAGGTCACAGCACATTAACCAAGCATTTCCTCAGCTTCTTGAGCAGGTTTTGCAATTGTCATCACATCCCACAGCTTCACTAAGAAGGTCGGGGAGGGTCCCACCGCCCGAGTCCCTGGGATGTGCTTCCTCCAACGAGAAGGAGAAGGAGAGGGCAAGGGTAAGTCTGTAGCCCTCAAGCTGAAGATCTCCCATTTCTCAAAGTCCTGCACTGCTGAAAGAACAGTCAGGGCACCTCTGTTTCTGGAAGGCAGAGAGGGTTTGGTCACCCAAGAAACAACATAAACACCTGACTTCAGGGAGTTCTGGTGGGGTCTGAAGCCAAGAACAAGGGAGGATGGAGCACTGTTCTCCTCAGCATAACCTCTTTGCTGGCCGCCTTCCCCTTGCAGTGAGGAGCACGTACCCACAGCATCACCAGGGCCTAGATGCCCCCGTGGATGTGGTCTCAGGGTCTTTGGCATGGGCACCACATCTCTCTTAAGGCGGTTCCTGTCTTTAGAAGTAACTGCTTACCTTTGGGCTCTGTAAAACAGCACTAATAATTACAAAAGGAAAGACGCCGTCACTGAGCATCTTGATAAGGTTGTACTCTACCCACCAGAAAGTTCAGTTTGGAAGAAATGCAACCAAGATTTTCACCAAGCCACAGCATCAAGCTTGGGATTTCTGAGAGGATGAAGATTATTAAAAGCTTCTCTCAATGACTTTGGGAAACTGGAGGAAAAGTTCATGATTTCTGGCACAGGGCCATCTCACTGGGACATTCCTCTTAAATTTGTTCACATACCTCATCACCATCTCTCTTTATGTTTCACACACACATCCCTCAGGGGCAAAATATGTTCTCCCAGGCTAAACAGTTTTTTATTTCAGACCAAAGAGAGGTAAAAAAAAAAATACGTGGCAAAGATGAACACGAAATGAGTCATGCTACAAAAGGACGTACCTGAAAGGAAACCTGAAACAGCAGCTTCCTCTTTGCTGCAGGCTACAATGTGCTGCCACAGACAAGGAGTTGAGAGAGGAAAGAAAGTGAGAATGTGTCCTTTCTGCTCCATGACCAGGCACATCCAGCGTTGAAAGCAAAGTCCTGGACTTCCTCAGTGCTCACAACCTCCGTTTCCCCAGCCAGGGCTGCAGTTGCAGAAGAAAAACCAAATTAAATTTTGCTGTGCTTCAGCACAGGCAAGCAAAAGCTTTGTATCAAGAATATATGATGTTGCAAGTGACAGCAAACTCAGACCACAGGCAAGGTTCCCACAGTAAAGTGAAACTTGAGTGTCTTCAGCAGATCGGGCAAAAACACCCCCACACAGATGGTTTTCTCTTCACTGACTCAGGAGAGGAGAAATCTTCTCTGTTTACCTGGTCCTCTGCTTGTCTATACAAAGCCCTGCATCACTGTAACTAAGATGAACTCATGAGGAAAACCTGGAATTTAAAATAGGAGAAAAGTTTTAAAAAAAACCCCAACAACCTTGGGGTTTTGGTGTTGGTTTGGTTTGGGGGGTTGTTTTTTCACTTTTTCAGAATTCAGAATTTCAGAATTTTCAGAATTTCATGGCCTTAGCCCCATGTGGTTTCAGACACCCCACGAAGCCACCTGGAGCACAGGCAGCTCAGCCTGAATTTATACTCAATGCAGAGCAGCAGGGCCTCATGAGTCCTTTGTTGCTCTTCTCCCCCGCAAGATTTTCCCCTTTCTTCTACTTACCTAGTGACAAAAAACTGCCCACCTATAAAGCGGGTAAAACTGAGGAAGAAAAATAAAACAGTGCATTAATTTTAGCAGTCAGTGGCTACTAGAAGATGCCTGAATCCTAGCTTTTTTAAAAAAAAAAAGATGTTTCCCAACTTTTTTTCATTTGCAATCATTTGCTGAGTTCACGCAGGATCCACAGGGAGCTTCTGCCCCTCTGAAGCTGTGCTTCATACCAAGAGCACCCTCTCAGCCCAAGTCCTGAGCCTTTGAAGTCTGCTCTTAGCACCCACCAGCTTCTCACGGCTTCTTTCAGGAAGCCACCACCAGCTTCCAATGTCTTTTGCCTTAATATTTATTTCTTTTTCTTCTGCTGATATTTCCTGGCTCTGCATCTCCACGTGACTCAGAGATTTCCCGGACCCCGACTCTGCCGTGACATCAGTTCCGAGAGCTGACATTAATAAATAGCACTCACTCGTTATGTCAAACTGTAATTACGGGGGAGGTGGGGATGGTTGTTTGGCTTTTTTTAGAGCGAGGACGTTGTTTCCTCTAAATCCGTATTTGGACCTGAGCTGCAGCACACCTGCTATAAGGAATCAGTCTGATTTTAATGACTAAAGGAGAGTCCCTGGTATCTCAAGAGACAAGAAGTATGTATAAAGCAAACTCTGCTGCAAAACACCTGGTATAGACATAAGGCAAAAGTCCAGCAGAGCTTTGAGGTGATTTGCATGTCCTGAAGTCACCTCTGAGAGTGACTTCATCTCCATGAGACTCGGCAACGTTAAAAAAAAAAAAAAAGAAAAGAAAAAAGAAACAGTAAAGGTATTTGAGACATGCTTAGCATCTGCCGACTCAAGCAAACATTAGTAACTGTATAAATACATCTGCTTTCCCTGCTTGATGTTGTACGTTCACTTTTTCCTTTAAAAAAAAGCCTTTATCTCATCTTGCAGGAGCACGGCGAAACCAGGACTGATGCAGTGCATTGGTATCGATGCTGTTTACAGCAGGTCTCAGCACAGCAAATTTTTACAGCGGCTCTCAGCACAGCAAATTTTGCACCAGCCCAAACACAGGTCATCTAAAATACTTCATCCTTTTACAGATTCTCAGTTTCCACTGAGATTTACTAGAAATCACAGCTTTTCTATAGTTTTTAAGGGGTTTTTTTTTATATTTTTTCTTCTCATGGTTTTCGGGTTCACTGCCCTGAAATCTCAGTTCTTTGGCCAGATTTCGACAGAGCCCCTTGTAACCGCATCACCTTTTCTTTCCGGGACAAGGTGATCGCCTGCCCATTTCAAGTGCTACCTGGGGCCCTGATGCAGTGCCGCCGGGAGTCGTGAGCCCCGGGGACCTGCCGTGCCGCAGGTAACACGTGCTCATACCCACACGGAGGGTGAGTTAGGAGCTGTCACGAGAATAAGGCGCGGGTCCATCGAAAACACAAAGCAATGCCTCTCCCGTCGGTACAGGAGCCAACGAGATTACAGAGCTGGAGAGATTCTTGCGGCAGTCTGCAATGTTACAGCAGGAGACTTTTAATCTGGTTTATCAGCAGGTCATATGAATTTCGGAAAAGTAATCGAGTCTACCTCATCTTTTAAAAAAAAAAATTTTTAAAAATCAAACTTCATAACATAAGCAAGATGTTATGAGAAACGCCCCTGAGTTCTGGTAAGGATATTTGTTTTTTCTGTCTGGATTTCATTTTCTTTGGGTGTGTTTTTTAATCTTTTAATAACTCTCTCCAGAGTTATTTCTCTGTGAAAACTGCCACCCTGCTCATAAAAGGTAGAAATAATGCTCTTATGCAAGCACAAAGGGGCACTTTTTTAATATTTAGGGATTTTTTTTTAATAAAGGGACATTTGGGGTTGAGGGATCAAAGCAAGCAGGCCCAGGTAGGGAAATTTTGCCTAGTGTTTGGACAAGAGATTTGGGGCTGATACCTGACTTTCAGGGCAGGCAGTTTGCTGGCTTTTCCTCCAGGGCGGGTGCTGCTCCGGGCAGGTTTATTTGACCAGGTCTGGCCATGCGTCAGCAGCACCCGCCGCCCCTCTCTCCCTGCTGAGGCGATGCGGTTCTGCTCATGGGTGCAGGTTGGAGCACCTCTCCCTGATGCTCCCCGCACGTCTGGGCCTGGACTTGAAGGCCATAAAAGCACCTTACCAGCGCATGCAAAGGTAAACTTCTTCTCCTTCCTGAGCCCTCTCAGCTCTCCTGATTTATCCTCTCCAGTGCCTAATGGGGATACAACCGCCTTGACAGCAATTGCTCATCGTACTGCAGGTCCCCCTGAATTTCTGCAGAGTTTCCTTGCTGATGTTTAAGTACAGTGCTTTACACCGAACAGCTGGGAGCCAGTGTAGAAGAAACAGGATTCAAAACGGCCAACAGCTACGTCCAGAGCTGTTCAACCCCACTTCTCAAGCAGCTCAGACGAAACCAAAGGCACAGAGCAGAAATAACCCACTTTCCCCCCAACCTCAGCCCTTCCAGTGAGCATTTGTGAGTATGCCTTGGTCTTACCACCTCTACCTCCATTGCAAAGAAAGCAGGCGGCTGCAGCAGGGCCTGATGTACCCGAGCCTCTGCAACAAGGAATGCTGCAGCAGGCTTCAGCGTGAATTAGCGAACACCAGGACCCAGGATGGGCTCCCGCTGTGCATGTCATTGGCAATGCTTGTCCATGACTGCCAGGCTCAGAGCCACAGATCACTGGAAGGGTATCCTGGGAGAAGACTCCCAGATTCCAGACAGCCACTGCTGGCAATGGTCTAGGTGGACTGTCAGTCTGATCCTGTACATGTGCTTTCATGCTCCTCATGTTCTTACATGTCTGTCTCTCCTAATTTCAGGGATGGCATTGGACTGACCCTCTCTCATCCCACTCTTGTGTTCATCTTGTGCACCGTGGGCCGGAACCAAAGAGTGCAAACAGAAGTGTTGTATTTATTTGTACAAAACAACATAAAAATGAGTGCACTACGGCCATCTAGCCCAGTACTACGGTTGACAGCGATGACCTAAGGGAAAATATGACAAGATAAACATACAGTCACATTTTTCCTGAATGCTCTCCCAGTGAGTTTGTCCAAATAACTTTCAAAACCCTGAAAGCAGCAGAAGTCTGTCCGTGGCATATCCGGTGATGGAAAATATGTCCCTGGCAATGGAGAATATCCACGGATACACACAGCTTTGCTTTTCATCCCCTGTGCTTTGAAGAGGCTGAGTCAAAGATGCTGCAGCCCCAAGAGCAGCACTCTCCCAGGGTAGGGGTGAAGGTCTCAGGGAAACAGTACAGCAGCAGGCAGCACAGAAAAGCCTCAGATGTTAAAACTATGCCTTTTCTGTGGTCAGATTTGCCTTATTTGGGGATGGCTGATGTGACACTACTGTCAAATAATTAGGTTTTCACCTGAGTCGTGCTGTCTGGAGTAACGCTGTTAAAGCCAGTCCTGCTGTACTGAGGCATGAGCAGCGTAGAGTGAATCCAGCTGTTTGACGTGCTGGATGAGAAACTCTTTGTGTCCCCAACAGTAGTCAAGTCTGTGTTGTATGTCCTCGTGGGCATGTGTTAGATTTTGCCACTAGGTGTGCTGGTTATTTTAGTGTTTGGCTGCAAATACCCCAGGAGAGAGGCTACAGCGTGGCTGTGACTCTTGGAAAAAAGTCTGAGCCTTTAAAGACAATCAAATCATTTTGGAATTTAAAGGGCAGAAAAAAATCGTGAGGAAATGTGAAAAAGGAACCTGTGTAATACGACGTGATCAAATCACCCTTCTTTAAACATTGAAAAATAACTTTAAATGACTGAAACTGTCAGGGCATTGTCTGAACAGCAATGTCAAGGTTTGGTTCAGAACTTGTTCCAAGGGAAATATGAACACTGCAAGCCTGTGTAATGAATAGCTCCTTCTCAGCCAACGACAGAGCCTGCTGTAGCAAACTGGGTCCCCTCACACCATCTCACGGGAATAATCCTACAAAGGAACTATTTTTGCCTGCCATGTAGCAGAGAAGCAAAAGATTCAACATCAGAAAAGCATCACTTGGAAGATCTTAGTAGGCCTAAAGTTTGGGCCAAGGCATAGTCATGGAAGAAAAATTGTCTTGGCAGTGACTTGGTCCCTGGAGACTCATCAGTGTCCCTGTGGGTGCTTCCCTCTTTCTGGAGCCAGCAAAACTAGCCTGTAAATACCAAGAAGAACCTGCTGCTTCTCATCTTGTTCCTGGGGTTGGGAGGTGTTTCTCTCCAGGGAATCAGGGATTGGCATCATCAGTTAGATGGTGGTTTTGTTTCATACCCACCATCAGTGTCACAGGGGTTTTGGTTCCCGTTTGTCTCATTCAAGTGCTGTCTTTCCCATATCAGGTCTTCTTTCCTGGTTTTACTCAGCCAACAGCTCAGAGGCACCTTACTGGTCTTGAGAGTCCTACCTTTTCTCTGTAATGAAAACGCCTTATATTTTTATATTCTGCATTTCTGCTAAGGCAGGCAAACATTCACATCTCAGCTCCAGCCTCAGCACCTGGCTTTGCTTGGTTCCTTGAATAATGTCATCAGAGTAGAAGATGACGTCCACAGAGGGCTTTCTCCTAATTGGGAATAAAACCTGCAGACGTGGGAAGGAGCAAGGCGCTAGGATGTGACAAGGCTCAGAGGTCTCTGTGGCCTGAAGACAGGGATACAAACCCTCGTGTGGGTGTCTACCTTCAGTTTTACCTCTACTCCTCTCCTTGGAGCTGACTGCCTTGAGCTAAGAGCTGGTTTGAAACCCTCACGGCTCTACTTGGTTGGACATACCAGGTGCTTAAGTTGTCCACGCCCTGTTGCCCACAGTTGACGTGTCTCAGGGACTCTCATCTGTCCTCCATCCGGGTGGAATGGCTCTTCCTGTGGTATATCAGCCAACCCTGTGTGGATGTCCAGGGCAACTCTCGCACTAGGCAGTTGTGTTTAGGGAAATGAATCCCACCTCAGCTGTCCCTTTCAGGGCAGGATGAATCTCTCTGTAGACACCGTTGACTCCATTGCTCAGATCTCGGCTGACGGGAACTTGGACACTCATCTCACATCTAAAAACCGCGGTGTAGGAGTCTTCCTGTGCAAACCAGAAATAATTACAACCCATTTCTGCCCCTTGTTCCTTTGTAGCCAGCAACCTGGAAAGGTAAAACTAATGACAGCAGGACTCAGCTAATCTGACATTAGCATAGAATAGGAAGCCTTCAATGAATCTGACCCATTAACCCTAATCTCATAATTACCCCACTATTGATGAGGAAGTGTGCACTAATTGGCAGAGCATTCGAACAGAAACTCGTACCCAACCCCAACGAAGGAATCATGAGCCTAATTATCAACTCCTCCTCACAGGCCTCATTAAGGTGGAACTGCAGCAGGTAATGTTATGGCCTCCCTCTCCTTTTGGATGGAAATGGCACACAATTACATGAGAAAATTATTCTTGTCGTTTTTCTTGCACCATGTTGTCCTTGTCAGCTGCTTAGTGGCAATATGGTTCCAAAAGAATTTACACAACAAATGGTCTAAATGTCAGCCCAGAAGAGTCAGCCTTGGTCTTTGGATGACACTAACCAAAAAGGGAAGGCTCGTGGACTGATTCTCATTTGTGTTGTCTCTTTTTCTTATGCAAAATGACCTATAGCCTTTGGATAGCCTAAGGCAGCCGTGTAGAAATAACCTAAGATCACTGGGCTGCAGGATGCACATTGGATACTTGTCTTGCCTTCTCCAGTCTTCCCCCAGCTTTGCAGGGCTGGAAGTCCTAATGACTCAGTATGGTTGATCCTTGAAATGAATTGCTCTAGGTGGCATATTTACTTCTCCTTGGGAGGAATGTGGGTTGCATCCAGCAACATGCCCGTCTGGTGGGACTCCTGTGGAGGTCTAAAGGGAGGGTGACTGAATGGTTTTACGAGGGCAGGATCTGCTCTGTTCCCAATGCCATTGTCACCAAGACGAAGGGAGCTATTGGGAAGGGAAAGCCTCCTTCCTGACATCTGTTGGGCCCAAGCGAATGGCAGGCCCATGGGAGGAACATCCTGCTATTGCTGTACAGTCACAGCCACGTTTGATCTCTCAGGGGTTCAAGGAACACTTCTTGTAACAGAAACAAGGTGCGCAAGGTCCAGGTAAAAGTATCATCCTTCCACGTGTTGGTTGTCTCCAGGGGAGGAGCTGTTTCTGCCTGCCACCTTGAACTTCAGCCCCAGAAGATTTTACAAAGTGTGGGGAGCTGGACCAGCTCCAGAGCACCAATGGGAGACAATGCAGAGGAGAAAATCGCTTTGGGCTTTGCAGCCTTTCACTTTTCAGCTCACGTTGACAGTGCATTCACCACGGAGGTGCCTGGGACCAACCAACCTGATTTTCACCTGTAAGGTCTCGTGCAATGCTCAAGGGGAAGAGACAGAGGCAAATGGCCATTTCGTTTCACATTAGCATTCCCACTGAAGATTAAGTGTTTCCAGTCAATGAGTCTGACGAGTCCTGTGATCAAGGGTTCAAGAAAGACCTACTGTAAGCAGGGGCTGCCTTTCCTCTTTCCCTTTCTGTTTCTCCTGGGGATGTCACACTGACCATTTCACCACAAGGCACAGCATTTTGCAATAACTGCTCACACCAGTCCTCCCAGTGCCCTCCACAGTGCTCAGTGTGCAGAACTGGTTTGGGGCAGTGAGCAGCACCTGGGTGCCCTGGGCCTCACTTAGCAGGTGAATACACATGCGGAAATGCCGCACTGGTGAATTTTGCAAGGCCTCTGCACCTGCTGGGAAGGACCCTGGGGTGCTCCTTGCCAAAATAAAGTGGCTTTTCTCTCTTGTATTACTTCATGTTGCAGACAGAGGAAACTGCAGTGTGGGATCGGAACACTTCATGGCTAAGGGCATCCCTAAATCAGTGCTACAGTAGTCCTCGAGCCCAAGCAATGAGCTCTCATATGCAGCCCGGACTGAACCACTGCTCCATGGCCATGAGTCAGGACTGAGTACATTTAGCTTCTCATTTCTCAAAAGCAGTTTTACTTCTGGTTTTATTTTTTTCAATTACCAGTGTGGAAGGAAAAGAAAGTTAAAAAAAAAATAAAATTAAAAAAAAATAACAACCACAGTATTTTGCTATTAACGCCTGAAAAGTGAGAATAAGAATTTCCAGTATTCCAGCAGCTGCCTAAATCCAGGACAGCTCCCACACTAAGAGATTAATTTGGTAAGAATGGTGCCATTCTGCCTTGTGTCTTTGAGAACTTCTGGAAATTAAATCTCAGGTTTTTCATCCCAGGCTGACAAATTATCTGCTTGCTTTAAAACTCCATTTTCAATTATTGTAAGCAACTTGTGACTGGAAATTTTGTCAGAGGTGGTACAAAGTCCCCCCTCTAATTAGCAGTTCACCCTGCAGCAATGATCAAATTCCACTGCTGCATGTGATGTGTAGCTCTCTTTTGCCCTGACCTTGGGATCTTGCTGCTTCACATGTCTGCAAGACAGACTTGAAACTGATAATAATGATATTCTTGCCCTTACAATCTGTCTTTCATCCAAGAATCTCAATGCGCTTTAGAAATCCAGGGAGGCTTTGGCCAAGTTAAACATCACACCTCTCCCCAAATTGTTTTATTCACCATTGTTTCAAGCATCACCACATTAGCATGCTCTAAACATCAGTGAGTGGTGAGAAAAATGGAAAGTCTCGGTGCTGGATGACTTCGTACCATGCATGTGACTCATCTTTATTCCCCCTGATTTCGGTGTGATTCCTCACAGTGCTGCAAATGGCCACGTCTTCGTAGCACCTGTGTGTAAGTGGGATTGAAAAGGCAATTCTGCCTCGACTCGTCGTTGGCGCCAGGGTGAAAGACACACGGCAAGCTGAGTCAGAGCCACGTCCTTCAGGCTCCTTTGATACTTCTACAGTTCTTCCACACATCAACTCAGAACGGACAAGAACCTGAAGAAAAAGAAAAAGAAAATTAAAAGGAAATAAGAAAAAAAATTGCTGAAGTGCTACTGACAGCAAAGGATGAAGGGCGAGTGTAAGAGATGAACCTGTGGTGGATGAGAATGGATTAAACACGTCCCTTTCCTCCCACAGGGGAAATTTTAGCTGGTTTTAACTCATTGCTTGGAAATGCTTATCTCCATAAGTCTGAAAATAGATGTGTCTCTGGGAAGGTGGTCAGAAGCTGCAGTCTGACTAATTCAAGCTGTGTTAGAGTAAAAGAGAAGCAACTTCTAAGCAGAGAAATTCCCTGTGGAAACCACCCATGGGTAGAGTCAACATGACAGGCACTCTTACCTCTGACCAGGAGACCACGTCAGCTGAACTCGATTGCCGTGACTGCTCATGAAGAAAGATTCTGTTGTCCAGTTAGAGCCTGTTAATATATGGAGCTTTAAAAATCTCCATTACTGTGTGGTTAGAATAGGGCAGAGTAGTCCAAGCTTTTTCTTTTTTCCCCTGATTTTGGAGTGGTTTCTACCGGAGGCGTGGATCCCTTTGTTCCCGTTGGTTGTCATAAGCCAAATACAAACTTGCTATCACAGGCCCCTCCAGAGCACAGCACGGATATGAAACCACAAACTGAAGCCACAAAGAGGAAAATGATAAGCATTTTTGCATTCCCTGGCACTCCAGGCTTCTCTAATCATCTACAGACGGTGAGGAATTCATCCTTTCTGCAGAGTGCTCAGTATTATTCTCTCTGTTTTACATAGGGGTAATGTGAGGAGTCACGGTCAGAGGCTCAGGAATCTCAGATGTCACCTCTCCAAATCTTCCTGACTGAGCACTATAGAAAGTTTCTTGTCCCATCACCTTGGGTAGATTCCTTTGTGTTAAATCACTGGTAGTAAAAAGAGTATAATAATTAGAATAATTAACTCCTACATAAGCAAGACATGATGCAGTTTGCAAGTATCTCCAAGAACTCCTTATCACTATTTTGCATGTAGGTAACTTGAAGCACTGGAAAGTCAAATCATTCAACCCCAGGCCTGTCCTTTTCAGTCACAGGTATGTCCGGGATCAGAGAGACTCTGTAAGGTCACCATGAACTCCTGAAACCCAGCTCTCTGCATGCCAGGACTGCCAGAGAGAGACACTGAACACTGGGACACCAAACGTGGGTGAGACACACATATGTTAATCTTATCACATGTCTACAAGCCATCCCAGGAAGGCTGATTGCAACACATCATCCCCGGAGCATTCGGCAGGTGATCAGGGTCACATTTTGCATGTCAAATTTCCCAGCTGGAGACCTGGGCAATACCCACTAGGAATTTGGGTGTGTTTGCATAAACTTACCCTTCTCCTGCCGTTCAGCATGCCAGGAGGAGCAACACAAGCTTATTAGCTGGAAGAGATGCTGCTAAGAAACTGGTGAAAATCATAGTTTTTCAGAAGGCTATCTCTGATTTAGAGAAGTCCTTATTACTCATGCCCTTTGTAGAAGTGGTCAATGGGACTGTTCTTCAGTGGAGACAGACAAAGCCAATGTTTCAACCGGAGTTTCATTCCTGCAGAAACCACAGGCTTTTTTGTTTGTTTTTCTTGGAAAAAGCCTGCAGGTTGCTATACAGAGGACTCCTAATTTACCCAACCATCTGCAGCAAAGGGCTGGTGATGAATCAACACCAGCTGGAGCTTAGCAGAAGCATTTAGGTTGCAATTATGCTAGGCTATGTTCTGAACCTTCGTTAATGGGAACCTCCCAATTGTTTCTAATATCTACTGCTTTCCTTACAACAGTGCTGAATCAAGCTGATCAAATCCTCACCAGAAGAGCATGCAAGAGGCTCTGAGGTTGTATTTAACTCCCAGACCACAAGCACTCCTAGATGACTGTTGGTGGCACTAAGCAAACTGTTTTTAACTAGCTCAGTCTCTAATTTTCAGTTTCTCCTCCAAAACCTCCCCTGCTTTTGGCTTACAAGATCCTCCAAAGCTACTTCCTTCTATTTTCCAGGTCCCAGAGGATCTGACAGCATATCAGACCTTGGGGAAGGTGAAGTGTTTGGTGTGGGATCATGCTGAGATCAGCTGCCAAATCCCTCAACCAAGGTGTTAGATGAAGTCCGGGCCACCTGTACAGTTCTCTGCCTTGTTCAAGGATCATAGGAGAGGTATTAAAAGTTGAATGTGCACATTTTGTCAAAATTGTGACTTGGAGCCATCCCACAGCCCCTCTCATTAGCTCAGACCAATCCCAGTTCCTAATAATGGTTTCACTAACCAGAAGAATTAAAGGCAAACAAATGTACATTAGCTTCTTGACCACTGGCAAACACAGGAGCAAAAAATGTTGCTGAGCTGGGATCAGTCATTTATGTGTCTGGAAGGCTTTATACACCTTAAATAAGGGCAAGTTCTTCTAAAAGGTGATTGATGGGTTTTCTGGAGCCCCAGACACCGTTGCTCACACCAGAGGCCATACAGAAGATACCCAAGTTCTGCTCATTTCCGTCATGTTTAAACCCTTACAATGCTCTGTGATAGCTTTATAGATCGTGTGAAGCACTCATGGATTGTGGATCATCTTCCCCCTTGCCTAGAGAGTGGACTGCTGAGAACTGGAAGATGCTGAAGCTTCTGCATGGCCTTTAGCTTCATCTACAGAAGAAGCAAAGTTGAACAGACTCGATTTTGGGTCTTCACTTTATAAAATCCATAACCAGGCTTTTGGGCAGGTAGAGAGGAGCATGTGTATTTCGAACCACCGCTACCACCTGAGAGCGCAGGGGAGGAACATACCCCACAAAATGCCTTAGAATGACACCAGCTCCCAAATGGCTGAAGAGATGGGTTTTGTGGCTGGTTGTCAAGTTTTTTCTCACATGGATGAAATCCAGAGACACATTAGAGATGACTTGCTGTCCTGCTCCATATGTTAGATCTTTCCTAGGCCTGGCAGAGCTGTTGAGCCTCTATGTTCTTCTACCTGGGAAGAGCACAGAGAACCAAGTCCTGCGCTTAATACAGGTGCTGTAAATTCAATGCAGCTTCACTGATTTCGGCCAATTTGCTTCAAGCTGATTGAGATTAGAACATGACAGAGAGACAGATGCATTTCTTTAGCCGCATCTATCCTATCACATGTTCATCTAACATTTCTTTGCTGCTCTAATGTGAGGGATGGTTTGTATCTGATCACAGGTGCGTCAATGAACCCATAGTGATAACCACTTTGTCTGTTTCCCTCTGACCTTCACTGAATGGTCTACTCAGCCTTCGCTTTGTAACTTTATGCTTTCCTGGAGAAAAGGAGGCTGAGGGGAGACCTGATCGCTCCCTACAACTGCCTGACAGGAGGTTGTAGCGAGGTGGGGGTCGGTCTCTTCTCCCAGGTAACAAGTGACAGGACAAGAGGAAACGGCCTCAAGTTGCTCCAGGGGAG
>JAVKLA010000005.1:4335460-4352353 GCA_034782735.1 Sagittarius serpentarius | reverse complement strand
GCAGGGCAGTGGTGGAGGCCACATCCCTGGGTGTTTTTACATAGATGTAGTGCTTAGGGACATGGTTTAGTGGTGGACTTGTCAGTGTTAGGTTAAAAATTGGACTAGATGATCTTACAGGTCTTTTCCAATCTAAGCAATTCTGTGATTCTGTGACAGTGGAGAACATCCTATAGGCAGAAGCAGATCAGAAAGAACAGCACCGTAGCTCCCAGTCATTCTCTTTTGCCTGGCTTTTGCCCATTGCTGGATAACAGTCCTCAAGTATTTGCTTTTTCTTGCCCTTTGTATAAATTTGTAAAGGAAATAACACCGGCTTTTTGTCTCCAGACACTAGCATGGTTTTTAATTTGTACTCAGTCCATAGGAACAGCAGGGCAATAGACGTAGCTACTAATTATGCCCATCCTATGAGCCTGAAAGTATCCTCTAAACCCCTTCCTGGAGGGATGACAAGGGAACCAAGACTTAGCATGGCAGTAGATGGCGCTGGAGACCTTGGAGCCTATCAAGGAGCCTTGGTCAACCCACACCCACCTTGTAGGGCTTCCCCAAAAGCCTTCACTCCCTCTGTTCTTCTCCTACAGTGAAACCACCGCAGGGGAACACAGGGAGACCTTGTCACGGAAACCTGGGCCACTTTGGGTTCAGTGCAGAGCAGGAGTTGACTTACATTAAGTTCAGAGATACCTTTATCAGAAGGGGGATCACACACTGTGGATGACGGTTAGAGGGTCTAAGTGGAAGAATGAAAAGGGCAGCAAGCCATGGACGGACCACAGGAGAGCCCTGTTCCTGGACAGCAGCCATGTATAATGCCTTCTCAATAGACTTTGCTACCGGTCTATTTGGAGGGTTCAGCTTGGTCACGAATCAGCTGATGACCTTCTTTCTCTGATCTCAGTAATCTCTCAAGATGCAATTACATTTATAGCTTCAGAGGCGTATTTCCAATTATAGAAGTACTGCCAAGTCAGCTCCAAGCCACTGTCTGCCACTGTTACCACGAGACTGCTGGGAACTTGTGACAGCCTGTGCCGTGGGATTTCAGGTCAGGAGCCATCATACCTCCTCCTGTCTGACAGAACATGCTGTGTCTTAAGTGGAACTTGACACATCTGACTGAAGAATCTACCTTGACCTCCCAGGCTTCCCTGCCTGTTTTTCTGATGGTTTTCAGGACAAAAAGTAGAGGAAGATACTTCCTCGGCCTACTGTGTAACAGGTGATGTACACGTGGTATGGCTGGAGGAGCACCATACCCTATGGTGGCTTGGCTCTGGGACCACAAAGGTTTCTTAGCTCGAAAATGCTAATTTGTGTCTATTCCACCGGTGAGTAGGTATGCCTGTGGAAGAAAAGCACATTTACAGGCACCCGTGGCAATGAGCAGTGGAAAGATGACTTCAGGTGGAGCACGTGTCATATTGAACCACTTTCTGGTGTGACTAACATGAGTTGTGCCTTCTATTCATCTTAAAAACACAGAGAGCAGAGCAGATCTCCAGAGCTGCCTGACCCCGGCTCCCTATCCAGTCAATGGCACAGGGACATTTTGTCACCTATGTCTAAACTGGGCATCACCCCCCTTGCTTTCACTGGGAGCTGGGCATCACCCCCTTTCTCTTGAAGTTAAACTGCAACCTGGGCACTGAAGCATATTGCAGGTGCTGCAGTGGGACATCTCAGTAAAGTCTTGTGTCTTCTTAGCAAATTGGTGCCATAAAAACTATAAAAGCAGATTGTCACTGATAAGCATAAAACGTCCTTAAGTACCTGTGGGTAGGGGCAGACAGACTTGGGCCCTAACAAGAGTCTCTGTGTTGCCTTTAACCCTTCTCTGAGTTACCAGTTCAAACTTATGAGTCTCACCAGGGCAATGGAGAATCACCCCAAGGATCACTTCTGGATAAAATCCCAGCTCCATAAAGTACTCAGATTAGCTGAGAAATGCCCTCCCTCTTACATCCTTGAAGACATTGAAAAAAACCTTCCCCTGGGGCCCGTTCCCTGACCTCTATCAGCCCATCATTATTCATCATATCACAGGTCATCATGACAATTTTAGGCAGGAAATTAAGCTTCTCACTAAACACCCTTATCTAATCGCCATGGTCAACGTTTTGATCTCACTTGCCCTAAAGATATTTCCCCTAATATCCATAAAGCTGGGACAGATCAAGGGGTAGTTATCACATGTTGTGTGTGCTCACCATTACGGAAAGCTTTTCTCCCAGGTGCCAACACCTCCACGTTTTACCTGCAGCCTAATTCAGTCTATGAGTGGATGAAGCACTTTAGTGGTCATGGGGTCAACCAGGAACTTTTCCTCTTTAGTCATATAAGGACATTTCATTCTTCTCTTGGTAGTTACATCAAGATGATCAGGACATTGATGCATGCATGAGATTCATATTGATTCAACCAAATACAACAGGCATATGATTTTTAATTAAATGGTTCTGCTGACATTTACTCTGGCTGAGGTAACCAGTGCTGTGTGCTAACTTAATTCATCCACATTCCCATATAAGAACATACTGGTGTTAAGCACACCTATATACTGGCATGTTCGTAACTAGACAGACGGGGAAAAGAGGTATATGTGTGTATGCAAAGATCAAAATGGCATCATGTGCCACGTATTCACTGCTGCAAACATCAGATTTATGCATCACTGATGCCAAGGCATCCAGATTATCATTTCCAGCACTGTGTATTCATATGTAGGTGAATGTGGGTGGATAGATATACATACATGCTAAATATATATGCATACACACAGATACATATGTAAAAATTTGTGAGTGCATGAATATAAATGGATAGACAAATATGTGGTGCAGAAGAGTGTTCAGGCTTCCAAAAAGAAGCATCCTTGTGCATCTAGACATCAAATTGCTAGAAATCCTAGCATTTTTATAACGACTCTTGCAGGCAGGATCTCTTTCCTCCCCTGCCTTAGCAGACAGAAGTGTGCCCAGGTTCGCATCCGGCAGGCAGCATGAATGTGAGTGTGTGCCCGCGTAACAAAGAGAAACAAATATTTGGATGCTGAGTGGCGATGAATAAATACTTGCCAGTGTTTATTCCACACCCCAGGGTGGGGCTGGCACTCGGGCTGATCAAGTGAGCCTTTTTTGTGTTTGTTTTGTCCGTCTCTGGGTTTTTTCCCATCCTTTCCCAGCCCCCCCACGGTGGGGTTTGGCTTGGGTGGTAGGTCCTTGTCAGACAAAGCTACTCCGTGTTAATAAGAAAAGCCGCAGAGGTGGGCTGGGGACCGGCTGATCAGGGAGGTTTAATGAGCGGTGTGGGGAAAGGGGAAGCATCTCTAAATACAGAGTGAGTCAAACTCACCTCTGGGGAAGGGAGAAGAAAACCTGAAGCAGAGAAGAGGCGTTGACGAGGCACCGTATGTGCTCTCAGTCACATCCTCTGCTGTTTACTCAAGCTGGAGGGATGTGAGCAGAAGTAAAACCTGATTTAGGTCACATATGCCTTTCTCTTTGCGCAGTGCCGGAGTCAAAACATCCCTTGGGCAAGAGAAGGAGGAGACAAGGAGCCGGTGCATTGTCTGGGAGATCAGATAGGACTTGATGTACAGTCCTGGACTAACAACGATGCCATTTCTCCCAGCTTCAGTGCTCCAAGCAGAGGGCGGGTTTTGCATCTCTCTAAACACTTTTTAGTTTGCGTGGACCTCGTGACAGGCTAGTTTGGCTTATCTGAGACTTTATTTTGATAATCACGCAGCTTTGCATAACTGACGAACACTGTTCCCAGCATGTTCTGTAAAGCAAGCACTAGCTGGCAAGGAATTTGCCCCAGTTGTGCACCTAAACAACGGGCATGGTTTGGTTCCTCATCTCTTCCCCTCCCACCCGCACTGCCTTCTCAGTGCACAGCCTCTGGGCTCTGCATAAAACCTTCTGGATTGTTGATTCAGCATGGCAAGGGCCCATCTCCAGCTCCACATCCATGCAAGGCCATGTCAATATTGGTTGCATCTTGGTCAGCCTCTAGGCATTGCCCTCAAGACTTAATTGGCCTCACCTGTAATTTACTGACTTGAGGACTTGAGTTTCCCAAGGCACTGGTCTCCTTGGAGGTGCCAGCAAAGTCAGGGTGTTTGGCACCTCTAACATCCATCTGCTGAGCAAAGCCCAAACGAGCTGTGCCGGGAGCCCCGTGGCAGGTAACCCAAAGTCCCTGACCCCCATCTCATGCACTTTAGATGTGGGGCACTGGTAGGACCAAATCCAGGTCCACCAATGCCTGTCCTCAGACATCCGGGGCTGTGAGAGCAGTTCTGCCGGACCAGCAATTCAAGTGTATTAACTGGAAGAAACCTCACCAGGAGATCACATGTAGAGATGGATCGTAAGATCAGTGTTGCTGGTTGCCTCTGTTGGGGCAACAGCAGAGAAGAAAAAGGAGACTTCAAGCCCTGTGACCAAGCAATGGGAGAGCTATCCAACATCTGCCCGGCAGTAAATTAAACATGAGCTTTGCCTAAGCCATGCGGCATGCACTGATTACTGGAAATGACTATCTGTGACACGTGGTGACATCCTCTCCCTTGCTTCCCCTCTTCCCCTGTGCTCGCAGCCGTGGCTCTCACTTTGAGCAGCTGTGCTGCTTCTCGCCTCCCAGCCAGCACCAGGCAAAGATGCAAATCTCAGTCACTTCTTCCACTCACCACATGTGAGAAGACTGCATTTACTGGCGGAAACTAACTACCCACAGCTTTAAATACCGCTGCACTCAAAGCCTCTGTCTGCCTCCAGAGTTTCTCCTTCAAGGGAGGAGCCAAACCTGCATACTTTCTGCAGGGTTTATTAGAAACGGATGGACAAAATGCACCTGAAGTCAAACAGCCTTATTGCTTAGGCTGGCTGCTGCTAACTTTTTCCAGCCTGGTGGAGAGTTAGGCAATGCAACAATTAAAACCTGGTCGCCAGCTGCAAAAGAAGCTGCAAAATTTTGCCAGTGGCAGTACTTGCTGGGCAAGGCACAGGTTGTAAATCAAAGCATCAGCACTAATAAATGCCATGTCAAGCAGCTAAAGACAGGGTAAATACCCAGTGTGGACACCGGTTCCAGGTTCTCCTGTGTTTTGTGATTCCACTGGTCCACCCACTGCTCCATTAGACAGCACCGCTTCTGCTGCAATCCTCCAACCCCTGCAGATCCTGAACTAGAATCTAGTCACTGGAGTGAGGCAAGAGCACAAGGCTGATGTGCCCTGTGGGAACGCTGTTTGCTCAGGGTTGCTTAATGCTAGGGCTCAGGATTGTAAAAAATCTATAACTGGGACCATGGGGGAGGAAGGGGGATATTGGCTCTGGAAGGCAGGGAGGATGTGTTTCCTCCTTGGCTTTCTTTTGGGAGATGCCCTGGCTATGTTTGAAAGCCGAACGGACTTCACATCTAAACCCTGGGTTTTGATGTCTTCCCCATACATGTTCATCAGTCAAACTACTGGAGATCCAGACAGGTACGTGACTCTTGTTAGAGGCTATAACAGAAATGTATCCGTCCAGGGATCAGAGAAGTATGCCTGGGGATCACAGAGGATGAGAAATGAGGCAATTTACCACTTCTTTTCCCAGACAAAGAAACCAAATACAGGTTTAGGCTCCAACAGAGCTATACCGAATCCACTGTGCAGCCTGGATCCCTCCCTGACCTCCTGGCTCCTAAGATGCACAGATGAGCATATGCCACTCCCAGACATAATAATAGTAATAGTAACAAAGACAACAATAATAGTAATAATAAAAATAATAATAATACAACTTTTCCATCCCTCAAAAGGCAGACCTACCTTGGGGTGGTTTACACACATACAGGCTCAGAGACCAGCACAACAGGCAACTTTCAGGGGTCCGATGACCCCAGCCGTGCGTTTTAGCTTGGGGGCTGCTCTTCGAGGATGGAGGTTGCCACAGAGGCAGGGACAGCGCAGAGATTTGGCAGCATGCAGCTGAGGGTGAAACCATTTTCTGCCTCTGCCCCAAACCCCTGTGAAACAGGTGCTTTCCCAGAGCTCTCTCTTTTCGCACGCAAGCGGTGGGGACGCGGCCTTTGGGATGGAGTTTCGCTCTGAGCGTTGGGACTTTCCCGGGGCTGTGCATGGCACGGCCATGGTGTGCCTCACGCTCACGGGGCCTTCTCTCTGCTCCTCACCCAGCTGCTCCCAGTCTTACCCAGTTCATCCGTCATGGAGGGACACCAGCCTCTTGATGACAGGCTGCTGCCCCCGGCTGTGTTTAGAGACCCCATAGGTATAATCCACATAATCCAGCGGTCCACGGACTGCATCTGTAGGCAAGGTCTTGCTCAGTGTGCCTTAAATAAGGAGCTGATATGAGCACTCTGGTTTACTGCAGGAGAGTCCCTTTGGCCAGGAGAACCCCCCCAGCTGATGCACATACCCACGCTGGGCGGTGGGTATAGCGTGGCTGCATCCAGGAGCCATCCCCGAGTCATGCCATCCCCTGCACCCATCAACCACGGGGCCTGGTTAGCCCAGGCCAGCACCGCACCAGGGAATACACCAAAAGACCGCTGACAGCCCCAGCCCCAGCCCTTGCCCTGACCCTGTTGGTTTGCCAATATAAACACAGCCTGGCGTGTTGCTGCAGAAAGCTTCAATTTTCGACAAGCCAACGTTTTCAGCTAGGAAGAAAGCTCGCCCAGAAGAAGCCTGCCTGGCTTTTCATGCGTTTCCAGCCTTACTTAAACACAGCTGATTTCTCCTGTCAGCCGCAGCCCCTGCTCTGCTCCCTGCCTGCTCGGATGAGCTCCTGCAGACGGCGCAGCTATAAATAATCCCAGCCAGCATAAGAAACAACCTCCTTGACAGTTTTATTTTCTGCAGGCATGACCAATCCACAATGATTTAATTTGCTATTTGTGCGTATTTGCTTAGGTCCCTTGGTTAATTACTTGAAAGAAGACGTTACTGGATTTCCACCCTGGAATAGTTTTGCAGCTGAATGCTTCAGTGTTGTGCTCTGTCTCATCTGCCGCAAGCGGAGGTGATGATAACCCAGAGGGGCTCAGTTGCAGCTAATGAGATCTATCTAAAACATATCCGGATCAACAGAGGAGACAAGGCCTGATGCTGCAATAGCTATTAGGCCCGTCTCCTTCAGTGGATTTATTCCTAAGCCCTTGCAGCAAACGGTTACTCATTCAGAGGTATCTTGACCTCTGGCATTTGTGTACTGAAGCACGCAATTTGATTGTGAGTTAGCGTGGATCTCCCACACAGCCTGGCTTTGAACATCCTCCTATGAAACCGGACCCAGACTGCTTCCAGCAATGGGTCCCACAGCTGTTTATCTCAAGTCACCTCTTCAAAACAATAGAGGGATGTAGCAGCTGCTTACTTAATACTTCATCCGACCTTTGAGCGGGGGCAAATGCAGCCCCTTTGGAAGCAGATGGCCACTTTGCTTGTGCTTTTTAGCACTTTCAATATACCGACCTCCTGGGCAGTCTGTATTTGTTTGTTATTTCTTGTATTTCTTTTTGCACTGATGATTTAGTTTAGGTAGTTCTGCGAGGAGCAGGCGGATGGCCTCGATGATCCTTGTGGGTCCCTTCCAACCTGAGATATTCTATGATTCTATAATTGTATTACTTTGACCTATAAGCTGCAAGAGATGCACAGACATGAGAACTCCTGTTGTCCCACAGCCAGGGGATGGGCTGCACATTATGATTGTGTGGGGTCCTGCCTGCTCTCAGCAAAGATCATGCTTTGCAAAAACCCTGGCTGTGCCAAACACAAGCCACGAAGCCCAATCCTCTCTCCCAGACCAGCACAAAAAGCCACCAGCTCAACCAGAAAAGGAAATACCATGCAATGTATTGGACTGCCATTGGGAAATACCAAAGGGGTTCAGATTCGCATGTTGCGGGGGGGGGGGCAGAGAAAAAGGCTCCCAAAGGAGCTGCAAAACTCACATTACAGGCTCAGACACACAACCAAGGTATTGCAATGGCAGCCTGTCAGCCAAAGCCCGGCTGCCCAACACGTGCATGGTCTCGCCCTGTGGCAGGGGTGGGATTTCCAGGCTTAGCTTAACCCTCACAGCACCGCTGAGTCAGCCTCTCTAAAGGCAAATCAGCTTCAAGGCCATGGCAGAAAGCCTTCCTGGGCTGGCTGACATCCTCGCAGCCCTTAATCAGCACCGGTCCCATCCTTCCCGGCCCTCAGAGCAGCCGTGCAAGCACGCAGACAGCAGCAGCTTTGCTAGGAGCAGCTTCAGGAGGGAAGCAGCCAGCCACAGACACGCTCAGATCAGCTTAGCAGATAGGACGGTAATTAATACCTGAGTTAAAACCGTGGAGGACACACAGGTGGGCTTTTTGTTGGAGACGACCTCTCCCAACCTTTCTCCCTGTCGGGGCCATTGCTGGCCATCCAGCTCACGTAGCTTCCAAGAGCATTTCAAGGGAGATGCCAGAGACGCCACGCTGAGCCATATCTGCATTCCGGAGCCCGTAGTTCCTCTCTGCTGGATCTCCCAGGAGGTGCCTGGAGGTGACTTTTTGTGTAGGCGAGGTGGGCATCCAGCCTCGTGTGAGATAAGGGCAATGAAACACCCTTTTCATCTTTCATGAGTGATGAAGGGCCATCCGCCATTCTCTCATCAGTGGTGCTTCTTCCCACAGCCTTACTGCAAGTTAATCCAGTGCGGTGTTTTCCAAAAAAGGAATGTTTTGTCAAAAACAGCCAACACTGTTTAAAAAGTCTTCAGCAAAACAGGGAAAATGATATGTCAGTTCATGGGGTCGAAAGGAGCTTTGGAAATTTTGAAAAATGTTGGTTTCCATCCCATTTGGACAGGAAGATATTTTTATTTTTATTTACGTTTAAAAGAGATCATCTCTGGTGTACCAAAAGCCTTGGGTTTCAGCCAGCTTTAACCATGAGTCTTGCAAACCCTTTATTACAACTCTTCTGACTTAATTCACTTTCCTCCCAGTCCCATCTCTCTCCAGGGTTTGCTGACTCTTGCAAGTGATTTTATGTAAGGGACGCAGCTGGACTTCTCTCACCTCTGCAAGAGACCCAGTCGCAGGCAAAGAGGTGCCAGAAGAGGAGGCTTGAATTTAGTCTCTGTTCAATGGCCACGCTCAGAAATACTCACTATGAGCCTGCACGCTGGTTTAGCAAGTCTGGAAAGGCATGCCAGTCATTATTACAAATTAACTATGGTGAATATTAGTGCTTTATTATTTTATTAAGCCTTGCTTATACAGCACCCAGTCCCTGCTGGGTAATTTATAGCCAAGTAAGAAAATAACTTCCCTGTCCCCAGTAGCTTATAAAAAGTGGTCTCATCACACCAATGGGGCCTGTAATGGTGCAAAAATGTCACTGAGAAAGTGCCCAAATCCTCTTAGGAAAAACTTGGGGAAAATATTAAAAAGATAAATCAAAGTGGTGGCTGGAAAGGCATTGGGATTTTGTGGCAACGACTCTGACACTGTAGAAGGGTACATCTCAGGCAGGAAGGGTAACCTCCTCCTCCTCCAGAAACCTGCCCTGGGGATGACTCCCAGGTCTTTTCTTTCACCTTTCTCCAGGAGGTTAAAGCCATCAGTGCAGACCCCCAAAAACCTGACATCTAACCCTTGTCCCTATACAGCAGAAACTGGGCATGGGGAGCTGCTGGTGGTGGTTGAGCAGTTATAGAGCGGCTTAATGAGCAGGATGCCTGTAGTCTGTCAAAGGACAAAAGGTGGCCTTGGGGTGCTGCGCAAGGAGGACAGGCTTGGGAGATGCCTACGCATTGCATAGAAAACAGAGGGCGAGAAGCGAACCTGTGGCGCTGCGAATGCTGAAGGATGGAGCAATTAGAAAGAGTAAGGTGGATGCATGGCGGGAGAGCACGTCTGCCACTTGTCACAGATGAATCAAGGCTGGGCAGAAGGAAGAGTGAGTGAGTCAGGGCGCCTGGTTAGGAGGGTGGTGTCACCCATCGGAGCGGGTGACATTAATACTGTCTGGAAGGTAAAAGAGCAGCCCCGGAACAGCCAGAGTAAGTCACAGTCCTTGCAGCGTCACCAGTGGGAGAGCCAGGAAGGAAATCAGCCATTAACAATTGTACCATCACCCTGAAATCTGGGTCGATGGTGTGATTTGCTTGCAGAGACACCCCCGAGGACAGCGTGCTTGAAGCACGGAGTGGACCCGTATGAGAGCTACAGCTTTGTTCCCCTCTTTTCTTACAGGTGCATCAGTGCCCAGGAGTGATGAGTGGGTAGAGACGGACCAAGAACCAGAGAAAGCCATGGTGACATTTGCTTCTCCATGCTGTTGTATGGTGGGACTCCTGCTCCCAAAGGAAGACATCAGTATTTTTAGGTACCCCTCACCTCCCCTAAACCAATGCACCCCCTGCTAGCCAGAAAGCCTTCTCCTCTCTTCTTCGGGAGAAGGCAGCTCTGCCCACAGGTTGGCATCCAGCTTTGGGGGAGGCATCCAAAGCAGGCTGTCCAGTCTGGTTTGGATGACATTTATCAAAATGCTGGGTTTTCTTTCTGCTGATGCTGAGTCAGTTGTTTTGGTGGATAAAGGCAGCGAAAGGCAAGACCCAGCTCTGGAAATACCTCCTCATAATGACTAAAATCACAGCTTAATTGTGGGGTTTGAGCTGCAGCTAGAAATATCTGGATTTGGGGCTACGCTCATTCTCAAGCTGCCCTCCTCCATGGTAATTATTCGTTAGGTCTTAATTACTGTTTCTCTTCGTAGCTCCAATTCAGCCATGCTTTTTGGTCACAACCTCCGCCGCCAGCCTCTTTTCTAACTAACTTCTGCACCAGGCCACCGGTTGGTACATTGATTTCAGTGCAAAGAACACTCAGATACGTCTTGTGGCAGTAAAGACCAAGCAAGGTTTGCTGGATGTCTGACTAGGAGTGGATGCAATACAGGAGTCTGTACCTTGTACTAGAGGGAGAAGCAATTCACAAAGCCTGTGTGATCCTGAACTTTGTCTCCTCACCATCGCTTCAGATTATGCTAGCTCTGGGTCTTCTTAGATCAGCAGCATATTATCTTCTCACTTTGCCAACAAGTTGGGTGGACACCTGCGTCAGCTGGGTCTTGTCTGGCTTGTCCTGAAGCTCAGCAGACTCAAGGAACTTTGTCACGGTCGGGTCTTATCAGGTTGCAAATGAGATTGTCCTTAGGATCGTGGGAGATAACATTCAGGAAGACCTCTCAAGGCATTTAGCCCATCGTCAGTTGGGTTGGAGCTGCTGGGTCCTCAGGGGATAGTGGTGGCTCAGGAGGGAAGAGACTACCAGGAATCTGAGGCCTGGCAACGCTCAGTACACCATTGACCGATTTCTTTGTATTCTGTTGCTCTGTGGACTGTCTCGTGTTTACACATGTTGGCCGGTGCATCAGACCGCAAGGAAAGCACCGAGCAAACCTTACAGTGAAGGTTTCCCGGGGCACAGAGCCCAGCCTGGCCCCAGTGGCAGCAAGGACCTGTTCCCCCCGTGGCCTCCCCAGACCAGGCACAGGTCCTGGGACTGGACCACGGAGGAGGACAGAGGGTCAGCAGGATGCAGCAGGGCACTTTCAGGGGGAGCATGAGACATGAAGCCAGCTTTGTGGCTATAGGCACCGTAGATGAATTTCAGGGGTATGTCAACCATTTTGGTATTGACTCTTACTCCTGTTCCTCTGTCCACATGATGTAATTTCCTCTAGCATTGCTGACAACTAGATTCAGTTTCAATTCACTTTTTCTAACCAGTTCCTTCCCAGAAGCACTCCCAGCAGAAGCCAAGTGACCAAACCTTTAAGGTCTCCCCTGAGTCCCCCCATGGCTGCGGAGAATTGCAGCTCTGCAAACAGAGGCCAGATTGTCCACAGCGAACAGGTCATACACCAAGAGGAAAGAGATTAGAAAGGAAAAGCACATGGAAATGACACAATCTGGTTTCTCAAGTGACCTGTTGTCTGTTAAAACAAAAAAACCTCCGTGTATTTGCCCAGGAAGCTGCAAGGGGCTGTCACAAGGTACAGGTCACTGGCCAGCTATTTCTAAGCAGCAGCTCAAAGGCAGAAATGTTTCCCAACGGCTCTGATGGCTGCTCCTCCTCGCTGCACAGAGCGGGAAGCAGGGCTGGGAGGATGCTCTGCAGTGGTCAGGAGGGTAACAGAGGGGCTGCGGATGGAGGTTTTTCCAGCAGGACCAACTCGCAGGGCTTAGGAGCATCTGAGCGAGTCCAGCTGCAGACTGGATGGCTGTTGCTGGTGGCATGGCTACTGCTGTCCCCTTTCCCTCCTCCTAGATGAGCCCTCTTTTACCTGATCTCTTAAATTTAAAGAGGTTTTCAAAAAAACACTCTAAGTCTGTGTGGTTTTTGGAAAGAGCTGGACTTCAGCACGGTAGGTCTTCCCATCTACTGCTAGTGGGACATTGCCTGGTGAAAAGCCAAGACATGCATGGCCAGGGGTGGAAGAGGCTCTTAGTGCCACGATGGGCAGGTGGGAAGAAGGGGACCCAGCAGCCACCGGTGACTCCCTTGAAGGCGGGTGAGCTGAAGGATGGGACCAGTACGGGACCTTTGCCCACTTGACTGGGGAGGCCAGCAGAGATGTGCGGCGCCAGGGCCAGAGGACCCCTCAATGGGCAGGGGTGAGGTGGGAGGAGAAGGGCTCAGGCTCCGCAGCAGGACCCGCAACAGAAGGGCTTTATCAGGGGCATAAAAGTGTCGGGAGTAAGTTTGCACACACATGCCCCCCCCCCAAGATCCACACTGAGCCTGACCGCTCATAGGAACGGGCTGTTTCGCACCGAGGGAGAGGCAACTCGGGGAGAGGAGCGTGGTGCTGCCCCACCACAGCCCTCAGTCTCGGAGAGGAGAGAGGACACGGATGCACACACAAGCAACGGAAATGCAAGGGTCAAATATTCACGTCCACAAAGCCATCCCTTAGCCGCGAGCAAAGCCTGGACCCTGAGCCCACCCTGGGGATGGGGAAGGGACCCCAACGCTTCGCAGGGTTTAGGCACAGAGCAGCATGACTGTGATTTAAACAGGTCTATGCACAGCTGCAAAATAAATCTGCCGTATTTCAGTAGAAATATATGCCTTCCCAGGACACGTTAGTCGTAGCAAAATTGCACAAATGCATTTAGAAGCCTGGAGCTGTTGCAAATGATTCCCATTAGAGCCACAAGAAGCAAGTTGTTTCCCCTTGCAAAGAAATCCCCCAAAATAGCAGTTTCTTTTATTTTTTTCTCATAGGTGGAAAAAAAAAAAGAAAAACCCCTCCAATCCCATGACGTGATGGCAGTCACTCCCCAGCCGGAGGCAGGTGAGCGGGGTGCCGGCTGCACTTCATCCAACATTGTAAAGGTTTGCCCGTGGTTTATTTAATCCCTTGCACGTATCAGACACATTCCTGAGCCATCAATCAGAGCTGAGTCAGCCAGTGTGACTGGTCTGTCCTTTTTATTTTTTTTAGCAATCACAAGTTCTCTAGCCTTGCTTGCCAGCAGTGAGCTGGGTTTGTTGTTTTTTTGGTTTTTTTTAATGAAAATCGGACTTGACTGGGAGCAGGGAAATGTTCCTGCTGTCAAGTATAACCTTTAAAGCTGTCCTGCCTTGAGGAACAATCTCTTCTCTGCAATGCTACAAAATGCATCACATCGAAGAAAAATAAAGGATGCCGCCTAGGATGGTGTTGACCTATGAACCCCCTCCTTGCACGGCTCTCCTGCATGATGCAGCCCCATCGTGCCCCCTTGCATGCAGAAAGAGGAGAAAGGGCTTTTTGGAGGGGGGATGTTTTCTTGCAGAGCAGCCTTGAAAGCGCTGCCCACAGCCGCGCTTTGGGAGGCAAAGCCTTCCCCCTGTGCTCCCCCCGCCCCCCACAAGGACAAGGTTATCATGGCTTCGAAGCAGCCCCTGCCCACCCGGGGAAGGCAGGGGAGCAGCCTTGCTGTTGTGGCTACGCATAATCTCAGCCTACAGCGGCTGGCGGCGTTATCGAAGCCCCCGCATCCTTTGCACGACACCCCGCACGGCGGGTGCAAGGCTATGCTCCTTGCCCTAAAATAAGGCAGGAGCGTTTTGTCTCTGCTTGGGTCAGGGAGATGGCCCGGTCAGGTTGCTGGAGCTTTAAAGAAAAAAAATATATCTTGTGGTTTCTGGCTTTCTTGGAGAGCATGGGTCCTCCCTGCCCCCAGGATGCTGGCAGGGATGAGCATCGCCCTAGAGCCTCACATAGCTGCACGCATGCCTAGACAAGTTATTGCAGATGCCTCAGTCAAGCTTAAAATCAGAGACCCCCCTCCTTGGTGAGGGGTCCTGTTGCAGAGAGCCATCAGAAGGGAGAAGACAGATGGCCCCCGTGCATCCCGGCTGCATCGCAGCAAGGCCCAGCCTAAAGCAAGGCTTGACCTGCTCAGAAAGCCCAGAGAAGGTCAGAGCAAGGGCTGCAAATCAGCCAGGGGTAGCTAAGCACGGAGCTGAGCTTGAACACACAGCAGTCCACATCTTTTTTCCTCTTTTGCTCCTAACAAGCTTTCAAAGGCACAACTGCTCGAGGGGGACGAGCCTCCAACCACACGGGGAGCATCCACCCAAGACGTGCTCCAGGTCATCAAGTCCAAATTACACCTTTCCCTGCCTCCTCCTCCTCTTTTTCTTTGGAGCCAGGAAAAAACACCTTAAAAAAATAAAAATGAAAAAAAATAAAGCAACAACCCGCTTTGTGGGGAATTTTACAACTTTGCTTGCAGGTGGCACGTGCTGTTTTCCTACCTTCAGGGCAAAGACAGCCACGATGTCCGAGGACAGTTCTTGTCCAGTCCTTGGGCTTCATTTAGCATCATTTCAAGCGGGTACTTTTGTTTCAACTGTACTAGGTTTGAATAAGTGCCTAGTCCTGCCTAACTTGCAGCCTAGATGGACACCTAGGCAGGACATACTCCAGCACATCACCTTTATACTCAACAACGATGTAGCGGGTAGAGCTTGCGAGGTATTCGCTCGCCCTAAGTAGGTGCCAACACTTGGTTAGAGGAACAACAGCCTCAACTCCACTGATGAGCTCTTCACTCACCACAACAGAAACCGTAAAATTGCTGTGACATGGTCAGAAAAAAAGGGATTAAGCCATAGGATCCAAATGGTTTCTCTTGGAGCTGATCCTCAGAAAATCCACTGCGGGGTCAGGAGGGATTGATGAGGCACAGGAACGTATGTGCGAGGTAGGACAGCATGGCACATGGCGGCCCCTGGGGCCACCAAGACGCACACGAGACAGGCCCGACAGCATAATTCCTAACGCAAGGAAGAACCAGGTCATGTCTGTATTTCAACAAGATATTTTATTGGTCCAGCAACTGCAAAATATACAAATTCCTGAAAGGCATACCCTGTTTTTAAGCTGGCACAGCTTTATATCAGGCAATTATTCCAGACGTATATACAGAACAATTAACATACCACAAACCCCCCCAAAAAATCCCAAGTAACTACCCTTCTCTCCAAGCTTTGCAGTATACATTAAATAAATAAAGAGCGCTTTGCTATTAAAAAAAAATAAAAATAAAAAAATAAATTCAAGTATCACAAAGGAAAACAAAACCAAGAAAAAAAAGAAAAGGGGAGGGGGGGAATCATTGGTGTGGTTTGACAAGTCTCTCCCCACCCACCTTGGCTGCAGCATCGCTGCCCGCTCCTTGGCTGTTAACCAAAAACTGTGGGCAGTGAGTTGTCAGCACACGGGGCTGACACCATCCCACCTACCGCCAACCCCTCCAGCACGAGAGGATCTCTCTGCTGCTCAGAGACCAACTTTCCCCTTGCTGGAAAAAATGCCAGGTTCAAATTTTATCTTTTTGTAGACCTACAGAGGCTTCTATTAGTCCCAAAGAAAGGAAGTTTAGGGTCATTAAGTTTTTTGCTGTTTGATTTTTTTTAATATATATATATTTATTTTTATATATATATATATACACGCACAAATACACACCAAAACATCTGCAGAATTACATGTGTACCGGATTGATCATGGGGCAGCCAGACGTCACGTTTGCATTTGCCGGCTTATCTTTTCGTAGCAGGAGGAGAAAGATAAAACCCCCCAGGAAGGAGGCTGAAAAGGCAAGTGACTTGCCTTCCCAAAACATTCATTTTTCTCAAAGTCAGAGAAACCAAAAGGGCAGATGTCAACTGCGTGCACAGGGAGAAGTCTGCTTTTAATGTGATTAAAAAAAAAAAAAAAAAAGTGGGGGAAGTGTTCTTTATTTCATCTGTACAGGAATATAATACACATATGCACAAGCTCACACAGGCAGGGCACTGCCGAGATCGTCTCCCCCGGTGGGATACGGACCGAGCGCGGTCCCGGCCCCCTCCCGCCGTCGGTGCCGCTCCCAGCACGTGCTCTGGCTGAGCGAGGCTGAAGCGCTAGGCACTGTGGTTCGCCTTTTCCCAAAGGAAAAACAGACCAACCCCCCCCCGCCCAAAAAAAACCATACACATGAAAAAATTAAAAAATAAAATAAAATATCATCAGTTCTCCCCAAACCTCTCTGCTCCTGTCTGCAGGGGTGTTGTTGCCTATGCAAGGGGCTGGGGAAAGCCATGGGAAGGATGAAGCCAAAGGGCTGCCCACCTCCAGTCCCCCAGCCCAGCGCAGCAGGAGCGCTTTGGCTGCCTTCACCTCCTGCCTCCAGCTCAGCCGTGCAGCCAAAAAGCATGAGGTGGGGATGAAGATGATGCTGCATATAGGAGTGGGGGAAAAAAAAAACCAAAAAGAAAACAACAAAAAAACCAAACAAAAACAACACACACAACCCAACCTCCCCCCCCCCCCCACCAAAAAAAATTCAA
>JAVKLA010000005.1:4319773-4335360 GCA_034782735.1 Sagittarius serpentarius | reverse complement strand
GACAGACTTTTGCAAAAAGCAATAGTGGTTAATTGCCATTTTTAACTGCTGTCTCGCTGGCAGCCTGGGACAGGCTGCCAAGAAGGGATCTCGCATATCAAACCACTGGGAGTTGGCTGATGGAGTCTAAGTCAGGACCTCACCCCGTTCTGCCCCCACATACACACCTCGAACACCGTAACTACTATTTTTTTGTAGTCCCAGCTTTCCAGCATGCAAAATAAAATTAAAAAAAAAAAAAAGTTGCCTGTATTCAGGCTTCCCCTGTTAAGGGGCACGACTTGAAAAAATAAAATAGTTATGCTCCTGCCACAAATAAAGTGCAAAAACCAAGCGGTTTCTAGGTATACACATATATACACACACATATATGTGCGTGTACATATATTAAATAAAAAAAAGAACAGACAAAACTGTCCCTTCTTGTGGCTTTTTGCAGCCACACAGGGACTCCTGCATCCCGGCCAGACCTCTGGCCACCTCCACGAGACCTGCGTGTCTGCAAAATGCATCTAGCTCAGCCTGCCCGCCTGCTAGACGATCCTGTGACGACGCAGGGATTCAACGCTCCCCTAAACTTTCTGCTTTCCTCCAAGGCAGAGGAAAGGGGAGATGAAGTACTGGCACAGCACCTCAACCGGTGCTCAGTCTCCCCAAAAATCAACACGTGCCTGAACACAGACCACCCCCGGGTGTTCCCCGAGATGAAAGCATCACCCAAGCCAGCATCAGCGCGGCTCCCCCTACACTACGGGCAGCTCGCAACCAGTTTTAGAAGCAGGTGTATTGATTTGGAAAAAAAAAAAAAAAAGAACATTTTGGAGTGTTTTCTTTTTGCTAAACCCAGCAGTTCTTGCTGTGAAGGACTTCACACAACTGCCTTCCTGGTGCTCGTGGGCCCGGGTGAGCTGGGCTTGCGTGTGCGACAGGCTGTAGCGTGGGTAAAGCACAGCACGTTAGGGGCTTTCTTGAAAAGTAATTAATAATAATAAAAAAAAAAAAAAAAAAAAAGCAAAACCCCTTCGCTCCCCACCCCTTCCCCCTATTTCTCCGCTAACCCCGCACCATCCACATATATACAACCCCACCCAGAGACGGATGGGTACCAATCGTCTATACAAAAGGAGATCAAAACCACTTACAGAAGAAAATTAAGCTCCTGTGCGCTAGAAGCACTTTACAGCTTGCTATGATCTAACAGGACGCCAGAGAGGAGAGCAAATGCTGCAGCCTAAAGATCTGGTGGTGACCCCCGGGAGCTTGGCTCCTCTTCTCTGCTCTCCTGCATCTCTCCCCCCTTTCAGCAGAGCGGTTTGCAGATGAACAGGCGTGGGTAGAAACAGCCGAGGGTCGACCTCACCGCAGACAGAGGAGACCGGTTTATAAGCAAGCTTCGGAAACGGTGATGGGATGGGAAGCTGGCGTCGCCGGTGGCCTCGCGACAGCGCCAACAGTCACAACGGCTTCTGCGAGTTGTTCACGTTCTGCAATGAGAGGGGAAGGACCGGGGTTGGGGGTCACGCTTGGGTCAGACCCCATCCCAGCAGCATCTTCTACGTGCACATCAACAAGGGGACAGGGGGAGTAACAGAAAGCCACAGCACGGGTCACTACGAAAGCATCCACCAAGAAGGAGAGGACACTGTCCACTCTAGGAGAGAGGTGGGGGCGATGCGCTGACTTGGTACCCTCATCCCTCCCCTCAAGCATCACCTGGCTTTAACTACAGGGTGGGAATTTGGCAGGGATATCCCTAAAAGCTGAGCTAAAAAACCAAAGATGACCCTCCCACCCCACCTGGTCTGCACTTCTGAAGCTGCTCTTTGGTCCGTGCAACACAAGGTGAAAGGGGACCACAGTGTTCATTCAAGGAGCCCAATTAAACATTTCTCTCTTGCTGGCCTTGAGGGCGGGCAGTGTGTCCCCCCGTCCCCCCCACCTACCAAGGAGGTCACTGTCTGTCCATCCTTGGCCCAGCCAAGACGACGCAGCTCCTGCCAGCCACGCCAAGGAGCCGGCATGGGCACCAGCCGCCAGCAGCGGTACCGCAGGAGCACCCGCTCCCCCGATGACACCCCATGAGGTGGCCCTAGAGCTGCTTCAGACACAGCCATGGTACAGGGTGGCGACAACAGGCACCCACCAGCGTGGACCACAAAACCAGAGACAACCGGGTAAACACAAGCAGGACCAGCCTCGAGGGTGGTGGCTGGAGGAGAGCATCTGCTAGAGGAGAAGCCCAAGGGGAGATGATCACAGCAAGGACATGTCCCAGTTCACAAAACTACACGAAACGAGGTGGGGAAAAAAGGACTAGGAAACAGCTAGGACAGTTTCTCAATTTTTTTTTTTTTTTTTTTTTTTTTTGCTTTTACTACCTAAACTGCCTCTTACAATCACCAAGATTCTTGGCCAGGCTACCAGGCAGAGTGGGCTGAGCTGTCCTCTCCGTTATCTAAGGAGACAGGAGGAGGGTTAGGAGAAGCCACATGCACCACAGCCGTTTACCTTGGAAATATTAGTAAAGAGAAAACTTTGAGAAAGTGACAAACAGGTCGTCTTTAAGCATGAAAAGTGAAGGGGAGAAGAAGGGAGGGGATCAGGTTGTTGTTATAAAGTGTACTTTGGATCACAAACCAAGAAAAAGAAAAAGAAATAGTCACGCCAGGTAGTCCCACGACCCCAAACCAGCTTGATCCCACAGCCAGGAGGACTCTGAGGTACACGACCATGACCCCAGCCTCTCCAGGTGTCCCCTGGTCTTCCTGGATGGCGGTCAAGACCCCAACAGTGAGGGCTGACGCAACGAAGCGCCCACTGCCGACCAAGTCCCATGGTGCAAGCTGGGAAGGAGGTACCTTCCACCTCCCCTGACCCCGTACATGTTGTGGTGCAATACAGCAAGGGACTAAACGCACGCGTGTACAAGACAACAGCCTCCAAGAGAGGTAACAGCAGTGTGAGTGCCACCAAGCCTTTGCTTCTGGGTGTCTTCATGGCTCCCTCAAAAGCAGGCCTTCTGTCCCACACTAGTAGGTGGAGGCAGGCTCCCTTCAGCTGGAGATATTAAACTTGCTGCTGTCAGCCTCCACCTGGGATGGGTAACCATCGCTGCCTGCCCCAGCAGAGTTCCTGGTCTAGCAAAATCTGATGCAGCCATCTCCCAAACTCAACATCAGAGCGTGTTTCAGTGTCCCAGCCAGCACAGAGGCATGCAGTGCTTTTTATTACAATATGGATGGGAAAAAGGTGGACGGAGGGATGGACAAAGAAACAAAAATGCTTTCAGAGCAACCCAAGAAGACCAAGCACTTCATCGGGGGCTTCTGTGCCCATGAACAGCAAGGGAAAGAGCATTGACATGCAGGCCATGCTGAGCGACTCAATCTCTACATTGGCCCAGGAGCACGAGCACGATGATCTTCCTTGACCCATCCACCAGCAAAGCCACGTCTGACCTTCCTAACTTCACGTTTCTCAAAAGTGTTTACTCTAAAAAAGGGGAAGAAACATGAGGTTCACCAGCTGTTACATGCAAGCAGGGCTGAGTTCTGGCCTGGCCATTTTATAGCCAGTCCCTCCGTCTTCAGCCCACAAAATGAAGCAGGACAGGATGCACATAGTCTGATTCAAGCTGGTCTATAGAGGGGGAAAAAGGCCCCTGGGCACTACCCCAGCCTCAGCTCAGCCCCTAAGTCTCCCTGGCCTTTGAGAAGACATTTGAGCACAGCTCAATGACTGCTGCTCTCAACTCAATGATGTAGCACGAATTAAGTCCAAAGGCTTCAAATTTATCCAGAAGCTGTCCTGTGCCTATTACACAAGGATCTAGCAGCACTAAGCCAAACTGTCAAAGCCTTGATTATTCACAATTAGTGCATTAAATGCTCAAGGCATCTTGCTTTCTTAATAGAGGTAGAAGAGGACAATATCCTTGCATCTACTCTGCCCAAGACATCTAGGCAGACTGTTCCCAAAATCCAGGTTTGCAGAACTGCACATGCCAGGAGCCAGGATCAGCCCAGCTCCAGAAAACACACTGCTGCTCCCACGCAGGCAATAAAACCCTGTTGGCGGCTGATGTCAGAACCTTCTCAGATACCTTTCTGGTGCCATCACTCTTAGACACAACTCGGAGCCGTCAGGAAGGACAGACCTCCTGGGTCTATCACCTACAGCACACAACGTACTATCGCAGAGGAGAGGACTCCAGGAAAACCCAACAGCATCTCCCATCCCATGACTGTCCAAGGAGGAGGCAAGGAATTTAGTCGTCATCAATAGAGGGCAAGTGATAATTTGCTTCATTTCTCAACAAAATTGGGACACTTAATCAAGCTAGGATACTTAGGGGTTGGACAAAGCAGCATCCATAGTCTCCTCTTTACCCTTCCTAAGATGTATGCAAATCCACCCCACACAGAGAAATATTAACTTCAAGAAGTCCACACCCCAGCCGGGTTTCACAGCAACAACAAAACAACCAGTGGGATGGCAAAAGACATGGCAAGGGGGTGAAAGGGGGAATAAGACGCAAGAAGGTACTTACAGGCATGCCTTCCCTAGTAAAGGCTGCAGAGAGACAGAGAGAACGGAGAGAGAGGTGTCAGTAACACCGCGCGAGACCGGGCAGAGGACACCGGACGGCAGCGAGGGGCACCCAAACTGTGAGAGCTTCCAAACCCGAAGCCGGTGACGGGTTTGTTGCAAGACTCAACCAGCCCAAGCAGAGCCCCTAGAACTGAGAGACCAAGTTGCCCCGCTCGGTGCTTGCTGGGGTGGGAAGGTTCATGCGAAGCAGCCACGAAGCAGAGCAGTTGGAGGAGCACGGCACCCTTCCTAACCTGCCCGGGACCTGGCCAAGGAGGGACAAGAGGACACCAAACAACACAGACAACGCGAAGAGGGGCTGGGCGAAACAGCGAGATCCAACAGGCAGCTGGTGCAAAGGACAGCATGGCAAAGGGGCTCCTCTCTCTCTCTCTATGCTGCTTCTCCGGTACCACCCCAGCTCCTTAAGGAGCACAGGAAGGGGGGTTTTGTTCCTGGAGAAGTGTGCAGCAAGCAAGGTCTCTCCTTCTACATCCCTTCATGGGTGGGTGAAAGAGGAGAGGACACATGAGCATCACAGCAGCTACCCTCGGGGTTTCACCCGGGGCTGCAGAAGGCAACCAGGTTCACCGTGCCAAGAGGCTTCTACTCATTTTTAGTCCATTTTGCCTATTGCTCCAGGAAGGAGAAGACCCCTCCAGCCAAAGATGAGTCTCGGCAGCTCCTTCCCAAAGGAAGCACAAGAACATTTACTTTATTGCAAGGCCCAGGTCTACACCGGAGCCGAGCGCATCCAGGAGGAAGGCACGAGCCCTTTGGTCCTGCCCGCTCTCAAGATGCAGCTCCTCAGGAGGTTGACACCACGATGCCAGGTGGTGAAGGCACTAAATTAATGCAATCTAGAGCTTTGGGGGGTTATGATGCTCTCAAAACCCAAGAGAGGATCGACAGTGACCCTTCGCCGGGTGCTCCCGAAACCAACCCAAGGCAGGGAGGGACAGCAGCCATGGGAGAAAGATGCATCTTGGAGACAGCAGCACAGGTTGTGACAAGTGCAAGCCGTTCCCCAGCTTCAGGAGCGACAGGAGGACAACAAACAAGAAAACAACAAGAATAACAATGAAGGAAAAAAAAAAAAAAAAAAAAAGAGTTCAACTAACTTGTCCCGGCAGCTGCGTGGGCACTTCCTGAGGAACACAGCCTGGCAGGGCGGAAGAAACAGCCACATGCTCCTCAAAGCTGTTGATGCGAGGTTTTTTGGTGGGCTCTGGGCTTGCTAGAGGGGTAACGCTATTACGTCTCATGAGCGGGTTAGGTCCCTTCTTTGCTTCCTAAATTAAAGTGAGACAAAGACAAAAAAAGTAAATAAAAAAATAAAATAAAATAAAAAAAAGGGAAGAAGGCGACAGTTATAAAGGAAAAAAAAAAAGCGCAGCAGGTTCTTTTGGTTTTGTGTTGGTTTTTTTGGTTTTGGGGTTTTTTTTTGTTGGTTTTTTGTTTTGTTTTGTTTTGTTTTTTTCCTTAAAGTGGCCTCTGCTTTTCCCCACAATCACTATCAACATGCAAAGGATGCATTGAAAGGCTCTGGACACCAAAAAAAAAAAAACCCAAACAAAACCCCTGATGCAAAACATTTGAGAACTCAGCATGATTTCCCAAGAAGGGGAGGGATGGGGGGGGAGGGGGGGGAAGGTCCTGCACTGAGAAACGAGACAGACTTTCCCCTCACCTGCGCCTCCGCTCACAAAAAAGTAAATACAGATTGCTAAAAAAAACCTAGCAGTAATCAAAAGACATGAGTTTGCACGACAGAGAGAGGCACCCATCGGTCTCCTCCTCGAAGCCCGTCCCTCCAGCCCAGGGAGAGGTGTAAAAGCAAGAAGAGGGAAGACGAGCCAGCCCGGGCTGATCAGAAAGATTTGGGAAGTGGGGGGCAGAGCAGCCAGCGACGGTCGGAACGACGCCAAGCTCCAACTCAAGCGAGGTGGGATGGCAGCGCCCGCGCAGTCGAGCAGAGGGACCCAAGCGCTTCGCACGTGTCTCGCTCCGTCCTACCCGCGAGCGCGCATCCCTCCTGCCATCCCCAGTGAGGGTGGTGGTGGAGGGCATCGACGGTCCCCACGGCAGGGGGAAGGACCGGCTTCCCCCACTACAGCCGCGAGGAGGGAGAGGCGGCTCAGATGCTGCTGCCTGCAGAGGTCGGGAAGCGAACGAAAGGAGATGTGGGCCAAAAGGGGACGGCTCCGACCGTCCAACATCTAGTCGGGCTCCATCACCGCTAAGCGCAAGTTGGAAAGGTCCCAGCGGCTGGGACATGGGCACTGCCAGGGTCCCTGGGGTCCCCCCCTTGGGTGGCCGTCCAGCCCTGACACCGAGCTGGCGTCCCCCTGCTCTGGTCTCTGAGCTCCCAGTGGTGCACGTGGCAGATGGACCTGACCTTGCAGGAGTTTTCCTCCAAATGAGGGGTCTTTGTCCCGGCAGCACCCCCCAGCCCAGCGCCGCTACCCCCCACCCTACAGAACGGCACTCTGGTAGCCCCACAGAGCCACGGGCATGCCAGGAAAAAAACCACAAAGGCAGATGTTGGGCAAGGTGTTGAGCCTGGGCTCTGCCAGCCAGCTGGGAGACCTGGGAGAAGTCACCTTCTCCATCTGTGCCTCCGTTCCCTGCTCAGGCAAGTGGATGAGCGCATAGGTGAAAGTCACAAGACCAGGGAGGAGCTTTCCCTGGGCCAGCTTTAGTCTGGGCAAACACACTGGGAAGCGGGCACATGCAACAGTCCTCTTCCCTTGGAAAACCCTCAACCGGCCACGTCTTTGCAGAGCAAGAACCCATCTGATGCTCCAGTCCTCCAGCAGCACTTCCGAGCCTCCAGCTGAGCCACCTCCCCGGGCCCACCCCGGGCGTCCTCGCTGCCGGCTGACCGTAGGGGAAAGGAGGGGGACACCAAGGGAGGGCGGCCCTGAGGAAAAGGAACACTCACCTCTGGCCGTTCCCTGTGGGTGTTGACAGCTTCGACGTTCAGCGAGATGGACTCCACCCGGCAGCCTGCAGAAAGGAGCACAAGGAGACAGAGCGGCCATCAGCAAACCCAGCGGGCACAGGATGCTACAAAGTGCTCCACCCTAGACCCCTGCTCTTCTCCCTCCTCTTTGGATTCAGGAGCAGGTACAATTCAAACCCCTCGGCCTGTTTAGTAGAAAGGCCCCACTTACCATAGGCCATCGGGGTCAGCTTCAGCACCGTGTGAAGGGGACATTTCAGGTAGGGCATTTCATCTGCAGGGAAAGCAAAGCGGGAGGGTTATCCCATCCCCTCTCCAAAAGCAGGCTCAGACATCTTCCTCAACAGCGAAGGCCACCCCACACCAGAGGTGCATGCTCCAGGCCCTGCACGGACCCGAACACGTCTCTCATCTCCTCAGAGCTCTGTCTATCATCCCTCCTCCAGCAGGATCAATCCCATTCCCAGGGACAGGGAGCTCACCTGCGCTCTTGTCCAGGAAGTACGCCAGGAGACAGCGCATGACAGCCTGGTGACAGATCACAATGACGTTCTCTTGTCTCTCCAGCTCCATGATGACCGGCTCTAGGCGCTGCACCAGGTCTTGGTAGGACTGAGACAGAAGAAGGGAAGGGAGATACGGTATAGAATCAAGGGAACAGGGACCTCACAAGAAACGATGGTCGTTGTCTTTGTCCATCTATTGATTTCATGCCTCTAATGAAATTAAACCAACACAGTTGCTGCTAAAACCAAGCAAAGTTCAACAAATCCTCATCTTTAGGCTAGTCTAGAACATAGCTACTTCTTCTGCTCAGAGGAGAAAGCAGCCATTCACATCTCAGTTACAGTCCTGGAGAGTTTATTAAGGTGAGCAACAACTACAGAGGGACTGTGAGCATAGTGTCTCTTTATCATCTTGAAATTTGATTTTCTACAGGATTTTTAAGTTCTGAAAAGTCTGGAGCATCCTGACAATCTCCAGGGTTTTGAACGACTTCATAAAGAGCCATGACAGGCAGCCAGAAGGAACTCTAGACACCCAGACTTTTAATTTGGGGACAAAAAGCCCAATTCACAACTAAAGCATCATCCAGAACTGATGTCAATTCCCACCTCAGCGCCTTACACCCCAAAAACAGATCACGTTGCCCATGCCAGGAACAGAGATATCAACATCAATCCAAGAGCGGAAATTTCTTTGGAAATGAAAAGGAAATTGGAGCAGCACAACACTTTGAGTGGATGTAATGGAGGATGTTGGAGTAGAAACCTCCAGAACCCCTGTTCTACTAGTTTGCTATCAAGTGGGACTGTTTATTAAGCGATACATTTCTTAATGAGATTTTCATGTACCGCGATTTCACAAGAGATCAACGCAAAAGGTAAATGGGAGCCCTCACCCTTCTTGATTCCAGTTTCTTGGAGCACTTACTGCTCCCCCGCCAAGTGCGGAGGACAGCATGAGGACAAGAAGGCCATGTTTTAAGTAAGAGTCACATCTCTGAAGGTATCCTTGCAGACCTACCTCCCCAGAAGGATAGCGGTAGTAATATTTATCCTGATCACGTAAAGCAAATTCCTCTGGATGCTGCTCCCTGATTTCTTCATACGTCATTTCTTCACACACACCCTGCCAGAAAGGACATCCGCGAGTTTACTGGACATTCTTAAAAAGCATCAGCACACCCAACATGCAAAACCTTCTCCAAAGCAACAGTCTATAACCTTTTGAATGGTTCAGCTACAGAGCATTTCCAAGCAAAAATCATTTCAGTCTACTCACTCAAACCAACATCTCGATACGTCTGCACAAGGTAAAGCCAAGCAGCAGCCAGCATAATCTAGCTGTTCCTACTGCAATCAAAGATACTTACAGCATCTATTTCATTGAGTGCCTTCCACTGCTCGTAGGGCAGTTGGAGAGCTTCTGCCGTTTGGATCGTCCTCTTTAGCTGGCTGGTCCAGACTTTGAGGTCCTTCAGGTTCTGCTCCTCAACAAACTTGTTCAGTGCCAGTGCAAACTGTGGACCATAAAAAAAAAAAAAAAAAAAAAGTTGATTCCTGATCTGCAGCTTCCCAGTAGGCCGCCTTCTTCCCTGCTTCCTGGTAAATGTTGCCTTCTCCAAGTCCTCCTCCAGGACCTCTTTGCCTTCCATAGGCAGACATATTAGCCTTCTGCTCTAAGGTGAAGAGCAGCTTCACATGCATTGATCCCCAAAAGTTACGAGGGGTATGAGAACAGAGAGAAGAGCAGAGGAGAAAGCGGCAACCTAATGTCATCAAGGAACAACATCATCACCCAAGAAACAGCACCACAACCTGGGCTCTCCTACAATGCTATGGAAGATCCCTGGCCACCCTTAACCACAGCTCTGCTTATTTGTCATAGAGCTAAATCGATGTATCCTGTAGTCCTTGATAATAGTCACACCTCAAATGACTCCATTTGGACTTCAAAATCACCTGGCAAGCCAAAACAGCTATTAACCCTCCCTGAAGCAGGGTGCTTGACCATGTCCTTGAAGAACCAAGTAGTAAGCAACCTGAAAGCACCCTCGGAGTTGGCTATCCCTACCGAAGGGTGGCAGCAGTCCTTGTACATCCTTCCCTGCCTGTGCAAGGTCTGAACCAACGATGAAGACACTCATACCCTTCTCTCCTAGAGACTTCTGCAGTCCAACCTCTGTTAACCCCCAACTACATGCCAGCCTACATGCAACACTGATGGCTGGAAAGTCTTGTTTTAAGGCCATGCCCAAGCCCAAATTTAACCAGCCCTATAGACGGATCCTCTGAGCACCCTAGCTGTCATCAAACACTCACTTAACCCAATGCGTGGCATCTGCTACAGCCAGATCACTCCTAGAAGCCATAGGGGAATACCCCCTTCCCCCTTACCTTCTTGCCCCTGCTGGAGAGGCCCGAGTCACCTCCAAGCTTCCCCTTGAGGTTGAATTCGCTCTCGCCGTGCCGACAGAGATAAATGGTGCGGGGCTGGACATGAATGTTCATCAGGTAGTACACGATCCTGCTCTGGATGTGATCCTGAACCCTGTTGACCAGGAACCGCCGGCCAACATCGATGACTTTAATGAGAGAAAGCTCCCTAGGAAAAGCACAGCAAGAATGAGGGGGTTGCCAGTGTGGAAAGCAGAAAGAAAAGAAACTCCATCCTTTAAAAACAGCCTTGTGAGGTATCTCAGTCAACATAATCACCCAGCTAAAAGGATTTCCTGCAGGCTATTTTCAACAGGAAGCCAACAGGTAACGGCGATTCATGAAGAGCTAAGTAACACCAGCGTAATCGCCATTCCTCCTTGCAGCAGTAAAGAGGATTAAACAAGACTAGCAGGGAGCATGTTCCTCCTCAGGACAGGGCTCAGCAGGACCGGGATTATCTGTGCAGGGCACACGGACGTATTTGTGAGCAGTGGAAAGTCTGGGAGGTGCCTGCATGGTCATACAGGACAGCAAAGGTCTTCCCAGGGCACACAACTAGGTGGAAACCACAGGGCTTGCTCAACCTTGTGGTTTGAGCCTGTTCGAGCAGTCCCTTCCTGTAACTGACAAAAGTGTCTCAGAAACACTCAAACCGAACTGCTTGTCCAAAGCCTTTGTATTTACACCTGCAGAACCAGCATATCTGAGCCCAGAAGAGCCTGGGAAGGTTTCAGTGCCCAGCTCCCCGGCACAGGGCTGGGGAAAAATCAGCATTTTCAAGGAAGACGACAAATTCACGATGAGGCTTGGCCATACATTATTCTAGCACAGTCACATATTTGAAGACAAAGTGAGATACAGCTCCATGCTTCATTACTCCTCTCCTGGGAGAAGAAAGGCATTCAAGCCAGTTCAGAAGTCAGCAAGGTCTCGTACCGGTCATAGTCATCGGGGTCGAGCGGCTGGTAGCTGGCTTGGTAACAACTGATCCTCTTCATGAAGTCCTCCATGGCATCAGCCGAATTACAGTCCCGGTAATCAGGGCTGGACAATTTTACTTCCTGCGACAGGGGAAAAAACATGCCACAAGGAGAGGTTAGGAAGCTTTCCAAGCCAGACCACGCTCATCTCAAATTTCAAAGTCCTGCCAAGATCCAGCGATCAGCTGAGCCACTTTATAGTCATCACTTATCATAGGACAGAAAAGAAGCAAACTAGACCCAAAACTATGCACAAGGTGAGAAAACTGGGTGTAAACCATTGCGTGACTGAATATATTTCTCTCCTCGATACCAAGTTAGACGTCAACAGAAATGCAGAGAGCGTGGAAGGGAACTGGGGAAAGGCTGCAACAATTTTTCTTTTCATTACTTCCAGGTGGCCCGAGGAGACAAAAGCTCCTTTCTCACCCCAGGACAAGTAGATCATAAAAAGATAAAAACCTCCTAATCCTCAACTAACATCTGGCAAGATGTTCAGATAAGAAACCGGCCAGGAGCAGGGAAATCCTACACCAGGGAAAACAAAAGCAAGACACTTCCACGCTTACCATAACGTTGGTGGCAACTACCGTGGGATCATTGCAGACAGATTCAATGAAGAACACCTGGGAAGCAAAGCAAAGCAAAGCTCAACTGAAAGCCACCAATAAGGTTTGTAACATTCAACCTTGCTCCCTGCTCAACCCAACCTCCTAGGTGCTTGACCAGAGAGCTCTGCCTCCCTCTGCCCCGCTCCCATCCTTTCCTTCTCCAAGGCTCGGTACTGGGAATGAGGGAAGAGTTTCACATTTTTAATCAGACCCAGCAGTGAAATCTCCCTTACGCAGGAGCACCATGAGGACAACACGCTAGCGAAAGAAGATACACCAGCAGTACACTAGTGTGGACTGTGCAATACAGGCAGCAGCCTGATGGTACCAACCTTGAACCCATTTTCTTTGGCAAAGTTTAGGATCATCCCTCTCCTCTCCCGCGTGGTATTGGTGGCATCAAAAACCTTTAAATGTAAAGATTTCGATTAGCACCAAGAGTGCCTGGTTTCCCACCGAGCCCTTCCTCAGGGAAGTAACTGCAGAGTGAACCGCACAGGGCACAGCGCCTTCGGGAGCCGGACTGCTGCCAAACCCCGAGGAGCACATCTCTGAGCTTACCGCAATCTGGCCAGCCTCCTCTGTCAGGTACAGCTTGACATCCCTCAAGGCAGCCAATGCACATTGCCTGCAAAAGGGGCGAGAGACCCATGGTCCTGATGTCCTCAGAGACGCTTGTGGCAGCCAGAGCCCAGACCTCCACAAAGCCAGGCAGGCTTTGCAGCTCCTCCTCACCACCTCCCCCCGCCCCCCTCCTAGGAATGTTTAGGAAGGACACCCTCATTTTGCCAAAAATACAAGAGCCGTGCGTGCCGAGCAGCGTGCTGGTCTTCACAGCAGAGGCAACGGTAAATGAAGAAGCAAAGGTCAAGCCTCATGGCAGGCCTCACACCCTACGTTGCTGAGCCTGAAGGTGAATTTAGGGTACCACTGATGGAGGATGCGTTGGTGACCCTGAAGCCACCAAGTCCGCACAGCTTCAGTTTTCAGCTCATGGCACCCAAGTCAGGCAATCCTTAGGCAAGCAGGGAAAATTCAAGCTAGAGCCCAGCTTTTCTGCTCATCACCCCCCAAACAAGCTGGGTGACCATGCTGCCAGCCGTAGGCTTCGCCACCAATTTGGGACCCGCGTGCAAGCACGGACGCGGTGCCCACACTTACCTCCTGACTTTCATGGCCTCCTCATTGTCGGGGCGGAAGAAGTCATAGGAGCTGTAATGCTTCACCGCCTCGCGGCGATACTCCCCCACATTGAAAACTGTGTGGGAAAAGCAAAGACCATCAAAACCAGGAGCAGGCGTCAACACAACTCGACTCAGCTGTCCAGTTTCTGCAGATAACACTTTCTAGCAATGGGCCAAGAAGCGACATCTTTAGAGCAAAAGGCTCAGGGACGTCCCTTGGTCTTCAAAGTCAAAGAGAACCTGGGATGCAGCAGAAGTAATGGGAGGACATGGATATTTGGTCCACGGGATCTTGGAAAGATCCCCCACTACCTCCCACCTCCCAAGGCACTGAGCTCCTACAGCAACACCTGAGGACCAGACCTCATGCTTTCCCCAGGCAGCCAGCGAAAGCGTCACCTTTTGTTGGGACACCAATCCAGTTGAGGTAGCGAGTCAGCTTCTTGGAGATGTAGGTCTTCCCGCGGGCTGGGAGGCCAACCATCACTATCACGGTGGGGGAATTGGCAAGCTGCGGCCCACAGGCTGCGAGGAGGAGGAGAAAGAACAACATGAGCAGCCATTAATCCTCTAGCTCATCTTGCATCAACCCTACACTTGCTCTTGACCCAGCCTTTCCCCAAGCCCTTCAGCAGCTAGAGGAAACCCAAATCCTCTGCTCCCCATTCACCATCATCTCTGCAGTATCTCCTGTGCATCCTTCTCATGACCCTGGACAATCAAAACCCTGAGCAGGTGAATCCTCTGACTCATTTTTGCAACGGGATCTGCTGAATGAGCAGGCGGCATGGCTCCACGGCTGCCCACTGGCGAGACGCAACTGCCCCAGCTAAACCACGCCGACCCAAATTCACCCTGGTGCCACCCAAACCAGGAGACAGGAGTCAGAGCCTGACAGCCGTGGCAAGGAGAACATCCTGACAGCTGCCAAGTGGACAAGGAACCAGCAGCTGCCCTGGGCTTCCTGCAGGACCTCTGTGCCTCAGTTTCCCCATTTACAAAAATAAACCAAAAAAAAAAAAATCATGAAGGCAAACACGACCTCCCATTCCCGCGGTTTGGCCAGTTCTGTGAAAAGCTAGAGAATGGCCAGGGACTTTGGTCCAGTCCCCGCAGCAGCGCACTTCAGACATGGCTGCTGTGCTGAAATACCAGGTCTGCACCAAGATCTTCATCCACAGAGAGCAGTTTCCAAAAAGTTTTGCTAGATTTTTAGCTGATACACATGCAAATGCAACCAGCTAAACTTTTTGCTGAAGACAAGGAGGGTGTGAGGACTACAGAACCACTGGCATTTAAAAGCAGATACGTAAGTGACTTATCCCTTTTTCCTCATAAACCTGTTATAAGCTGTTTTTTTTGTTGTTGTAAAGAGGTCTATGTCAAACAGCTGGAAATAAATCCAGAGGCATTACTTAGTGATGACTTGGCAAGCAAAGAGAAACTCCTCTCCAATTCACCCGAACGGCACGGCCAAAATGCAGCCAAATCAGCTGCTGGGCTGCCCAGGTGAATCACATCTCCCCCCATCAATCCTTGGTTCAGTTTGGAGGAAATCGCTGAGGTTGCAGAGGAGTGGATATGCGGTTTGAGAATTTTTTTTTTTTGAATTTTTTTTTTTTTAGTCCTCCACAGCCCAGTCCCAGCACCCCAGGACGCGCCTAGACTCTCCGGATCGCGCGCCCCACGGACCACGTAACACGGCAGCATCCCTCTCCCGTGGCAGCATCCCTGCTCCACTCCAGGGTTTGCCCCGCAGAATTGCTTCTCACACGGCCAAGGCACAAAGCCAAGCACTTTAAATAGGGGCAAGGAAGATCTTAACGATGCCTAATGGAATTTGGATTAGCCAGCCGCCTTTCATGCAGGCGTGACACACCAAGAGCCCTCCCGGCGAAGGCAGGATAGGCGAGACCCTCCGGGGGATTTCTCACCCACCCTTCAATCTGTCTGGTGAGCCTGGAGACCTCATGGGAAAGGAATGCAGGGAGTGAGTGGCTGGTGGCAGAGCCATAAAAACGCAGCTTAATTACGGTCTGGGCGGAGAGCTCGGCCTGCCCGGCCCAACTGCCCGCAGGTGGGCAGAGCGATTTGGGGATGCGAGGGGCTCCCCAGGGATGGGGACAGGGCGGTGGGGTAGATTTTTCTCCGTGGAGATCTGGGAAGGGCAAACAAACTGAGATGTATCCAGAGAGCATGCAAAGCACGTGGGATTTCCCTCCTCTTCTAAGGGGGGGGGGGGTGGGGGAAGAAAATTCAACAGCTAAGGACACCAAATTAAAGCCCCAAGGACGAGTTACGGCACGGGTAGCCCG
>JAVKLA010000005.1:4259725-4313480 GCA_034782735.1 Sagittarius serpentarius | reverse complement strand
CCCGCCCCGCCCCGCGGAGGCGCAGACCGGCCGGTAACCCCGCGCCACCCCCGCCCCCCCCCCCCGCCGCAGAAAGCGGCTCCCCTGGGGGGGCGAAGCGGCGGCGGCGCTGGGGGACGCCCCCCGGGGAGGCTCCGCTCTCAAATGGGCGCGACGACCTTAATTTACTGTTTTTATCGGGTTTAACATTTACGGGTTTTATCGGTTCCTTTTATTGTTTCTTCTCTTTATGATGTTAATTTTGGGGTTTTTCCTACTATTTCACCCTCTACTATTTTTATTATTTAAATCATTTGTTATTTTAGTCTTGCTTTATTATCTATTATTTTTAATATTCACTACTTTGTATTTTAAATATTTCATTATTTAATGCTTTTCATTATTTTATGGTTTTCATTATTCTATTAGTTTGTTATCCTTATTATTATTGTTAGTAATCCAGTGGCCAGCTTCCTGCAGGTGACCTTTCCATCTTAAAAAATTAAGCTGCGGAACAGCAGCCCAGCGATAATAACAACCCGAAGCAGTCGGTGTTCGCAGCACAGAGGGGTTGGGGACACCATCCAGGGGCCACCCAGAAAACCGCTTTGGAGATGCAGCCGTGATGGGGGGCGGGGGGGGGTCCCGCTTGGCGCCGGCCACTGGGCAGGGTGCTGGGTGGTGAAGGTGCCCCAGTGGGGAAATGTGAAAATAAATCATAGCCGGGAAGAGCTGGGAGCATCTGCTTTCATGGGGTTTAATAAAGCAAATTTTGCTTGAAAACTTAAAGCCCCGTAAGCAGCAGCTCAGATACTTAAAGTGATCAGTAGCCTTTTTCTAATTATATAGGGCATTTTCCTCCTCTAGAAGCAAAGACTTATATTTTTATAACGGACCTAGAAAGAACATATTTTTGGCTATCGCCTTACATGGAGCCAAGATGGATGGAGTAAAAAATGCACAGTCCTTCCCTCTCCTACACAGGAAAAAAATATTCACAGGCGAAACAAAACAAAAGAAAACACAAATTAGCTACTATGAGGGAGCTGGAAAAGAGCCAGCGATCTGGGATGTGGGAAGGAAGGTGGGGGAGAGCAGCGAGCGCTCTGGCCGGCAAAGGTGGGGATGGGGGTCAGACACAACAGTGCTCCCTGGACCACTGTGCACAAAATCCGTCCTCAGGAAAGGGCAGGAGTTTGGTTGCTGGGTTTTTGTTTGGTTTTTTTTTTCAAAATCCTGGACCTTTTCCCACGGAGGGCAATGAATATTCAGTTCCCAGCTTCAAGTCAGAAGAAGGAAGAAACTTCACGTGATGGCAGAAGACGAGGAGTTTGGGCATCCCCCTTCCTCCAGGAGCTCTCCTCTCCTCTCCCTGGCTCTTCTCCGCTTCGAAAATCACCACCCCCACAATATCAAAAGGAGCCCGAAAGCGAAACCCCGCCTGAATTAAAATCACAGTCACTTCAAATTAGATCCACCTAGTAATTCTTGGCTTAAAAACTCCTAAATAACTGGAGCGGAAAGCTTCAACTCCTAAATAAATGGCCTGGTTTTCAAAGGCACGAGCACCCAGCTGCTCCAAGTGAGGTCAGCTGGAAGAAGCATCATTACTATTTATAAGGCACTTTCACCGTGGGGACAGGGTGGCGGGCAGGACAGCATTAGGTGCACCGAGGGGGGTTATTTTCCCCTCTCGAGTCGTGCTGTGCAAAAGCACAGCTCCCTATAAATAGAGCCTGGACGGGTAAATAAGCTGTTGCTCACAGCTGCTGTGAAAGGAGCCCACGGGGTGCTTAGCTCAGCGATTTTTCGAGAAATCAAGTCACCGACGGGGCCAAACGCTGTTACGAAGAGGTGCATCGGCTTGCTGAGAGTCCCCCACGGGCACAGCGTGCCATGGGACAGCCAGCGATGCTGTCCCGCATCCTCTGTTTTGCCGGGTGACGAAAGATGCGGAGGGAGGAATAAATCACTCGGCATTCGCCGGGGGTGCTGCCTTACCTGCCCCATTGCAGGAACCTGTGCGGATTTAATAAACTCTGAGGGACAGGGGTATAAATGTAACGCCAGGGCTTGAAATCTGAAGGTGCTGGTGGTAGACGGGGTAAAGAATGACCTCGAGCATCTGAGGGATGGAGGCAGCACGTCCAGAGGAATAGGAGAGGGGAGGGCAGCGCAAAGGAGGGGAGTCTGGCAGAAAAGGGTGAAAAAAAACCATTTCTGTGAGAACGGGACACCCGTCTCTTACAGGCTTTACAGGCTGCCGGCTTCTCCGAAACACCGAAGCCAAAATCCCTCAATTCCCTCTTTTATTTCTCACCAAACTGACCTAGCAACCCGCCCCGAACGGTGGAATTAGGCTCTGGATACAGCCCAAACATCACAATCCTGGACTAAATTCCCCATCCCCTTTGGAAGAACCTACTGGTACCAAGGGGCCACCAGCCAGCCTCCCCTGGCACCCTTCCCCTCAGCATCAAAACGCAGGCGACGGCAGCGAGCTATGGCAGCGATTGCTCCGGCGAGCCCTGACCCTGACTAAGCCATGATTCACCCTCCTGGTTTTTTTCTTTTTCTTTTTGTTTCCCCCTCTAAAAGAAACTTGGAAGAAAAGGACAAGTCCCGTTCATGCCTACGTTCAGCGCAACACGGACGGTCTCCTTAGGATGTGGCACGGAGGGGACAGGGCGCAGCGCGCGTGATGCCCGGTGGGATCTGAGTCGTGCGGTCCAACCCTGCACCCAGCAATGATCTGCACCGTTAAAATTTGGAGACGGTGGCTGGGAGCTGTGCACGCATCACCATATAGATGCAGCCGTATGTGTGCTTGGTTGACGGCGGGGCAGCTTGACCCGCAGCAATTTCCAGCACGGCCTCGGTTTACCAGCCTGGGACATGGGTACAAATAGTTCTCCCTGCCCTGGGAGGGAGGTTGCAAAAGTCAGGCAGCAGCTGCCCAAATTCTTGTTAGTGCATTAACGACACCCTCTTGCAACACAGAAAATTATTCCTCTGGGCTGACCGAGGGGTATTTATACACTTATTTGGAAAAAAAAAAACAAGCAAAAAACCGCTAAACTTGGCACTTCCAAAAAAAAATCTTGGATCTGGGATCTTGGAGAAGCCAAGAAAATTGTCTACAATGTATTAGGGGAATCGAGGCCTTTCAAAAAGACCAGGGAGGAAACCAAGTGGTTGCCCCCTCCTCCTGCCCGCTGGATGCTGAGCTGTTCTCGCCGCTGATGGCACTTTCTTTGGAGGGACTCGAAGTTTGCAAAAGCCACTGAGGGTCAGGCTCACAGCCGGGAGGGTTTTGCTATGGCTGATAATATGTCTGGGTTTGGAGAGGCAGCTGGAGTTCACGGTCCTTTGTGTCTGCACGTTTCGGTCACCTCCCTCCCCCTCGCCCCTCGCAGGTATTTCAGTTACAAGAATAAATAAATGAGGAGCGAAGTGCGAATTGTAGCTGTATCCTCGGGATATCGCCGCTCCCTCTTCTCACCTCACCCTCTCCCTCTCCCTGCTGCCCGGGGGACCGTGATGAGCTCCTGCACCAGCCCCTGTAACACACTGGGGTGTTTCGGCCATGGGAAAGAGCTTTTTCTCTCCTCTCCTTTTAACAAGAAGGTTTTTCCTTCCTCATTTCTTGCCTTTCACCCCCACCCGGGGCCCTCGCAATCACACACTCCCTTTCCTCCTCAGCAGCGTCAAACCTGCAGCATCAACCCCGCTGCTGGCCAAAGAGGAACAGCAATTGGGCAAAATGGTTTCTTCACCATATGATTTCAAGGCAGGGCTTCCCGCAGTGATGACGGGATGCTGCTCAGCGCGGGACTCGCAGTCCCCTACCCTGAAATCAGAGGCGAGCTCCCGGTTGGCACCTCTCGGGTCCGCGACTGGGAGGGCTGAACCCTTCCCCGGGGTGCAGGATCAGGGCAAGGCAGGGAACATCGCACTTTCGGGGCTGCCCCCGAGCTGTCCCTCCCTTCAACCCACCGGTGCAAACCCCCGTTCCCCCGCCCGGGGACAAGCCGTCCAGTTTTTAAGACTATTACATGCTGTGTAACTGGACCTGATGTGTTCACGAAACGTCTTCCTTCCCCGATCGTAAGAGATTCAGCTAGTTGGTAACAGCAGCCGAGCACTGAAATACCAGCAGAGCAAGCACTCGGGGCTGCCGCACGCGTGCCTTTGGGTGCAGCTTTTCTTAAAAATAGCTGCAAGCAGAGAAGGGGAAAATTCAAAGGGGTTCAGTCTCCGACACTGAGAAACAAGTGCTGAGCCCGAGAGGAGGAAATCCCTGCAGAGGCACAAGGCGTTGCTCGTCCCCGCTGTATCAGCCCCAGTCAAACACTGCGCCGAGAGCTGATCTTGCCTTTCCTGGCAGCCGAGAGGCAGGAAAAGCCACCAAGGGGTTGCAGAAATGCACAGGGCCACTGTTCCCCACACTCAAGTGACAAGCAGCAAAAATCAGCTCTTGTGCATGTGACCTCGCTTGCAACGATGGGTACTACCCAGGCAGTAAAAAAAAAAAAATCATTTCACTGTCCACTGCCAAAAAAGGAGCTCCCCGTAGTTTTCTCCAAATGCCTTTTCAGCTGTATTCAACCGATTCAAGCTTGAGGACCTGCTTACTTTCGCTCAGCGCTCTGCTCTGAGCTCCCCTGCGTGCTGTCGCCATCGCGCTCGGTGCAACGAAGAAACTATTTCAGGGACAGTAAATTCTGCCTGAAGTCAACCCTCTGTCGTGCTATGCCGTCAGCCTTGCTAAAAGCAATTGGGTTTTTTTAATTCCTTTTCATTTAGGAGCCCTTCAAGCAGGAGGATGAGGGTTCAAACCTAGTTTCTTTCGAGCTGCCAGATTTGTGCCCAACTAGAAGCGTTTGGTTATAATTGGGCGAGTTAAAAGTAGATAGGAAAGGAAATGGGAGAGTTGCAAATGCATTGCTGGGCCGTGATGAACATGGGGAAGAAGGAAGGGTGAGAGCCTGGATTTAATCTCGATTCCCCAAATTAGAAGCCAAATCACTCAAGGATCCCTCCATCGTTCCCAGAGAGAGGTGGGTGCCCCTGACTGTGCTCAGGTCTTGGAGGGTCCCTGGGAACACCCAGTAAAGCTCAAGACCAGAGATGGGGAGGCATAAGATGGGTGTCCAGCAGCCGATGTTCTTATTTAAAATCCCAGGAAAGGTGTTTCATCTGTACTTTTTGAGAATGACATTCTGTAATTGTCAAAAAAATAAATCTGGAAATAACGTTCTGAACCTGCAACATCCATTGGAGCAGGGACATTTCTCAACGCTGGCAGGTCTGCTCAGAAACGGGTCCAGGAGGATTGAGCAATGTCCTGTGAAAGTTCCTGACCTTACAAGACTACTGCAAAACAAAACTCACCCCATAAATGGGTTAAATCATAAAGATAATTGACTCCATAGGTCGCAGAGACAAATAGAGCTTTTAAAAAGTGGTTAGAGGGTAATTAGATGGCAAAAGGTTGGGATTATTCCAGTCTCGGGAATCTGATGCTGGTTCTCCTTGAAATGAAATCTGGCTTTAAAATTTCAGGCATGGTCCCAACAGAAAGGGTGGAAGGGTATGGATCAGTCAGAGAGCCAAATCTCAGGTTTTGGCGCTGTCCGTGATTCCGAGAAGCTAATATTTCACATTGTGCCTCCTACTCCCAGGTACTTCTAGTTACACCAAAGGAACACCTCCCCATTTGCCCTGTGATTTTAGGGTGTGAAATTCCCCACTGGAAGTCCTGCGACAGATTTAGGGTGTAAATCCACAAGATGTCAAACTTGACTTTGGGTTACCTCTTCCTTAAGCAAGATGCCACAACCACTTGCGACAAGGCACCGATCCAGCACAAAAATCCTGCCGGTTTGAGAGAAAAGTGTGTTTACAGATTTACTCTGTCCCAGCTGCCAGATCAGATGTTACCCGTCTTGCTGCAGCCAGCATAAACCTGGCATATGTTTACCATAGTGCCTTCTCCGGATAAAGCAGCAGAAATACAGCCATGGGCTCACACCTGATCCACGCCTAATTTGTGCTTGCAAAGCGATGCAGCAAGCTGGAGATCCAGCGGGAAGGAGCTGAAATCCCAACCCTCCTCTGAGCAGCACAGGCTGTTACGGGAACCGTTTTCATGGAGGTGCCCAGCAGGTGAAGTTGGTTGTGTTCACGAAGAGCTTCATTCCCAGTCCCGTGGTGCGTTTGGGGTGCAGCTCTCCAGGGCTCCTGCCTGCACGGCCTCGGTGATGGATACGAAACCCCCTGTGGGTGAGTCTATTCAACCCATTTAAGGTGGAAGATGGTCACCCTCCGGAAATCACAGCCTGTCATTATCCCGTGGACTTTGCTATTGAACTATTTCCTAACGTCTTATTAACGCCCACCTTTCATTAAGAGCCTGGATCGTTATCTCATCATTGCAGGTTATTAAATCAAACAACGGCAAAGGCTGTGGCCCTTCCTTCTGGGGCTGACTCACCTTGCCAGGACTAACAAGCCCGGGCCAGTGACAACCTCGGCATTGCCATAGTGACCAAGAGGCTTCTGAAGAGTTGTAGGCAATGATGTCATGAGGCCAGATACCCAGGAGATGCCGGGGAATCTCTTCAAAGAAATGCGAGAAGCAACAATACAAAGCTCTCGGGAAGGAACCGTGGTGGTTCGCATTCCTGCTGATCGAGGAAGGGGTGCTTGTAGGCAGCAGCATGCACCGGTGTAACCATAGCCTAGGAAAAAGGGTATTTTTTTTATCCCTGCTGCCAAACCGTGCTAATATCAGTTTGGCTCCTGATACAGGGGCTTTTGATCAAGAGGTGATAAAACACCGTCTTACAATGCGGCATCCCAGGAGGATCTGCACTGCCTGGGAGGCTCAGATGGACACGTTCCCTGGGGGATGCTGGGCAGGGAGGAGGCTTTGCAGCCCCACACGGCTCCTGCCGTGTCTGCCTCCATCCACAGCAAAGCTGTGGGTAGTATTTGGGAAGGATTTATGTCACTTTTGGGTGTCTACAAGGTACTGGTCACCTCTGACCGCTCCTACCATCTGTGGAGAGAAATGGGCAGTCCCAGAGCAATTCACGTGCCCTGCCGTGGATTTTGGGTGTAAACCAGGATGAGATGTGTCCTGGAGGTGTTTGTAGCCCGCGAGCACGGAGGAAGACCTCAGTGCTGTCTACGTCCAAAGCCATCCGACGCACATCTCGGTGCTCTCCAGCCTGAGGTGACCCAACGCACAATTCCGTGTTCAGTCCAGAGTCCCATGTAAGGAGGAAGAGTAATACTTTGATGAGGAGATGCATGTCGAAACCGCGTACGTGCAGAGGATCTTTGGACCCACACCCTTGTGAGCACGTCTGCCATATCGACAACCTGCTTGTCCCTGCTTCCTCACGGGGCTGGGATGATACAGGCAATGGCAGGTGATGGTTGCCCAACAGTGTCCTACACACCTCAACTCTGGCCAAGAAGAACCACTTTTGGGACCAACACCACTCCTCGGGTTGAGCTGTTCCCTGGATCAGCCTCCCTAAGGGTTCACCTCTCCATTCAACTGATGGAAACCACAAGGCATCAAGAGGTGAGGTCTAAGTGTCCCACTTCTCCGGACTGTTGCCAGGTGCTTTTAAACCTGAGTCCTGCAGGGACTGCTTTTAGGACATCTGCGAAAGACAACTAAGAGAGAAAGCGTATGGTCAATAGGTTAAAATTCAGAATAGTAGGGTCCACAACTACACTGAAAAATGCTCAAGGACCAACCAATTGAAGAGCCATTATGAGGTGGCAAAGATTGCTGAATTCTCTGCACCAGCAACAAAAATGATCACGAGATGAAGGACCGATTGAGGCTCAGCCCTTCACACAGCAGACATCTCAAGGAGGGTTTTTTTTTTTCAGCTGCAGGAGTCAGTCTGAGTTTCTGTATCTTTTGCTGGAGCTCTCTACAGTCAAAGCCTCCCCCAGGTAACCTGTCAGATCTCCGATTTCCTAACAGCTCTCATAACCAATTTTTGGAGCCAAATCGCTGGAATCAGATCACACAGATTGCTGGAATGTAGAAGTTAAATAACCAGATTTCCTTATCAGGGTTTTCTTAAAATTTTTCTGCTTATAGGGCAAAGATTTTCTAATTTATCTAATTCCTAGCAGATGTTTTTAATTTGTGCATTTTGTTTAATCTTTTCCATGCCGTGGAGACCTGACTGGGGCAAAAAAAAGGCTAAAATTGTCCAAAAATATCTACAGAATTTATTTATTCTTTCCCTGATATTTTCCAATCAGACATGAAAAATATTAATGGAAAATTTCTCTGGAATTTTGGGGCAAGCTGGAACAATATGGGGAGCTGGCTGCCAACATATTTTCTCAAATGCATTTAAATTTTCCAACCTGCAATGACAAGCTGTTAAGAGTTCCTTGGAAAAAAAAAAAAGAAAAGAAAAAAAAAGAAAATTCAGCTGAATATTTAGATTTCTGCCTTGGAGTTTAACATATAGTAGCAAACCGGTGCTTGGATACCTGGCAGTTTGGTAGGAATCACGAGGGAAGATGCTGTGCTTCATAGCACTAGGGAGTGCCCCAGTTTCCTCCCAACACAACTGCTGTTACTTGAGCTGAGAGCCAGAGCCACGAGGGGATGGCACAGGTGGAAGCACATGTTGGCCATTGACCATGAGTTGTTCCCACGGAACACGATGGAGAAGGGGGAAAACGACTTTTATTGTGTCTGCTTCAGTATTTCTGGCAACACCAGTCATCAGGGAATCCCAGCACAAACCCCGTGCCCCAAACAGGGTTCAGTTTTTTCTTCTCGCTCCTTGAAACCCAAACAAATGACTCCAGGAGGCATGGGCTCACCCCACGTGTTCGTCCCCACCGTGCCCACGTGTTCCTCTGTACCGCGCCGGTGGGTCCGTGCTTCTCCGCTTGCACCTCCCCGGGCTGACGCCTGCGGTGACGGCAAGGTCAGAGCAAGGGTTTCACATTTCCCAGCCCGGCTGTTTACCCGGCTCTCAGGCTGAATTAAAACAACTGCTAGAGAGTGGCCTGAGTCAACAAGAGACCTGACGGCCACCCAACTCCCGGGCAGGCTCTCCTGCCAACTTCCCAATAAAGAAAGAGATCTGGGCTCGGGCTCAAGGCACGACCTTCCTTCGCTTCATGTTGTGCATTTATCAGCCGGGCTTGGATAGTCCCAGGCTCCGAAATGATGGGCAACTCGTTCCCAGTGCTGGGTGAAGGTGCTCGTGGTGCCTTGTGGGACAGATCGACGGGCTGGGTCTCCCGACATTGAGCCAACGGGAGCTACAGCCTGCACCCGTCGGGGTGCTGAGACCCATGGTGGCTTTCATGGGCAGAGCCCAGAGCATTTCCCAAACCTGCCAGCCATGCAAAAGCAAGGTCTTTTCTGCAGCTGTGGCTAACGGTGATCCCACCAGCATGGGCTTGGGTGAAGGCAAGGGTGGCCAGAGGGACACAGCAGCTGCAGTCCCCCGTATCTGCAGGACATGCTCTGAGCACGGACGTGCTACGTGTCCCCTCCCAGTCTTGCCTTAAAAACAGATGCTCATTCCAGAGCTGACCAGCTAAATAGCCCTGGAAACCCATCTTACGCAGGGGCCAATCCAGCCCTCCACGCCCGGACAAGCACAGCTCCCTCGGACACGTGCAGGAGCACACGCAACCACCTCGATCCCTGGCAGCCCATGCTGCTGCTGCCTTCAGATGCTACTCAAAAATCTGGTCCTTTTGCATTCAGATGGAGTCAGTCATCAACGAAATGGGGTGACTAAGACTCGGTGCTGGCACATGCCAGCCTCATCCCACGTTGCCTTGTCTTGTCTTGTTTGCAGCCGGGCCGTTAGCTGCCAAGGCCACCCAACCCCACCGCTGCAAGCACGGCATGGCAGGACATCCAAAGCCAAGCCAGAAAAGGCAAACCATAGGGTTTCCGAAATTTGGACTGGTAAAGCCATACCCAAAAAAGGTCTCTTCCCACCCTCGTGTCCTCCACCGAGAAATTGCCCAAATTGCTGCCTTTGCAACAGCCATAAACCATTTAATCGTTTATTAAATTGCTCTTGTGTTTACGGCGTCCATGTGTTTGACTTGAGTTAGTTTCTGAGCGGCTCAGCTGCACCCAAAAATTACAAAAAGAAAAAAAGGAGTGGGGGAAACACGGCAGCAACGAGAGGTGATTTCATGTTTAAGAGAACCGAAGACTTTGCTGACTGCTTTCCCCCATGTACAACTTCTTCACGGCCGGTAGGACGTGGAAATCCTTTCCCTGCCTTTAGCAAACCAACCCTGGAGAAGTAAATAGACACAAAAATCACTGCTGGCAGGTGCCTTATCTGTCTCGACTTGTCCTGCTCAGGTCGGTTCAACAACACAGAGATTTCGGCGGTGAAGCCACTTCCGAGTCCCTCTTCCCACCCTGAAGCCCCATCCTCAGCTATGAATGGGATCTAGCCCTCCAGCTAGGAAACGGATCCAGGCTGGGGAAAAAAAAAAAACCCACAGTTTTTTTTCTTTCTTGTTATAATTTTTTTGCAAAGGACTGCTGTTTCATGACCACAGATCCATCCCTGGAGCACTGGTGTTGGCACAAAGCAAGGCAGCATCCCACGGTGCCGGGGCTGGAGGGGCTTCGTTGGGCTGCCCAAGCCCAAACCACAGCCTCAGCTGCGTCCTACTGTTCCTGTTAGAAATCCCTTGCTAATAAGGAGGATTTCTAAGAAAATCAGTGAGCGGGAGAAAAAACAAGTCAAACCCTCAGATTTCTGCACCGGGCATGCTTGAATCTCCTGTTAGCATCAAGGAGGGATGCCTGCCTGGATCATACCAGGGATGAAGGGACAAGTTTCCTTCAAATAAGTTTACGTCGGTGAATAAGGAGCCTTCGTTCTCCACTTGTGCAGGATAACCCAGCTGTGCCCGTCTGCATTTTTAGGGGCATAATAATTCCGTCTCCTTGGGCCAGGCACTTAGTCCCTGCCTTCAAGCCCACGAGCAAGACACGCACAGTGCAACCCATCCTCCTGTTTATCCTCCGGCAGAAGCAGCTGGAGCACTCCGGCTCCGGAGAGACCGAAACTGGGAAGTTACATCCCCCCTTAGGGCTCGTGGCCAGATCTGGCTGCAGGAGGCAGGATGCCCAATTTTTCTCCCAGTACCACTGGGAGAAAAACACCTTCCATCCCGGTGTGTTAGCCCTGTTGTTTACCAGGCTCAGCTGTTCTCCAGGTTTCCTGGAAATACCAGGAAAGCCCAGCAGCCCCTCGGCACCGGTGGTAGCTGCTCATGCCCCTTTCGCGTGTCTCCGGAGGAAGCCGCAGCTGCTGGCAGGGACGGTGGCGGTGCTGGGTGACGGCAAGGTCAGGAAAGCAGAGCCCGGCAGCCTTTCCTCGCTGTGTGCATGTGAACGGGGCATGCACAGCTCGTGCCGCTTCCCGGGGCCGGCACGTGCTCCGGCAGCCCTGCGTCCCCGCCGTCCCTCTCGGGCGGCCGCGCGTGGGCTCCCGCCGGCGGCCACGTGCCAGTGGGCCGAGCAGGGCCCAAAAAAAGGATAAATAAATCCGTAAACAAGTTCACCTCGCTGCTCTGCGAAAGGCTCTCCCTGCGTCAGGTTGGACAAACACCAGAGCTGACTGCCAAGGCGCCGGGGAGGGGAATAAATCGGGTTGTCTGAAGGGCTGCAGCCATTTAACGCCAGCCCTGCCGCGTCCCTGCCCAAACGCCGGCTGCCCAGGGCTGCCAGTCCCACCAGGAGAGCCCAAAGCGGGGCTGGGGCTGCGGAGGAACACAGCAGCGCCTCCTTTTCCCGGCAGATTTATCATCAGCCCTGCCCCAGCCCCAAAGCAGCATCGTTTCTCCCCAAGCCATTTCACAGGGAGATATCTGTCCGTCTCGGACTCCCCACCCCGTCCTCAGATAACCTGCTTCAGGGCTGAGCAAAGCTTTCTCCAATTTCCAACCCAGATCTCTCCAGGTGGGGTTTTAAAACCCTGCTCCTACCCACACGGGTTGATTTTGAAGCTCCGCATTGCACTACGGTAAGGTCCGGACCGGCGATGCGCACCAAAATGTACCAACGTGGGGGACACGCTGCAGGATGCTCAGGCACGGCCAGGCTTGATGCAGAGAGCGCTGGATCTGCAGATAACAGCAGCTAAAGCCACAATCACAGCAGCTTCCAGAGTATCGCTGCACCCTCCCGTGCCTCAGTTTCCCCTGCTTTGAGTGATAAAGCTGGAAATCCTCCAATGAGGACTAAAGGACGGGGGAGAGGGGGAATAAAAAAACCCTCAGCAGCCAACTATGAACAAACAGTGTGATGCCCCTGGAGAAAAAAATAACAGTAATGAAAAACCAAAAGGAAAGCCCAATTCCAGGGTGTTTTAGCAGGAGGGTGGTATAGAAAATGCAGGAGGTTGGGTTTTCGGGCCCAGATGGTGCTGGTTCCTCAGCACCAGTGAAGGGCACATCTCACTCTGGGCCCTGTGCTTTTGGGAAAAGGTTTAATCTGGGACGGGATGAGGTGGGCAACAACCAAGGAGATGCTTCCAGAACAGGATATATAGGAAAGCACAAAAAAATGAGAGTGATTTTGTGCTCCAGGAAGAAGAAACCTGGGGTGGAAAATGAGGGAACCGCTTTCAGTCTGAAAGCGGATGTTATAAGGAAAATGATAACAGTCCTCGATAGCAAGGAAGGTTTAAGGCAGATATAGGAAAAGTTGCCTAGGTATTAGGGGAAGCCTAATACCTCTTGGGAGGACAAGGAATCCCCCAAGGGGAAAAGACAAGGGGAATTTGAAACTACTTGTGCGGGTTTGATCTTGACTCCCAACCACGGCCTGTCCCCAACCCCTTTTTTTTTTCCAGCCTTAAAATGTGGTCACGCAGGGCTAAAAAAAGCGGGGTGCCCCGGAGAGACGTGCGTGCCTGCGTGTGCGTGTGTGCACGCACGCACCAGGCAAACAGGGATCACGCCTCCCCAGCTGCGAGTTTTGAAATCCTCCCACGTCCCTCCATGAAAAACCCGTGGTCACCTGATTTAAAGCCTTTGGAGTCATTTTATGCCGAGGTGAATTTCTCCATCGTTGAGGGTGTGTTAGGGAAGGGTTCGGCACGCCAGCCGCCCTGCCGGCATGGGCTTCTGATGGCAAAGGAAACGTCAGAGACGGTGGGATGCCAGGTGGAGAAGTGGCCCAGGGGGTGTTGGTGGTGGGATGCGAGTGCTGGGGTGAAGCCCAAGCCCATGGTGAGCTCCCTCCAGAGGGGTCGGACCCTTCTCCATGGTCCAAGCCCAGCCTAGCCCAGCCAGCTGGGTTTTTCCTACGTAACATTGCCACTAAGCCCAGTCTTCAGACGGCGGAGTGGATAAAAAGCTCTGGGGTCATGCCAGTGCCTGTTCACTGTGTAAACACGACACAGAAGAGACCTTCTTCATCCATGCAAGAGTGAGGCGAGACACCAAGAGGAAGGTTTTCCAGTGTCTCAAGTTGCTTGGTGGGTTGCTGGCCCTGGGAAGGCAGGTTACAGGCATATCTGCCTGCTCCCAGGTTAGGAGATGAGGAGATGCTATCAGCAACTGCATCTTCACGTGGTTTCAATTCCCAGACTCAGGAAGTCTGAGAGGCTGTAACAACCCATCTTTTACCACCGACTGGTTTCTGTAGAGCGACTGGGGTACAGAATGGGTTCCAAAAACCCCTGCTGGACCGTACAGCTCCCCCACAGGGAGCTGCACACCCTTTACAAACCTCCTACCCCAGTCAAATTTGGGTGGCGGTCCCACCTCTGGCTGGTGGCAGCAAAGGACATCCCACCTCCCCACCACAGCCTGGCATGTCCTCCCCTGCACCAGCACCATGAGACGTGGTGGGCTTTGCTGCTTGGTTGTGCACAGCCCCACGAGCACCAGCGAGAACATGACTGCTAGGCATGGTGGCTCCTCAAACCCATGAAAAACTCCCCGTGAGTTGTCATAAATGCTAAAGGAAGTGTAAGGTCACGTTCACCAAGTGCTTTCTTGGAGCTGCAGGGAGCAGGGACGTGCCAGGACGGGTGTGATGGGTGGACAGACACCTGCTTCTTTGGGTCATTTACTCGTGTTTCGCCCAAGAGGCCGGCAAGGCGAAAGGGGATGAAACGAAACCAAGAGCCAGAAGGAAAATACCCTGGCGAGAAACAGCGGCCAGGGGGCAAAGCAGGACAAGAGGGGGTTTCCAGCCTTCCAGGAAAGGTGTTCATTGAAAAAAAGGTGATGGTTTGACTCAGGCATGAGCTGGTGAGTCAGGAGAGCCGGGGCCAGCTCTGCCGCATGTTTCCTCCCTGCCCTTTGAGCAGACGCCCACGAGCAGACGCCCACTTCATCGTCGTCGTCACTGGGACAGCCCCCACGGGGAGCTGCAGCAGGCAGGACCCCCCCCACCGTCCCCCAAGCAGCTCCCAACTCCCCATTTGGCTTCTCCGCATCAGATGAGTCGCTCATCAGCACTCGTAAATCCTCCCCTGGTGCCTTTGACGGGAAGCGCTGGATAAATTGTTTTCCGGGGCTGCCAGGAAAGCACGACATTGAGGAGCGACGGGTGACGTGACCAGCAAACGCAGCGGCATGTGGATTTGCAGGGCATTGCCAGCAAGCCAGAAAGCATCCCCAAGTGACAAAATTATGCCTTTTAACACCAAAAAGCTGCAGAAAAGCAAATCTCTGCCCTCAGTTGTAATCACTCTGCAAAAGCAGATAGTTTCCCATCAGAGGGCGTTATAATCTGACTATCTGCAGGAGTTGTGATATCAAGGAAGCGCTCAATAGAGAAGGGGACACGCAGCAGAAATAATAACGCCAGGATGTGGCACTGTCCTGCCCGTTCCCTTCATGCTTATGTGCAAAAGGCACCTCTGCTCCTACTAACAAGAGCCTCCTTGATCACAGCAAGCAGAAATGAGACCAGAAGACGTCATAACTTCTGCTAACAGAAAGCAAAAAGGCTTAATAAAGAGCAGTATTGTTATAGGGACAGGGCTGTCCACCCACTCCCCCCCGCCCCACGCATCTGGAAATTGCAGTGCTTGGCGGCAGAAATCACCTCCGCAACGTCATCCCCACCAGAGCGTTTCTCCTTCCAAAACAACTCCCGGTATCACTTTCCCCGCTGTATAATAACTTCTGCCACCTTTGGACAGGAGCTGCTCGCAGGAGATTGCTCCGATGGTCACGGGCAGAGAGCAGCCAGGGGAGGGTGGACATCAGCAGGGCTTTGTGCAGGTCTACCAGGCGATCTCCTCCACCCAGCGTCATGGGACGCTGCAAACCTCCATGCAGACAAGCAGCCCATGGTGGCTGGGACGTGGTGGATGAAGGACATCCAACACAAGGTACCTGCAGTGGGGTCAGTAGATGTGACACACAGCGAGGTCTCTGCAGAGCAGCTCTGTGCCCTGCAAGCAGCCCGGGGGCTGGATTTGGGGGCTGATGTTACAGAGTCTCCAAGATCTCCAAACAACTTGGCTGATGGTGAGTGAATCGGTCCTTACGGAGGTAGGTGTGATGTGGGGAGGAAGGACCCCGGGAAGGTCAGGGATGGTTTTTCAAACCTGCTGCTCTGCTCTGCGTGGTGGGTGCTCAGCTCCCCCCAGTCCCTCGCTAGCCCTGAGGCTGTATTCATCTCAGCTGCACGTGGCCACCTTGGAGCCAAGCGTCTGGCTCTCCTTGCGGTCAATGGCAATAGAGAGGTCGCCACGGGGGCCGCTGAGCCCGTCCATCATCAAAGCACCCTCCTGTGGGCCTGCCCGTACGTTGCCTCCTGGGGGGACCTGGATGCCCGGCTTACACTGTACACCTCGCTCCAGAGAGCTGAGGAAGGCGAGATCCATCTCACCCCATGTGACATGCAAGGACGCCCACCAGACTGTTCTCAGCCCAGGAAGAGATGTTTAATCTAACTCGTGTGTGCAGCGACCACGAGGCACCGTTTGCTTTCCCACTGCCAGGCCAGCAGATGAGGGACAGAGCTCAGGTTTCAGCCACAGACCCCTCAGGAGCTCCATGACCCCCGTGCTTGCGCTTTTTCCAGCATCCTTCCTTCTTCTCTTGCCTCTGCAAGCGGTGGCTGCTCCTCCAGATGCTGCACAGGATCCTAACACTGGTCCACCATGCCCATGGCTCTTCTAATCTCCGCCTTGCTATATGTTCTTGTTTATCCTGCGAGGGCAGCGTGCTCAGCACAGTTGGCTGCAGTTGTGCAAGCTGTCTGCGCTTGGGGTTGTACCGGTGCTGCACAACCGCAGCCGATGTCCATGTCAGCAGAGACCCTTTGCAGGAGCACGGTGTCCACTGTCGCCTCTCCAAACCACAGCCCCCATCCATCCAGGTCCACCTCTGCCACCAGCATGATCCTCCTTGGCGGTCCCAGAGAAGACCATCAACAGACAAAACCAACCCCAACCACTCCAGAATCTGACCCCTCATCAAGCAGGGCCCCGAGTCCTCTTTCTTGCCTGATTCAAGCCATGCACCACCACGCAGGATCCTTTGCTGTCACCACTCCCACAGTAAGACACCCTGATGAACGGTGATCCAAACAGTAGCCAGCAGGTCCCCCGTCCAACAGCTCGAAGCCAGCCTACGCCTTTATATGTACCCGTAAATAATACGTTCATGGTGTCGTGCATTTTCTTTTCCGCTGGGAAGCACCTTGCACCACGCATCCGTCGTGCCCTTGCCAACTTGCTAATGGCTGCACCCGTACCCGGGGGGCCAGTCACTCCCAGCATCATGTGTTCGATCTCTGCTCGCTGGGTTCCCATCTTATCTCCAGCTCCTTCCCAGTCAGCAAAGCCACCAGGATTTCATTTGTCCTTTGATAAATGACAAACGTCCTGCTCCCTGGCAATATCCTGGCTGCTTATTACCTGCATATTCCCAGGCTTCCTCACATTAGCCGCAGTAGTTAAATCATATTTTTCAGGCGGGGAGAAGGGCATTTTCGGTGGATGCTCCCAACACCTCCTGCCAGTAGAGCTGTAGCCACGGATGGGGCTTTGCCAGGGTAACGGCACCGCTTGGGGATCAGGACTTTTTCCAGCACTCCCAGCTGATGCGGGTGATGCTGTAAGAAATTAATTCCTCCCATAAGCTCATTCCTTCTAGCTGTCCTCGAGCATCTCTGCTAGGAATCCCTTTCTTTAATATCTGAAACTGCCACATGCCTTGAGGTCGGCTAAGTGGCAACCGTTGTGCAGACCTGAAGTGCAGATCCTGAGGCATTGCCACTGGCTACGATGCCCAGAGAGAAAGGAGGCAGAACAGAGCCAAGGTAATGAGGATTTAGCACAGACTTGTCAGGCAGACCAGGGAGAGTGATGCCAAAGCTGCAAGCGGCAAGAAGCCGGCAGAGCTAGGGTGGAGTTTGCATTTTATTCCCCAGGATACTCCATTTCCACACGCAGGGTTGTGCAAAGAGAGCTCAGGGCCTCCAAAATGCACATCTCGGAGTCTCCCTGTGCGTCAAGCTACCTGGGGTTTGCAAAGCAGCAGCCTTTAGGCAGAGCCTCCTCTTCACGCTCCGGATCCGGGTGGCGGTGAGCAAGCCCTGGGGTGAGTGGCTGCTGCCAAAAGGCTCCCAAAGGAAAGGCACAGCCTCCTCGCTGAGCTGGCTGGAGTCCTCATTTTCCTCCGGGAGGATCGGGCAGGCATCCTGACTCCAAATCAGACTAAGGCCACCACCTTCAGCGAGGATTTTTAAAGCACCAAGTTGAACTACAGGGAAAATACCTTCACGCCCAACTCTCCTGCAAGCTAAGGATATGCACAGCTCCCTCTGTGCAGCTTCTGAAGGGCAGCCAGAAGACCGTGCTCTCCACAACCCTCCTGCCTGGTGGCTCATAGATGTGCCCATGGGAAGGCCAGGCAGCCCAGCTGCAGCCACCGAGCAGTGCTCTCGGCAGGGGTGGTGACATGGGACCAACCCAACGGGATGCTCTTAGCGGGGGTCACGTCTATGCAGACTGCAGCCAGGCCTACAAGCATTGTCACGGCCACAGTCACACAGGTCTCTTCTAGTCGAAACGAGTCTTACAGTCTCCATCTGCGAGAAGACGGGGTCCTTGGTGGGGGTCTCCAGCATGAGCTGAGCGTGTACGTGCACAAGCGATGGACAAAACCCATCCACGCTGGCCTCTGTGCCACGGTGCACCTTCTCAAGTTGGAGCTGCAAGTTGATGCAAGGAGCTGCTGGCAACTGCTCTGGCATTTCAAGGTTGACCTCTAGAGGAAGTTTGCAGGGGAGGTATGGCTGCGAGGGTGACACACCGGTCGCAGAACGGAATTGCCCATAGCAGGGTCCCGAGGACTTGCAGGTTAGCTGTGCCCCAGGTATCTAGCAGCGGCGGCAAGCGCGGTGTGGTGCCCCAACAAACAGGTCCTCCCCAATTTGGGTGTACTGGGCAAGACCGCATGGAAATGCATCCTCATTACTGCAAACTCACCGTCTCTCCCCACTGGGAGACCTGCCCATCCTTTTTATCACTGGGATCCCTGCTGAGGCTGCAGCGTGGCCACGCGATCTGCCCTCCAACACGGAAAGCTCCCCCCAGTTCTCCGTGCTCACCCCCAAGGGCTCAGCGCTTTTTAAAGCCTGACACGCTCTGCTTTCCTCCAACCGCCCACCCCCCAGCATCTCTCCTTCTGCTTTAAACGAAGCCGTTTATCACCTAAAATTAAATCAAGACCTGAAGTCTGCTGCGCTGTCAAGATGTGAGGGTGTGAACCACATCACGCTTCATTGAGCCTTAAAAGGCAACATAAATCTCCGCGCCTGAGATCACAGTGAACATCACTGCGGGGAAACTGCCGCACACCCGAAACATCTTCCCCAGAGCAGGGAGAGGTGAGAAAAACGAATCCAGCACTCTCTCCCAAATTTTCATTCCTTCCCTGCTGCCCTTTCATGCCATGCCAGGCTCAGCGTGTAACATCTCGGCAGCGGTACCCTCTGCCCCTGCCCCAGCACTGCCGGCACCCGGCGTGGCACTGGGCTGCCCACCAGTCCGGAGGCACCGAACCACTTCGGCAAAGCCCCTGGGCTAGAGGCTGAGCAGCATCTTCTCCCCATGTCCTTGTACATCCCGACTTAACCCTGCCTCCCCCAGCTTTTGTGTCTCCTGGAGAAGACCTTCCCCCGCTCTGTTTCTCCTCCCAATAGAGCTGCCAGGACAAGGGGCCCCCACGAGCATCCTGCTCTGTGCCCCACCACGCCCACACTGTGATACCCCTCTGGGATGAGGAGAAGGTGACACTAAGGGCCTCTGCTTCACAGCAGGCCAGGGAGGATGGAAGACTCATCCACCCCGGGGGGAAGCACTGGAGCAGCCGTCAGGGCTTTAGGTCTTGTAGCTGTGTCCTTCTTGCCCCACGCTGCCAAGCCAGGGGATGGCAAGGGGGGATTTCTGCCAGGTGCTGGGTTGGAGTTTTTGGGAAAAGAGATGGTTTGGGGTGGAGATCAGAGAGCACCATGTCATGAAAGAGGGCCGCCCAGGTGGGATACCCCTCTCAAATGCCCTTTACCTCCCCGGTCTCTCCTACCAGCCTCCCAACGGCACAGCTCCTCCGGCTGAGCGTCTCCCAAGGGCCGCCACAAATGCACGCAGGTTGCCGGTTCTCAGCTCGCACTGCCCAAAACAACCCCCAGCAGCACCCCCCTGCCCAGAAACCTCCTGCTTCCTTCTCGTCCTCAGCTCTTGCACCACCCAGAGCAGGGAAAGACGACCCCCCCCAGCCAAGAGAAGGCGGAGAGGAGCCAGTTGCCCTTTGCAGGCTTCATTTCTACACCCACCGCCCGCCGCCCAGCATCGATCGGAGCGTGTCCCCCCTCCGCCCCCCCCCCGAAAGCCGGCGGTGCCGCAAAGCCGGGCTCAGCCCGGTGCTCCCATCTCCCACCCCGGCAAGGAGGCACCGCACGGGGCAGGGACCCCAGCCCCATCCCTGGCTCCCCAGGTGGGTCCCCGTGTCCCCCCGGGTCCGCCCCCCCCCCGCCCCCTCCGGCCGGGGGAGCACCCCGGCGTGCTGCACCCCCCCCATCCAGCCCTTACCTTTGCGGAACGGCATGGGGCTGCGCTCGGACGCCTGGGTTCCGCGGGTGCCTTGCTCTTAAATATATATATATATATATTTCTTCTTTATTTATAGTTTCTTCCTTCCTCCTCCTTCTTCTTTTAAAAGGAAACGGACATATTTGGGCAAAGCCCGGCAGAAACCAGCGTCATTTGGAGGCAGGCACTGCAGAGAGGAGGAAGTTCTTGCAATTTCGGAGCTGTTAACCCTTCGCTTCCGGGAGACATCAGAGCTGGGAGAGAGGTGACAGGGACAGGACAAGGAGCTGATAGCCTTAGAAAGGGATGGAAGGCACTGGGAACTGGTTTTTGGGTTGGTTTGTGGTGCGTTTTTTTCCTGGTAGGACCAGTACAGAACTGAGGGTAATGGATGTGGGTGGGATAATGGGGTTTGGCCTCCTGCATCACCTCTGTCAATCTTCTGAGCTCAGCAGAGCATCGATCCCATCTTCTCTGTGGTGGCACTGGGCCAAGCTGGGAAATCTCAACTGCTTCCAACACCAGGGAGGCAGAAACTCAGATCTCCCTTCTTAGCATCTCCCGTCTGCCCTTGCACAGGCTGGACCATCCCAGGCCGAGGCAACTGGAGGTCCAGATCCTGCTGTGCTAGCCCCCATGCTGAGGATGTGCAAATCCCCCTCCCCTGGGATCACAGCAGGGACAGCTAGCGCGGGGCTGGGATGAGCCATGAGCTGAGCCCAGACTTTCACAGCGCAATCAGGTCTTTGTGGCTTAATCCCTACCATTCAACCTGCAGCTCAGGTTGCAGCAGGAGGTGGAGGTGGAGCATTATCACCTGGGAGAGTTGTTTATTTTTACTGCGGTTCCTTTACTGCCCTCCCTGGAAGTAGAAAGAGGCATTGGCTTGCGGCTAGTTCAAGAGAAATTTCTTAAGCTACCCAGGACTGGACCCCGTCCTTCCATCTTGGTGGTTAAGTGATACCATGAGCTCTCTGCCATGTCTTTGCTCCCTGCAGAACTGTTCCTCTCTCCTGGAGTCACCAAGACCTTCCTCAAACCATTCGTGTGCCGGTGGCCATGGTGATATAAAGCCTCCCTGCCCACCTGCTGCAGGCTCCAGCCCCATCCAGACCACCACGATGCTCAAGGTGAGCGCTCTCCCTCTGCTCTAGGGCAGAGTCTGCCGGGTTTGGCTTAACCCCTCACCTTGGAGAAATCTGTTTAAGCCAGCGGGTGAGGAGGACTCCAAAAAATGTCCCTCGGGCTCCGTTATGAGAGTTGTAACTCCAGCACGGACAGCAGGGACGTCAATGTCTTACATGGCATTGCTGCCTCTGCCCTGCTTTGGGAGTGACGGCTGCTGCATGTGGAGATCTCCCTGAGCCTCAGCACCATGTGAGGGACAAAAGCGTACAAGATCTGGTGGCACGGGCTGCTGGGCTTCCTTCCAGGAACCGTAACCAGTTACGGCAGCTGGTTTCTTCCCTGCCCCCGGAGAACACGGCAGGACAGGCTGGGGCTGGGTCTCTGCCCAGGAAAATTGAGCAGGTGACAATTTTGGGGGGAAAAGTCATCCAAAAATGGAATTTCCCAGGACATTTAGCAACCCTAAAGGGCCACAGGCAAGGCTAATTCAAGGCAACTGGGCTAGGCATCCACGTGCCGCTGCTAGATATAGCCCAGGAGGTAAAGGAGAGTCCTTCTTTTCTCCACGTGGCCCAACACCCACGTGTAAGAGAAGGACACCCCAGCCATGCCCGAGGCCAGGGCGGCATGACAGCAGCCTGCCTTTCACTGCACTTCCCAGCAGCAGCAGCCAGTGCTTTCCAGAGGCAGTTCAGCAAGCCCTGATGCTACTCCACAGCCTGTGAAGCCCCTCTTGTGTCCGTCAGGCTCCTTCCAGCCTTTGCTGGAGGCTGCTGAGCTCCACTCCGTGCACAGGCTCTTGCATCGCACAGCCCTGGCTGCTCCTTGTAGCCGTCCCAGCCCAACTCATGGCTGAGAAATGGGGAGAAATTAAAGGAGAGCCCGGCACTGCCCCGGCTCGCTCAGGGAGCCCAAGCGAGCAGAGCTGCGCTCCAGTGCCAACATCTACCCACGATGGTCCCTGCGCAGGATCTGGCCCTGGGCAGGCCCTGGGCTGGCACCTCCTGTGCAGGGTTGGCAGCTTGACCTAATGCTGCATCTCCAGGCTTCCTGGATCCACAGGGCATCGTAGAGGACATGCTGTCATCTTGCTGTTAAAACTTTTCCCCCCCCAGTTGTTGGCCTCATTCCCAGCCTACCGCCCAGGAGCTCTGCTGATCCACCCGCAGCAGGAACAAGAGCCCGACTCTAAGCCAGTGCTGTACTCCGGGAAACAAGTGACGTTCCTTGAATTGATGAGCTTCCAAATCTCTGTAAAACAGAAATCCAGATTTTTACAGCTTTATTGCCCAGGATAAATGCAGATCAGCAGTTCATCTCTGGAAGAATATTTCCAGCACATGATTCCAGGGCTTGGCAAAAGAAACAGTGCGGTATACTCAGGGTTAGACCCAATAATGAAATTAGGCGTCATGTCCATCAAAATCCATGTTTGGATGCTTACATCCAAATTTGTTGTCCGTAACATCCTGCTCAGTGCCCGAATAGCTCGGAAGGTGCCTAACTCCTTGGTTGTTTTTTTTCTGCAACATTGATCTTTCCTGGACACTGTCGGTTCAGCTCCGAAAACTTTCCCAGCAGGAGCATCTCAGAGCATCGTAGGTGCAATCAGGTCCTACATTAGAGGCTGGTGGTTAAGGTTCCCGTTAAGGTGCTTCAGTGAGGCTTTGCCACCCCCTTGGATGAAATGGTGCAAAGGCTTAAAAAAACCCTGGGCGACCACCCAGCCTCAAGGCAGCCAAGTGGATGGAGGCCTGCTCCTCATGCTCCAGGAGGGTTTTGGGATTTAGGAGGTGCCTGTTCAGCATTGAAGCACCTACTTCTGCCCTGCATCCCATGGGCAAAACTAAGGCCATTCACCCAGGACCCAGCTGCTCTTCAAGGGAAGAGGCTTACGACATCCTCCATTGACTCTGGTCCCCAGGAAGTCATCTTAAAGTGAATAAAGCATCTGCTTGATAATTGGGATTTGCTCCAGTCGCTCTGTGCATGGGCCTAGAAACATCTCAGATGGGGCCATCCTTGGTCTCCACACATCTGCTGTCTGTTTTCCCCATGGGCAATTTCTAGAAAGCAGCCTGGATGGAAAGGCCATCGTAGAGGCATCTTGTTGCCTCATTCCCTGTATTAGGTACTATTGGGTTTTGCCCACAGAAAGCACCTCAGGCATCTAAGTGGTCTCAGGCAGTTTAAATAAACAGGGTCGTCTTCACATACAGTCTAGGGATTTCTGGCGCACTACGATCTTTACCCCTTACTCACTTCACTGTTCAACAGCATTTCTGTCTGGGATCTAAAAAGAACAACATAAAAGAAGTAGAAGTAGTAGTAGTAGTAGTAACAACAACAACAACAACAACAACAATAATAATGGAAAAACACTGAGATGCAAGCTGGTCCCCAAACCAGGTTTAGATTAAACTAAACAAAATATGGTCCAGGATGGTGACATGAGGACTTCTCCCCTCTTGGCAGAACACAAACGTGGGGTCACACTGTCAGAGAGGGTGGTGGGTGGCTCAGCATCACTTGAGGTTCTCTGAACAGGTTGGGCAAACGTGCTGGGAACAGTCTTAGCCAGCGCTGATCCTGCCCCGGGGCTGAGGGATGGTCCAGATGCTTCTCAAGATCTTCCCAAGTTCTGGTTTCCATGGGGCAGGCACTTGGAGCAGCAATGTTTGCCAGCAACTTTCCTGCCTGTGTCCTGTAGGAACCTGTCTCTGAAGGAAGCAAAAGCATAGTTTAATAACCATTAATATTTTAGGGGGGTGGTTTAGTTAGAACTGACTCAGCCAAGAGTCCTTTTGCTTTTCTCCCAGGTTTAAAACCTGTATTTGACCAAGATGCTGTGCCTGCAGCCCTCAGCTTCGTCCTTAACCCCAGAAAAACCCTCTTTGGCCAAGATGGAGATGGAGATTTAACTTACCTTCCCCACTCTGCACCGGACCAATAGGACTGCACAACCGGGCTTTGTATCGAGGGGCACAGGAGATAAGCTACGCTACTCAGCATTTCTGCACGTACCCAAGGGAAGCAGAGACATCTTTACCTACACAGGGAGGAATGGGTCTTCGTGTCGGTGATTGCCCAGCCAGGAAATCAGTATTGAACTGACCTCCCTTTCCAGGTACAGTAAAATAATGGGTGGTAGCAGTCCACGAGACAGGGATGTCAATGCTTTTCTTGAGCTGGAGCCACACAGTCGTTTCAGCCTGAGAATCAGTCATGGGGATCTCCTTCACTACCAGGGTTGTACTCTACAAGCAAATAATAATGCAAACAGCTTGTTTAAAATATTTATAACATTTTGAATGGCTTGCATGGCACAAACCCAAGACAGACGAGGGTGCTTATAAATGCTAGCGCTGGGTATGCTGTGGGACATGCTTACACGATCAGTTTTGCTTGCATAATCCTATTTTGTCCTTTTTTAAGATATCTGAGTGCTCAGGCAGGCTCTTATCCTCACCCCCTGGATTACACGTTGCTTGAAGGTGCTGCTTTCCTGGGCAGCATCAGACCCCTTACCCCACTGCTCAGCTGTTTTCTTGCTGAGCTGCTGCTGTTACGCCTAAGCCAGTCTCTCAGGGCTGCACTTCAGTGACCAGTCACTGACCATCAGCGAGTTGTTTATAGCCCCGAGGCTTCCGTTTTCAGCCCGTGCCCACGTTTTCAAGGCCTTTGCTAATCCCCCCACGATCCAGTAGCCAGGGACACCTGGTACCCAGCTCCTTTTCACACAGCGAGCTCTCCCCACGTGTTGATCGCCAGCCTGATGCTTCAGCCTTGCAAATTTAGCAGAAGGGAAAGTTGCAAAGAGGCTCGTGGCCTCTCGCTAGCAATGGCAATGCCGTTTCTGCTGGGAGAGCAGGCAGCAGAACCAGGTCGTCGGGGCTTAAGATGCAGCGGACACAGGGAACGATGAGCCTTTGGAAACTTTCCAACCAACCCCCATGTGCGCTGCAGCCTGACCTAGACAGATTACTTTTTGCTAACCTCTGGTATTAGAGCTGGCATCATTATATCACAAAGATTAGGTGCTCTATAAAGGTGCTGAGACAAGACTGGATTAGACAGATGCAGGTCAAAGACTTAGGACCCAGGTACTCTTGGTCCCCACTTGCACAGCTCCGGATCCTTGGCCTCCTGTTTTGCCCACAGTCATCAGCTTTTGGGATTTGGACAGAAAGGTCCCAGGAGGGAACCAGACAGCATTTCCCAGGTGTGATCTGCATGCAGTAATTACTGCAGCAGCAGCACCACCCACTGACAGACACATACCTTGGTGGCTTTTCCGCAGCTGCCTGCTCTAGCAGGTTTTTAAATATGATTTTGCTCTTCCCATGCAGGAAACTCAGTCTCTCCTCTCCATTGATTTCCATGGCTTTGAACTGCTGCCACACACCCACCTGGCACTGAAGAGAAAATGCCGCATTTGGAGAAACATCTCCATCCTTCTTCTGATGCATCCAGAGCGACAAATAATCAATTCTATTTCACACAGCCCAGGCATGGTGAGGCAAATCCTTGCTGTGCAGTTAAACACTTTTTCTCTTAAATCAGAAAAAAAAAAAAGTATGTATTGATTTTATGATGCCCACATAATTATTTTTTAATATGCAAACTGATAGCAGCCTCAAGTTCCCAGGCTTTTATGTTCCCCAAGCTTTGCCTGAAGAAATGCTGTAGGAAAAAGAAAGACCATTAGGCTTTGCCCATGAATAAAGCAACCTGCTGGACAGAAATAAAACTAAGCAAAATACTTTGAAATTATGAGGTGGAAAGCAAAGTGAGGAAAGGGGGAAGAAAGACATGAATAGCACCGTGATGGCTGGCCATATTTTCAGGACTTACTCGATTTCCTTATTAGCCCTAAATTCCTGACTTCCTCAGAAGAGCTGGCGAGCACTTTGCAGGTGAACCTGGTATTTTTGGGACTGTATCTGCAGAAGCAACTGCGTTGTGTTATGTGGGATGATGTGCAGAGCTTTAACTGGTGCAGTACAGGGAGATGGTCTTCCTCTGAAATTTGTGCTGGAAGCAAACACATGAATCCTGGTTTGAGTATACTTCATTTCCGTATCATGACTTCCCCAGAAAGGTCTTTACATTTTGCTGGGTGACTGCATCACCCTCTCCTGCAAAGAGGGAAGACGAGTCATCGGGAATTGCTCCAGCCCATATCCTCTCCCAGTGACAACTCTGCATCACTACAATTGCAGAATCCCAGCATTTCCCTCAAATGACACAAACCGCACTGGTTTTCTCTTCTCATTCTCACAAGAGGAAGGGGTGCTGGAGGAGCTTTGTGTGTTTTCCTAGAGTATCATTTGAGTTCTGGTTCACAGTTGCTATACAAGTTTTACAAGTTCAAAGCAGCGAAGTCCAAAAAAGCTACCCAGCTTTCTGCCCGCGGCAAAAGGTGGAGAAACCTGTGATGAGCTGAAGACCTTTGTCTTGGCAGGACCACATGGATTCCTGAGCTGTTGACTTGCTGCAAGCTCTCAAGTGGAAGTTAGAGATCACACCTTAGAGCTTGGGAGAGGAAAAACAACTCAAGGGCTATGAAGTGGTAAGATGGTTAAAAACTGCTTAGGAGAAAAGTACATTCTTCCTACAGGAGGACTAAGAAGCAGGAGAGAAGCAAGGAAAGGGTTAGTCATTTTCCTGGGAAAGATCCTGTTTTCCATATAGCTGAGGTTGTCAGGCTTTAGGCATGTGCTGCTTAAAGCATCCGTGCAAAAACTCGGGCATCCACTTTAGCCATCCCCAACATCAGTTACAGTCTTGTAAAAGAAATGGAGTGCTGGAGAGAGCGCCCTACAACTGCTGGGAGACGGGCAGGCAAGCACCAGCCTTCAGGCTTGCCCAAGCAGGGCAGCCGGCCGTCCTGCACAGGAGGGACAGTCCAGTGGGAGCAGAGCTGCGGTCCCCTGTCCCCTGCTGCTCACACCCTTGGGGCTGAAAGCTCAGGGTCTATTAATGCCGTTTGGACATAAGACGTAAGGCTGTGCTCTTACATTTCTATGCTAACAAGAATGAAACACAGCATGAATCCCCGTGCTTTGGGATTTCCCTATTTCCTGATGCTAAAAAGAAAAGGAAAAGAAAGGAAATGCCATAAAGCCACAATCATGAACTCAGCAGGGACCAGAAATCAGAGAATGCAGATACGAGAGGAGAAATCTGCAGAAGTATACACGCTATCCGTTTTCCAATTAACTGCTGTGTTTTCTCTGGCTTTCACGTCTCTGCTCTTCCAGCGCAGCTTTTCCACCTCAACGTCCATTTTTCCCCCCATTCAAGCAGGGCTTTGCTTACTGATACAGAAAGCTGTAGGTTTGCTCCTGCGTACAGAACGCCACGAGCAACGCCCAGCCCCACCTGACACAGACAGCAGGATCACGAAAGGGGCACAGCTCACTACGGGATCATGTTTGTATTTATTATCAGCTACTGCATAATTCTGGCTAAGCTATCAGGCACGGGCGTATGGACAGGGACTTTGTCATCCATTTCTCTCTCTTGAAGAACATAGAAGTGGAAGACTTTAGGTTTTCCCACCTTTTTTTCCCAGCAGTTAAAAGTCCTGCAGACTTTACTGCATTTTCTCCTCCTTGCCACTAACTTGCTAAGTCGCATCTCGAGTGACACAAAAGATTTTTTGCAGTAAATAGGACGTAAAAATGACCCTGGACATTCAAGGCAAGCAGCACATCTAACCCACTGACTTGCAAAAGGAGAAAGGCAATCTTACCAACCTAAGCGCTCATTTACAGGAAGTTTCAGAGTTCACAGATCCTTTGGTGAGGAGGAGAAAGGAGCAGCTACTCATTTGATGCTCCCAACACAAGACATTAATATCTATGATTACGTCTAGAGCTGCCCAGGGGTTAAGGCCTGTAGGCTCTGGAGCTGGCTGACATTATAAGCAACTCATACAATTGCCAGTTTTTGCATCCTTGAAAAATCCTATCATCCTCTATGCTGCCTAAAACGTCACTGCGGTCATCTGAGGAAAAGGTTCATTTTCAAGCTCGCTCTGCAAATGCGTAACAGGAACAGACGAGAGCCTTCCCATGAGACCTGTCTCCTGTCACACGCAGACCTGTCATTCAATCAACCAGCACCTCAAAATACCCACAAACATCTCTCATCCACTGCTCTGAGCACCAGCACTCCTACCTCCTTAGCTCACACAGCTGGTTCTCCAGAACACCGCAGCAAGCCAACATTCAGAAAAAGGAAAAGCAGGTGTATTTATCCACTAAACTACATCACAAGTGAAAAACTCCTGCTTGAAATGCTGTTTTGGGCCAAAGGAGGGCAGAGATGGGGTTCCCATATTAAACACCCAGTCAAGTATCATGTTGCCTTCCCGGAGCTGCCTGATCATCTCCAGCTGAACGTCACAATAGTCCCTTCTACAGCCGTAACCAGAAGTCAGTGATGGTGTGCGAGCAACGTTCTGCAGGAATTGCTTTGTGCTTCCATGGTCACACAGCACCAGGCTTGCCCTTGACTGGCTCTGCAATATGAATCAACACAAAATATTCATGTTTTAAGGTAAGCTTTCCCAAAAAGGTCTGGATCTGGTGTACAGGATTCAAAAGAAACCGGCGCTGGAGTCTTGGACAACAGAAGCCTCTATTCACAGAGCAGATACAAGGGCCAGTCTGTATTTCTGCCGTCTTGTAGTCTCCATCATACTTGGGAGGAACCTGCTGCCCATCAGTGCCTCCCTGTCGATGGGTTTAGTCTAGCACTAACCTCAAAGCCTTCGCATTTCTGAAAGCCCAGGGGGAGTTTCAAAGGAGAGGGCAGGCCCCGAGGACATGAGAAAAAGAATGGAGTTTCAAATAAGCCAAACTGATTAGGTGATAGAGGCTCTAGGATTGTTTCTTTAACCGCTACGCAGCTAGAATAAAATCTTCAGCATGTAGGGCAAGAGGGAAGTCCTTTATTAGAACCCAAAAAATTCCCAAGCCCAGGTGCTTCTCTCAAACCCATCTATGAAAAACTCACCTCTTCTGCAGCTCAGCACCGCAGAAAGCCCAGTCTCCTGGCTGACACATCCAGAATTTCACAAAAGCTCAATTCTTTCCTCTGGCGGAGGGGTGAAGTCCAAACTCAGGCGCTGACTGCCACCAAGCAGTAGCTGTAATTTGACCAGTGAGTGGACCTAGAAGCGGTGGTGCGACAACCCACCCCGATGCCGGTCTCTCTTTAAGGGTCTCCTTCCATATAGAAATACAAATGTAAAGTTTAGAAACCCAGACAGCACCTGAAAAACCACAGGAGTTTTCAAAGTAGGAAGTAAACCCTCCAGTTGCAGACAGGCTGTATACTCTCATTGCTCAGCTGACAGCAAATTAACAAGCCAATGCACTGCTAACACAATCAATCCCTACTCCTCTTTTAAGGACAAGTGCCTCATCACCTAAAGGCATGAATTCCCCAGAGGAGTCAATCATTACCACATAATACTGCAGTTACTGGTACAGAAAGTGCTTGTAAGCAGCGTAGTAAGTTCTCCACGATCACAAGTAGCTCCTGCTTTATCGGGGAAAGGAACAGGGCTATATATAGTCTTGTACCTGGTCAGGAACGCACCATCAAGGCTAGATGCATCTGTAAGTGGCCCTCAGCTGTATGGATGCTCTTGCTCTTTTCCAATTTTTAGAGAATTTTCATTTATTTTTAAGATTCTGGAGCAGCTAATGCTGGAAACTGTTTTCCTGAAGGACAAGAAAATCATCAGTAGTAGTCAGCATGGATTCACTAAGGGGAAGCCACGCTTGACCAACTCGATTACCTTCTACAATGAAACAACTGGCCTGGTAGACAATGGGAGACAGCGTATATTGTCTGCCTCAGCTTCAGTTTGGCTTTCAAACGTAGTCTCCCATAGGATCCTCCTCATAAAGAAGCTGTTGATGTACGGGCTGGATGAGCAGACACTGAGGCAGATTGAAAACTGGCTGAATGGCTGGTCCCAGAAGGTGGTGATCAGTGGCACAAAGTCTAGTTGGAGGCCAGTAACTACTGGCGTACTCTAGGGGTCTATACTGGGTCCAGTCCTGTTTAACACCTTCGTTAATGATCTCCATGCTGGGGCAGCGCGTACCCTCCGCAAGTTTGCAGATGACACCAACCTGGGAGGAGTGGCTGACAGTCCAGAGGGTCATGCTGTCACCCAGAGGGACCTGGACAGGCTGGAGAAACGGGCTGGCAGGAACTCCATGAGGCTCCACAAGAAGTGCCAAGTCTTGCACCTGGGGAGGAACAACCCCAGGCACGAACATGGGATGTAATTTAATTTAACATGGGATGAATCCAAGTCTTGCTCAGGGCCTTTTACGCTAAGCGCTGTAAGGACAGAAAGTACTCCCTCATTAGACTTTTGCTTGTGGAGCAAGAAAGATTTAAGAGGTTTAAGAACCTCTTTGAAGCCTTCCATATTTTCCCTTTGCTTTATGAAAACTATGTGGGGTTACGATGCACGTTTTCTCCCGCGCAGAAGGACAAAATACCCCGACACACTCAGACAAACCTACCACAGGAGCTCGACTTCAGATTAACACCTTAAAAGGCAAGGGCTGCACACAAATTACATCTCCTTCTGCTCAGCTGAATTCGCTTTAGAATCCAAAGTTCAAGGCTAAGAGCGCTTACCATTTTCTGTTGTTAAAATAAAAAGCAACTCCACAAGGAGCATGGGTTTTGGTTGCACAGTTGCAAGTATAGGACAATAGGGTGTAATCCCAACTCTCCAACCAACCTGCTGCATGTCCTTGGGCAAGACACTTTTTGTTCCTGCCTCCCTCCCTCTTCATATAGCTATTCGGACAGCAAGTTCTTTGAGGCAACAGCTCTCACCTTTCACATAATATTGGCAAAGCAAGCTTAGATTCTGACAATAGTAATACTAAAAATGTTCCCTGCGAGCTCCGCCTCATCAGATTTCTTTAGTCTGACACCGAGCAGGCAAGTGACAAACCAACAGCTGAAATTCAGCACAGGTTTAGAGCAGAACAGTGCCCGTAAAAATACAATCATAATTATGTACGTAATGATGGGCTCTGAAATTGCCGTTATCACTCAGGAATGAAATGCTGGGGTTGTAACTACAAAAGCAGCAAGTCAATGCTTCCCTACTGTTAAAACAGCAGCCACTGTTATGAATTAGGAAGAGAACAAGGCAGCAAATGGTTATGGCACTATGCGAATCCCTGTTCTTAAGGCTTCAGGGTTCATAATGGACTAGGGACACCTTGTTCAGCTCCGGGCTGACACGTCCTACATGTCCCTCTCAGCTTGTTGTTAGCTTCGGGACACTGCCAAATCTCTCTTAAGTAGGCATCTAATGTAGATTCCCAGAAGTAACGAACAGTTCATAGTTAGCCCGAGAGATGAATCAGTTATTCAGCCCATTAGAGAATCAGAGTATTTACATGGGTACTAAAAACATGGAAATTAAAGCTTAACTTGTGGAAAACGCCTGAAAATACAAAATGCTTCATCTGAAGCAGTATAACCAATACTGTACTGCCAATAAAGCAAATGTATCTTAACAGGCCACCATCCTCTTCATTTTCTGTAAAGTCATAACCTTGTAACGCACCACAAAGAAATATTATTGCTTCAGACCAGTTACAAGTACGTACCTTACAGAAAAAGGTGGGTGAACAATTTCAAGTATGCAAAGACAAACAAAGAAATAAAATTTCTAGCTGCAACAAAGAACTCCAAATTAAGTGCTGCTGAGCCTTTTGAGAGGACACTGATGAATCGTGGAGGGGGAGGAAAAAAAAAAAAGGATGTGTAAGCAGGAAGAACTGGAAGTGTGAAATAAAAAGTAATTTGAGAAGCTACTAGAAATAGAAATAAGTCAGTAACAAGATTCCAGAGGAGGTAGGAAGTAGAGAGGTAAATTCAGAACTAAATTTTTAAAGGCATGCAGGAGATGGCTCAGACTTTCTCAGGCATGGCTAACGCATCAACACAGGCTAAGTGGAAGAATGTGCATTTGCAAAAAAATGCTTCCTACTAATTACATTATCTGTGACAAGTAAGGTCTGACTAAGGACCTCAGTCAGTATGTCTGATCCTTTTCAGGTTTCCACACCTGTGTATGCATTTGCATTTACCATGCCAGCGCCTAAAGGACAGCTGCTTACAAACCAGGCTCCAGTGTCATGTACTTGTACAGCATCCACCAAAGCGAGTACCCACAAACAGATGAAACTAAGGCAGTGTAGGTCTGCTGACACTTTAGAGGCAGGTATGCTTATGCTGTCTTAGTGACCCATGGTACAGAGAAATACTTTATTTACAGCATGGATCTCCTATACAAAACTCTAAATGAACAAGTCCTCTCCCCTACATTTCCAGGCATAAACTCTACCAGTAAGTCTCCAACCGCAATTTTTAAGTTTTTAAGTTTTAAAACTAAATGGTTCAAAGCTTGCCAGTAAAGCAATTTTCAGAAAATGGAAGACCTCCAACTCATAAAAGTGGAAGCTCAGAAGCTGGTATTACAGAGAAAGTAGCAGAACAGCTGGTTAGAAGACAGAACAAATAGTCTGTATACCTCAGGAAATGCTTACAGCTAGTCACTCAGAACAGAGGTATCTGCTGAAATGAGACATAAATAAATCATGTTGCTTAAAGCCAAGTCTTATTTCAAGCTAAGTTCAGATCATACTAAATCTGTTACCAGTGCTTAACCTTCTACAGCTTGCCACTCAAATATCTGACTCTTATAAGCAAATCTATGCCAATTCATATTAGGCTAATTTCTTTGGTTTACTACATAGTGGCAAAGGCCTTAAGGTGTTGCTCAAGGTCAAACAGACAACTAACAGCAGAGCCAATAACAGAATCTAGATTCTGTTACTGCCCCAAGTCCTGTGGTTTTCGTATTAGTCAGGCTGGTTCTTCACCTCTGCTGCAGCGAGGTTTTCTAATGGTGGATTACAACTATTGCCAACAGCAGCAACACACGGTGTAGGAGTGACTGACTCTGGGAAGGCTTTGTGCAACAGAAGAGGACAGTAAGGAAGCCAACACACAGTAGGTAAAATACAAGTTTTTTTAAAAATTGTTCTGTTTTACAAGCAAATGTTTGTACAGAGGTTGGCGGAACACAAGCAGACAAAATAAGCAAAACACAAGACCAAGGGTTTGTCATATAGATCTGCAGCCAAAACTTAATAAAAGGGCAGTAACTGGAGATACTCACAGCGTTGATCAACTACAGGTCTATACCCCCTCCCCCCAATACATGTGTAACAGGAAAAACACATCCAGCTTCAGCTTTCAAACAGCTAAAATGCCCTCAGAGCTCACTTCCATTTTAGTATCTGTGCAGTTCTAGGTGCAATGGAGCAGAGGCAACTGCCATCACTGCATAGCCACCCCTTGCCAACTCTTTGTCACATACTGTTCCCAAACCAAAAGCAAACAGAAAATCAGGAGCAGAGTGCTATACATCAGATTAAAAAAAGTTGTAGTGTTTAGTAGTTTAGTTTGTCAACTCTTCAGATTTTCACAAGAGAATTTTCTTCCATCACCTTCTACTTTGAAAACTCCCACTGGCACTCCTCCAAAAAAAAAAAAAAAAAAAAAAAGCCTAACCCTGATGTTATTTCACCTCAAATATAGAAATAGAGAGAGAGCGCAAATGCCAGCTTTGAATCAATTAGTTACCTATGCGTGACGTTAGAGGAAGTGAGAATCTGATAGCTGGCCAGATACAAGAATGAGTTTCCCTCAGTTCTACCTATAGCATTTCAGTAACGACCTGTAATCAGTTAACCCTGAATATTTCTAGCAAAGACTGCCTGACAGCACAGAGCTCCTGCTAACAGTCTGCTCAGTCTGATTCAAACGGCTAAGCATTTTAAATTCCTTCCTCCTTCCATTTCCCTGGGTTAAATGTGTATTTTCTTTGGATTTGGGAAGAAAGACAAACTCATTCCTTGTTACTTTAGTCTCCATTCTGGCATAGAAAGTATTGTCCTGGAGGCAAGGGAGAACAAACTAGCTGCCAACTGTCCACTCTGGCGTGCAGAGACGGAGGACTTAGGAGAGCGAGGCTGTAACTCTGACAGATATCATCAGGGAAGAGAAGTATGATAGCACGTAGTCCTTTTCCAAAGCTTCCCACTTATTGTGGATGCAGCACAGGGACTCCATGAGGAAGCACCCAAACAAGGAAAGCAGGAATAGACAAAGCATCTCCTCAGCAGTGGGTTTTCAAAAGAACGAAGTCGTCTGAAAGCTCAAAAAAACAGGATCCCCAGAGCAATAAGCAGAATTGTGCAATTCAAAACCACACAGATGTGAATCTTACTTTCAAAGGGCTTTATATTACAAAAAAATGTAAGTCACAACGAATGCGAAAAATCCATTCAATGAGGCTTGTTTCCAGTTTGCTAGGAAAGCTACTTTTCTCTTCTTTATTCCCAGCCTACTGCTGAAAACGTGATTGCCAAAACAGTGACACCTCGAGCTAGATCTTTAAAATCAAACTTGCTCTGCCAGATCCAGTACTCTGAACTTGTCCAGGTTGTAGAAACAAGCCTTCACGACTCTGCCTCCAAAGTATCTTCCATTTAGATCCACAACAGCTGGAATTGAAACCCAGAACAGGTCAGCAAGCAGCAATTCAATAAAAATTTCTTTAGCTAAACAGTCTCATCAGTGAGACTGTTTAATCTCTCTACAGAAGTTAACTCTGAGGTTCACAGGACACAATTTAGTACCCTACCTTTGATGGCAGATTCCACCCGTTCAAACTCTAAAAATATTCTTACAGCTTCATCATCAGGGGCACCAGGAATCTGAAACAAAACCAAACAAAAAAACAACACCCAAACCCAGAAGTAATTAGAACAGTAGCAAAAATACTGTTTTAAATTGCTGTTCTTCTCAAAAGTAGTGAAGAGAACACAATAAAAAGGTTCCGAAAGCACAATACCCAGAGATTTTTGCGCTGTTTTTGACATTAAAAGTTTGTATCTCACAGATAGGGAAAATACAGAATCACACCACAGCAAAAGACCCTGTGAGATCTTTTAATCTATGCCCCTTCTCTAAGGCAGTAACAAGCCAGTTGCGAGGGACAAGTGCTCAGTTTGCTTTCAGAGCAGCCAAAAAGAGAGACAGATTATCTCTTACCTCAAAGATGACACATTTCCCAACCTTGCCATATTTCTCGCATTCCTCCTTAGTTTCAACTTCTAGATCTTCATCCACCTCCCCAGCACCTACCATGTTCTGAAAGTTAAAAAAGAATAAACCCAACTCACTGGATGTAGTCTGTACAGATGATTATGTAGACAAATCACAGATGCCTGCAACTGTGCCCATGAATACTTTAAGCTTCTCTTTACCAGTCGAGCCACAGGAAGAGACAGTTCCCTAGTACTAAGACAAAGTAACTGTATAATCTACAGCAGTGCTGATTTGCAGTCACAACTTGCATCTCAGGAAGACGCATATTTTCTCCACAACACAAAGCACCACGCAGTTGCAGGCCAGAACTGTTCCAACAGTATAGAGTCATTACAACAGGAACACAGGTTTAAACATTTCAACCAGTCATATATGCTGCAAATACGAAGACATGTTTCCTTACTCCCAACTTACCCTTAGTAAGACCACTTTAGTTGGGCATTTTAGTATCTCAGTCAAGGGGTTAGAATCCGCTTTCTTGCCCGTTTCTGTTAGGAAAATAAAACAGTGACTCACGGAATAATTTAAGAGAAAAGCTCATTTAAACCTTATATAGGGGCTTTTATCAGAATCTTACTGTTATCAAACAACGGAATAAAAGCTACGAAACGTAGCTTCATATTGGCGAGGAATTCAGAACTCGTAGCTATTTGGAAGGACAATAAGCAGAAAAATCACTGCTACAGAATGTGAATTAAGCTAGAACACTGACAACATACTATTTCTTTGAGAGAAATCATTCATAAGTTCAGAATTCTATCAGATCCCCTAAGAACTAAAAAACAGATCTCCTGACTGCCAACACTTGTGCTCAGGCAGAGGTGCTGTTCTAGGAAGCCTAGGTATTGTCTCTAGATCAGACAACAGCAGGGAAATGAGAGCAATATCTAAAGCACGTGATAGGGAGAAAGCCAGAAGCAGCAGAGGAGGATCACCCCTTGAAGAGAAGAGGCTTCCAAACACTAAAGAAGGGCAACTGAAGGAACGGGAGGATGAGCTAAAATAATTAATAGAGGACCACTTTAAAAAATGATAAAAAAGATGAATTTCCACAAGAAGGAACACAAGTCATTCTTTCAATTACTTTCTGCAAGGACAGATGGTGAACAAAAAATCCAAGACCTTCCACTGACCCTGAACTATTATTTTTCCCCAACTGTGTTTCACAAACTTATTGGTGTAGGACAAAAATTACCTTTCTCTGCAGAATCGCCAACAATGATCTTGCCACCCCTCTTGCTCGTTTTTTCTACTGACAGTGCTGTGCTCAGCCCCTGTTCATGCTTTCCCAGCCCCTGGCCCTCTCTGAAACCATACTTCTGCATGATTTTATGAGCTACTGTCCCTCTGCAAAGAGAAAAAGCATCAGTTAGTAAAGGTTTATTACATAAAACATTAACGTTACATTTCTCCGGAGTGCTCAAATACTCCAGCTCCTAAAATCTCATTACACAGAGACTGAAGACTTAAGAGCTTCTACACGACATTACAACCCAGCCATTTCACAGCATCCTGTGAAGACGATAAGTGTTACCCCTGGAATTACAGATAGAAGTTGTCAGAGAAGCTGACTAAATAAAATTGTTCGCACTTTTACAAATACAACCCAACTTCCATTAGCAGTGCAACTCAGAATCATAAGCTCTACAGAATGGTTTGGGTTTGAAGAGACCTATAAAGATCAGCCAGTCCAACCCCTCTGCCATGGGCAGGGACATCTTTCAGTGGACCAGGTTGCTGACAGTAAATCACAAAACAGGTTAGACCACGGTCTATTTAGTCCAGTTTCTTGTCCGTGTCCGTGGCTGGTATCAAAAGCTTGAGAGAAAAGGCAGATGCAGAGTATCTACTTCCCACATTAGATCACATTCCACTATCTACTAGTTCAAAGCTGGCATAAGCTCCTGAGGACATGGCTTTGCTAGTCCTTCCTATAACAAATCTGTATATCCTCGGTATTAACTTAAACATGTCTTAACCTTTCTGAATTTTCAAGAACGTATTGAGGCAATAAAGTCCCCAACTTATTAAAGGTACCCTTTTTTTGTAAGTACCTTACAAAAAGCATCTCCACTGACAGGTTTTGAAATTCCCAATACATGAACAGATAGAATCAAATATACCTACACATGCTGACATTTCTCTGGAGACCACAGCTAGATAGGCCAAGACACAAAAGATATGCCATGCTATAGTAGCTGACACCACGGTAAATATTCTGTGTTCCGTCACCCCCATTTGGCATACAACATTACCCAGAAAATGCAGGCTCGGTGACTACTTGACTATTTTCTAAGCATACTCTATGAAACATACGACGACACATTTAAAAAAGGCCAAAAAGTCTGGTTATGTAATGCCAAAAGGCTAAAACACTGAGTCACAGAATAAACAGTAGCCAATTGTGTGGTCAAAGTAAGGCAGGTTAGGTCATATTTTTAGCACTTCCTTCAGTGAAGTGAAGCTCCCAGGGTATTGCTAATTAGGGGTGGTAACAATGCATAAACTGGTCTAACAGTGCTGAGTTTGGTTATCCTTTTTCTGGAGAATGTAAAAAAAAAGCATTTCTATAAAAAAACTGCCTGAAAAATTGCCTCCAGAACGGAACTGCAGTGTAATAATGTAATTAACTACACTTTTATGTCTCTGTTCCTCCGGGATACAGGTCTGACTACACCGAGTCTCCATTTCCACAACACCTGATGCGATTGATAAGAGGGCCACAGCTAACCACTACACATTTCAAATGAAGTCTCTAAGCTGTTTTTAACTATAAATTTGACTTTGCTTTGATGCCACAGTAGTAACACAAGCATTTCACACAACGCTAATCCAAGGCAGAAAAGTCAATGGACAGATTTGCAGCCACAGCTGCCACATTCATGCAAATACGCTTTGAATTTTTGAACAAACAAACAAAGCAGAGCTGAAATGACTTGCCCACTGCTATGTAGCAAATTTAAGACAAAGCTGGAAAAGAAACCTAGAGGAACTAACATGCCATCTGTGTCTTCCTGTATACTACATTAGCTTGGCTTGTACCAGCCATAAACACTTTATACTGGAATGTGGCTTCAGAACTTGCTTAAAAGCACTGTGTTGAATGCAACCACCTCAAACACATTTCTCTCAATCAAGTAAATCCACTGCTTTTTCTGTATCCTGGCAGTTAGGACTATATGCACTCAGACTAACCACATACATGCAATGGGTTGTGTTCTTCTCTACTGACAAACTATTTTAACTTTTGGTTTCCACCACCTTCTAACGCCTTTTTCCACAAAATGTGCATAGTCAATCATTTACCCCATGTTAGCAAGGAAAGAGTTGCTAGGTCCCGTGGGGGAGCGAGGTCTTTCTGGCTCATCATACGCTGGAGGAGGAATAGCTGCTTTGGAAGAGGGTGCCCGAGGTCTTGACTCCTCTTCAAATGGGAACGATGCTACAGCTGAAGAAAACGGAGACATTTGCTTTTTCAATAAAATACTTTGCATGAATTACTTACTTGTTATGAACACTAGAGTACTATCCTTCAATCTAACTCATTTACAGACAGGTCTTCATCTGCAAGTTGTGCTTTTTTCTGCTTTTATCCTAACAAATTACACCCCCCCCCAAAAAAAGGGTCTTCCATATAAATCCAAATCAGAAGAATGTTTCCTTTGCACATGAATCATAGAATAGTTTGGGTTGAAAGGGACCTTTAAAGGTCATCTAGTCCAACCGCCCTGCAATGAGCAGGGACACCTTCAACTAGACCAGGTTGCTCAGAGCACCGTACAGCCTGGCCTTAAACATTTCCAGGGATGGGCACCTATCACCTCCCTGGGCAACCTGTGCCAGTGTTTCGCCACCCACACTGTAAAAAATCTCTTCCTTATATTCAATTTAAATCTACCCTCCTTTAGTTTAAAACTATTACCCCTTGTCCTATTGCTACAGGCCCTACTAAAAAGTCTGTCCCCATCTTTCTTGTAGGCCCCCTTTAGGTACTGGAAGACCACTATAAGGTCTCCCCGGAGCCTTCTCTTCTCCAGGCTGAACAACCCCAACTCTCTCAGCCTGCCCTCACGGCAGAGGTGCTCCAGCCCTCTGATCATCTTCATGGCCCTCCTCTGGACTTGCTCCAAACACATCCATGTCCTTCTTTCTTATACTGGGGGCCCCAGAGCTTGATGCAGTACTCCAGGTGGGGTCTCACGAGAGCAGAGCAGAGGGGGAGAATCCCCTCCCTCGACCTGCTGGTTATGCTGCTTTTGATGCAGCCCAGGATATGGTTGGCTTTCTGGGCTGCGAGCGCACATCGCCGGCTCATGTCCGGCTTTTCATCCACCAAACACACGCTGCTCTTATCTCGCTCAGAAACAAGATTTGAGTTATTCTGGTATTTTCCTCATAGGATATACAATGAGTGTGTATCTGTAGGTCTACAACGCATTTATTAACCTCTTATCAAATGGAGAAAAGAAACATTAAGAGGCCACCTGCACAACAATGAGTTTACCCAGACAAAGGGCAAGCAAACTTAAATGCCTCATTCATCAGGAACAGAATTACGACAAAAATGGATCAATGCATGCAGCTTGGGGCCTGAGGACTGTAAAGAAAATACACTGTACGTTTACACAAAAGAGAAACCAGTCTATTAAAAAGAATGAATGCAACTCGAAGCAAAGTATTTTTACAATCTTAAAAGATCTCACTGACAGTTTCTGAACTGCAACTTTTCCTGGGGGATCTCTCTCTCTCTCTCTCTCTCTCTCTGACTAGATTATTAAATTACCTTCCACTGACAAGGCAAATGGCAAAATGTAAAAAAAAAAAAGCCTACAGAACACTAAAGGAAATATGCAGAACACACTTTTCTATGTATTTATGGACTCTAAGACCGACTTAATTTTAGATTATTTTCTTGTGTACTTCTATCTTACCAAATAAAATGTCAGATGTGAAGTTTGAGGATGTCGTATAAGGAAAAAAATCCCTATTTAAGCAGCAGACGGACTGAACTACGGGAGTTCTGCTACAGCAATATTTTCTCAGGTTTTTCCAGACTAGCTCTGAGCATCAAGTAACAAGCCATACAAAAGTTTCCTTGTGAGATCATGTCACATTTTAAAAGCTCTCCCCCTCAGGATATTTCTACCATTTCCAGCCTGTATTTACTTTTCCTTGACACCACTCAATTGCTCTTAATTATTTACTCAAAACAATCTCTGTTTTTAATGTTTACACACGTCGAATGCTTTCACTATTATATCATTCACTTACTCTGCCAAGCCTCATTTTTTTTTTAAATTTGAATCTTCTCATAAATAAAATCAGGACTCCTAAAGGAAAGTTTGTGTGCACAAGATTCTTTTTCTTATTATTTTTTAACGTACACAACATAGTGTTCATTATTTTAATTTAAAAATTTAAGACAATTAGACATGCAAGAAAAGGGAACATTTTCTTCTCCTAGCAAGACCATGCCATCTAGTGGACAACTGCCATCCTCAAGCGATCTTCATTGGGGGAAACCCTAGTGCATACCCACCTCTTTAGCAAATACCATATCCCTCAAAAACTTACAAAATTCTGTCTGTAGTGCATAACCCCTTCAGAAAAGATATTCATAAAGTAACTCCTAAAGCAAAGGGTAATGGGAAAATTCCCTCTCCATTCTGTGGAGGTTTCTAGTCTACGCAGAGAAACCAGTCTGCAACATTTCTTCTTTCCCATCAGACATGAGTAACTGGACATGATTGTTAACAGACCAGCCTGTCAAACCACTTCTCTAGCAATACAGAAAGAATCCTTCAGAACAGAGATGTGAAGCACAGTAGCATCGCAGGTTCCTCACAGCTTACCCCCATCAACAAAGAACTAGTACAAGTTCTTCTGCCACAAAGAATCATATGGGAAGAGCAGTAGGATGACCTAACTGAAGAAAAGGTTGAGTGAGACATAAACATCACTGCTAGGTTTTAGAGAACAGGATTTTGTTGTACTTACGTTCTTTGTCCTTCTCAACAAGAGAAGTGGGTGGTGCAATGGCAGCTCCTCCCATACCTATGAGCAAAATGGAAGACAACACATTTGTGTGATTAGGTTCTGCTGCTCAGAATAGCTTCACTGAATCTTAATTCAGCTGCTGGCCCCTAACCAGCCCATTCTTGACATACATCACTATCAACAGAAAACTAGCAAAAGAGCAGTCTGAGAAGTTTCAATAGCGGAACTAGAAATGAATGGAAGGCACATCAAGGAAGTCAACATCAAACTGCAATGATGTACTGTATATGGTGTCTATCATAAACATGTTTCGTAGGATTTCAAAATTAAAGACTGCAGTGAAACAAATCTTCCATTCTAAAACTGCTCGATTAAGTCAAATGAAAAAGACAGTCTGTTCAGGATTAACTACACTTTCATGAGAGTAAAGTACAAAGCCCCTTCCATATTTTAATAGGCAATATTCTAATGTAGTCCCAAACTTCCAAGGCAGAGCAAGTATTTTAAATGTGCCATCAGAAATTTTCTTTTCTAAAATAAAAGACCTGAATTATTTACTGTAACTTTGTTGCTGAAAGAGAACAAAGTTTAATTTTGTTTATGCAAAGACATATCTCATCATCTAGATGCCCACGTTGCTAACTGATTCTAAAGGCATTCAAATAACAAATGCAGGAATGATAAGCTTTTACAGGAAAAACTCAACTGTGATTCCCATAGCCTGATTTTATCTAATACCTCACCCCTTTCGCAGAACCTATGCTACATAGAAGCTTAAAACAGGTTATCTACAAACTAATGTAAAAAGAGGTCTTTCCACAAATAATTTTGCTGCCATCTCCCTCCACAGAAATAATTTTTCTGCATTACAACAGTTATGAAGTAATAAAATGCCAGCTTTATTCTAGAAGCTCAAATAACAGTATACTTCTCAGCTGAGAACAGAGAAATACAGAATCCATGAAACAGGAACAGGATTGTGAATCCCCCCCGCCCCCCCTTTTCTTCTCTTTGCCAATAAAAAACCCCACAAACAGCTCCCTTACTTCTTTTTCGTCTCTCCCTTTCATAATCTTCATCTTCGTCAGAATCTGGATCTGGTCTTCTTGAAAACCCACTGGCTTCATGCCTGTCTTTACGTCTTCTAGGAGACACAGTAAGTTACGGTAAGAAACCATCAAAGTTAACTCTTTGCTTTAATTTGCGGTATCACCTTTGCAGTGTGACTTATACTGCTATAATCTAGTCGGCACTTCATAATGCTTTCCATGAAGGTGTAAACAAACACCTTCACCTTCTGTTTCTTTGCTTTTATCCTCATGGAGCATTTTTTGTAAAATAAGATGATCCGAAGCAAGATCATTTTCCACTTACAAGTCAGCCAAGGAGAATGTATGGAAATGAGGAAGCATCTGAATAAATCTAGTCCAAACTGACGACAGTGACTGAATGACTACAATGGAAGAGGTGTTGGATGGAATCGATAAGAAGGTAACAGAGACAATCAATCACCCAGCTTGAAACAGAATCCCTTTTAAATTCACCATCACAGGTGATACAGAGTAATATCCTTTGTTCAGTCAATTAAAAAAATCATCACGCTTAAATAATCAGATTATTGAGAAGCTCGCTTGGCAACTAAAATAAGAACCAGGCAAGTCTATTAAAACTTTTAACTTTTAGCTGAGAAATGCTTCAAGAATTGCTGAAGAATTTCTGAACTGTTGAAGAACTGTTGAAATGCGCTTCAACTGTTACTTTACCGTGATCACAAAATTACTCATTTTAATACTTTAGAAAAAGGAGAAGTATTTTTCCCAAAAACTTAAAAAGAGCACAGCTTGGGGCATAAATTAGATCTCATTCCCAGCACAGCCATCAAAACTGTGCTACAAGACGCTAAAAAAAGCACTACCATGGAACGAGACAAAATTTCCGAATCCCTACACTGTGAATTTAAAACAAATGTACACTCTGTTCAAACACCCGGGTTATCACAAAGCATACATCTGATCCAGGTTTGGCTGAGATTGCTTCCCCAATTTTGAAACAGAATGTGTTATGTTTTTTTCACTTCCTCTCTCTAATGTTACATATAAAGACTACCCTCTCGGTCCACATACAAGTTACAAGCACAACTAAGTAGCAATTAACGCTGAAGCTGTGGAAATGACAGCTCAGACTTCTGAAATCTTGCATTCTAGTTAAAGCGTGACAGAATCTCAGGCATTCCTCCTCCACCAGAACAACAAAGATATAACCGAGAGGAGACAGAGAAGTCCAGCTGACTGGAAATATTAATTAATTTGCACAATCTAAACAGACCAACAGAATATCCCTCTTGTAATTCCATAAGCTTTAGATGATGCATATTGTGATGAAGCTGGCTTATTAATGTCACTTAAAATAAGCAAAATTAATTTTACTGCTTGGCTGGCAGATATTTTACTACCTATTTCAATAGGACACTGAATCTGCATTCAACTTCTTTAATATGATTAGAGAGATTTCTTATTCCAGGGAAAAGGCATTAAAGTAATTAAAACTAAGTAGTATTTTCTTTTGTTCAGAGACAAAAGAGTAATAAATACACAATTAACCTACTTAAACTGAATGCAGAACATTAAAAAAGAAAATGCAACTATGCCTCTCAAAAGCTATGCTAGCTACATCTTTAAAACTGAAACGCATTCATGTATCAGTTTGTAGTATTTAAAAGCAGAAAGGATGGTTTATCATCGAGGGTTGGAAAGTATTTATGTACTCAGATTATACTGACAACAAATACTCTAAAACACCTGCAAGGTCAAAGTCTGATAATGATGCATGAAGTACCCAACTACTGCTGCTACTATCGAAATAAAGTGTATGTAGAAAAACTTCACGTCTTTCAGCCAAAGAGGCTGCAAACATGGTAAATCTTACAGTTTTTTGCATTGATAGGCAATTTTTACAAGAGCATTAAAACCTATTAATGAGAACACTGCGCTTGTTTCTAACAAGGATACAGTATCTTCACAAAACCTTTAAGAATTTCCCTGAAACTGTTTAGAGTGATAAAACTAAACAAACCAATGTGTCTATTCTTTATATAATTGTCAATGTCATGAGTTTAAACTAAAGCCTTACTTTTCTCTTTCTTCAATCTCTTTTTGTCTCTCCAGCTCACGCTGCCTTTGTCGTTCCTCTCTTTGACGTTTTACCACTTTTTCATAGTCATTTGGGAACATGGGATCATACTCATCTGCCAAAGGAATCAACACATCTCCCGCAGAAAAACCACTAGGTACAGGATCCTCAAAAAAGAAAAAGAGTTTTTTCAGCTGAGATCTGAGAACAACATCCAGTTGGACACTAACAGTTTAACACTTCCTTCTCACTCCCAACAACACAAAACTCAACTCCTGGCAGGTAATACCCTAATCCCACCGATACTAGAAGAAATCTTCGCTTTACTTAGAAATTAACATTTCACCCGGTCTCTCACTATCTCAAATTTTTCCACGAAGAGAGAATCACCCCCACCCACTCCCCCTACCAAAAACAAAGCAGCAGCTAATCAACATGGACAAGAATTTTTCAAAACCCATTAATTATTAGAAGTATTATGGTATCTTGCTGTTGCAATCATCTGCAAGGGGTCCTCCCATACAATCTCATCAGTCTTTTTTATCATCTGCTCTTAATATAATACCAACAGAGATGTACATACTGTTCTTCTCTCAACTGAAAGAACTATTTCAGAACCACCACCTTTGAAAAAGTTTCAGGGAGAAAGTTTCTTTTGATTCCTTACCACGAGAAATCAATTTTAAAAGGTTATGTGGCTTTTCTTTTATTTTTAAATTGATTGTTATACAGGTCCAGTTCCAACACTGGTGCAATTACAATTACATTCACTATGTACCTGACCAAACTGCTGTCTTGCAAAGTACTTTGAAGCTGTCCACGAGAAATACGCTAGGAACACTGTTTTACTTTAACTGCACATTAACCTTGGTAATTCCATGTTGTATCGCATGGAAGTCTGTATAAAGTTGAAGCATTCATTAATTAAAGAACCTCTCAGCAGAGGAAATGAATTTCAGAAAATGATCACTTCTTTGACCACTAGGAAAGACAATGATAAAATAAAAATACAGACTGCAGTCAAAGAATTCCAATTCCAAAACATTTGTTAACAGCTGGACTTTTTAGCTGCCTTGGTCTTACCTTTAACCCAGCTGCTACATGAGGTGGGGTGTCCACAATCTGTCTCTCATCAGAAGAGCTACCTCGTTTCAAGTCAATCACTGGAGCAAGGACTGTTGTTTGTTTTGTTCTCTGGCTCTGAAAAATCACCAAAACACAAAATGTCTAAAAAAGGTAACAAAACAGTTTTCTAAAAAGCAGCTTTCTTTACATACTTGCAGCTGGTATTTCCAATTTTTTTTTAAAAAGGATGAAAACCACTGTCTCAAATTCTTCACTGTGTAAAGCTCAATATATCATTTCTCTTCAGTTTATCAACATACAGTAATTCTCAACATTTCTAATGAACCGTGATGTGGATAACTAAGTTTATGTCACGTTTTAGGGGTGGCAAAGGCTGCTCACTTCGGAGACAGATGCTTGCCAGGTACAGTTAAAAAGCTGCTACACAAATACAGAACTGATGCAATATTTCAAAGAATGCTTCAGTGAAACCAGTGCACACCTTCCTCTTTTTAAGCAAGTGAGATCAGACTTTGCTTGTGCATACGCTAGAACATACAGTGGTAGGTGAATGGTCCGCAGTTTGGACTACAACCAGAAACACACATTAAAAATTCAGATGATCTCTTCAGATGAGCTTGAACCGAGTGGGTTTTTTTTAAGAAGGGACTCAGACTTATTCCGAAGATCTACTGTTCTTCATATTTTATGATCTGATAAAATGTATTAATCCATTCTGAACTCTGAATTTTCTAATCCTATTCTATTCTTCAGTTAGTCTATGCACACACTGCTTATCAGTTACATAGACAAAGAATGTATCTAATATAGTAGCCATTTAGATTTCATTCATGCAGGTTGTTCCAATTATCAAATAAATCTTGCCCTCAATTTTAAAAGCATGAATCAGGAGTAATTCCAGTGAAAAAAATGCTGTGCCTACTTAAGTATTCAGTATCTATCCCACTGCTTCTTTTTTAATTAAGTAATCTCACTCTAGAACCTACACACCACAAAGAACACACTTGTCCTGCCTGAACCAAAGTATCAACGCTGCTTAAAGGAAAAGTGTGAAATACTGCAGCAATAAAAGGAGAAAATGGCTCTGTCACAGTTTAAGCTCTAGGAATTAGCTTGTACTCCTTCTCCCTTTCATGTACACTGGAAATAGTTTCTGCAAAAATTTCTAGTGCATGACGATTTGCACTTTAGCACCAAAAGCCTTTTAAATAGCAAGCATAAAATGATGCAAACATGTAAATAACAAGTGATGCAAAATGCCAAGAATGACCAACAGCCAGTACTGCCAACTACCTATCACAGTACAAGACTGACTTAAAAAAAAAAAAGCTTAATCTCATGATCATGAAAGTTAGATTTGAAGATCAGCTTTGGCTCTGCTAGTTAAAAGATCTGAGGTTTGCAGCACACACATCAGTTCTTTATTTGATTTTAATTTTGCAAGACTCCAACAGACTTCAAGGAACATGCATCTCGCCTTTTCCCCCCTCAGTTTTGCTACGCTCCTTGCTACAAACTCATAGACAAATCCCAGCAAAATTACCCCACATCGGTATTCTAAAGTCACAAACTTTCCTCAATGCTCTGAACACAAAAGAACTTTGAATAACAGAAATCAAAAATATAAAGGGACTATACCTTTGCTTGTGTGAGAGCTGCTTTCTTCACCTGCAATTGAGACTGTAGTAGTTTGAAATTTTTGGACCAGCCTTCTGTTTTAGAATCGCTGGTCTCAACTCCCAGGTCATCGTAAAGTGACATTTTCTCTTCAATTTAAAACTAAAAAGACAAAAGAAAAAATCCAGATGACATAACAAACCTATGTCCAGGGCTTATTTGCTACTAGTTTGCGTATGTCTGTACACCATATTTTTACATATCTTTTTCCCAAAACCAGAGAAAATTCAAAGTAATAACATTTTTCTGTCTAGCAGCAGAAACACATGAATACAGTAAGGCTGTACAAAAGTAATTGTTTGAAAGGTAATGAATACTGTTCAAGCGTTAACAGCTGTCAGAAACTTCCTAAAATTCCATTTGTAGCATTAGATACCAATCATTTCGGGCTTCGAAGAAGTTATGCTGTAGGGCACACTGTTATTCTCAGGTTCACAAAGAAATTCAACATTATGTATCACACAAGCCTCAAGACTTCTGAATCAAACACAAAGGAATTATTGTCTTTGCTGACCTTATAAACTATCAGCACAAACATATAAACATTCCAATCATCTTCTTAAATTTCCCTATTTCTTGCATCACTGTAAAGGAATATCTTTCTTATACTAAATATACTTGCCAGAGTATTATTAAGTAACTATTTCCACAACATTTAAAGCCCTCTCAAATACGTAGACCTTATATATGCATACACACACAACACACACATATATACGAAATTACCTAGGTAACAACATCAATAAAATGACATGAAATGTATTACTTTGTCTGATATGCATCTGACATCAATGGAAGAGGAGAAAATTTGAATGCAATGAGCAGTCTATCACGTGTAGAACCACCCGTAAACTTATTATTTAGTCTCTGATAGGCCTGGATTACAGTATCTTCACCCAAAACCTTTTAACTACTTAATTTACTGCAGGATCAAACGTGACTGATTAACAGTCTACAGTGAAAGCTTATACAGACATCAGCAAGATCTTGATCCCACAGATTTGACACATACGTGTATCTGAGGGAACCAGCCCAACATATAGGAAATGACTGTTGCTACAGATATAACTTATATGCATTTAAACCTGTGGAAAAAGTTTCAGATGCAGCTGACAGCAATTATAACTCCACAAGGTAGCAAGATCAGCAAAAATCTTTTACAAAACAACAATTTAATCCTGCAGCAAAAATATATGAACAACCAAGGCTCGGCAGAACAGAGTTCACTGCAAGAAAATGGAGGAAGTTGCATTTATTGGACATTATTACACATACGGGTAGAGGGAATGGAACATATAGGGGAACACTACAACACATATAGGAACAGGATGCAAACGAGGCGCTACAAGAATTTCCACCTGCCACAGGGGAGTAAAGCCTATGCAGTAGGACTGCAGCTGTTCTGGGACAGATAAGATACACTTGGGGTACATTATGCTACGCATATGGATACAGGGAAGGTGCTCCCATCGCAGGAAAGGGACTTTCTGCCTCAACGCCTGGAGGGGAGGGTATGCACCACAGCCGGGGGGGGGGGGGGGGGCCCAAGGGCGCAAAGCCCCCCCCCCCCCCCCCCCCCCCCCCCCCCCCCCCCACAAGGGAGCAAAGCAGAGGGGCTGTAACCACGCCAACAGAAAAAGCGAAAAAGCGGGCTGTTATTTCCGTCCCCCGGGCGGACGAAGGGGGCCGAGGCCCGGGATGCAGACGAGCAGCACAGCAGGGGCTGGGGGGCCCTGACCGCCCCCCCCACCGCCGCCACGGGCCTACACCCCTCCGAGGGGTGCAGCCGCACGGCCGAAGCCGCTGAGGGGGGAACAGCCGCCCGCCTCCCGCTCCGCCCTGCCTCCCCACACCCCTCCGGAGCCCGGGATGGCCTCCCCGGGCAGACGCGGCCGGCCGGGGCCCAACCGCCCGCCGCTCACCCGTCACCGCGCCACCGCCGCCATGAGCCGGCCGCTGAGGCAGCCGGGAAGTGCCGCCCCGCACGGCGGCCGCGCCTGCGCACTGCCGCCCGCCTGCCCCACGGCTGTCGCGCACTCCTCGGTCTGCCAATGGGCGCCGAGCGCGCTGCGGCAGCGCCGCCATTGTACCGCCCCCTGGCGAGGGGCGGTGGGCGCAGCATCCCCTCTCCCCCGCCACCCTCCCGCTCCGCCCAGTGCGCACCAGTATGGCACTGGGGAGGGAGCCCCGCGTCCTGCGGGAGCTACGGGCTGGGGAGGGGTGTTCTGATCCCGAAAAGGAGGGAATGGAGGAAACATTCGGATTCCTGACCTCCCCCTGCACTTGCAGCCCTAATTAAGGCGCCAGACCCACAGCTGAGCCCCCTTTTACCTGCCTGGTGCAGCGGGGCCGGGCCCTGCCTGCACTTCAGACTTCCTCCACCTCAGACTTCATAGCAAGTTGTTTTGGCAGGCGGGACAGGGCAGGATGCAGCAAAGTGGGGAATGGGGATGAACTCTGCAAGGGCAGAAAGATGACGGCTGATCGCACACCCGATTTTTCATGAGAGCTGTGAAGTTTGGGCTCCCGGCTTCCTCAGTCCCAAAGAAACCCAAATTTCATTTAGTTTTCACAGTGGACATCCAGTGTAATCGGCGCTCTGAGCTTTGTTTCCCTCCTCACGCCAGGAATCCAGTCCCTGATACGCCTTGTGGGTCCTGCAGCGGGGCAAGACTGCGATGCTGGTGGGAGCTGGGGTCCCCCAAAATCGAGAGAACCCCAGAATTTTGAGTCCTTTGCGATGGTGGGAAATCACAGACCCACCCTGGGGGAGTTCCCGGTTGAGCTCAATGAGATGGGAGTTGTTCATCTCACGGTCTGCATGTGATGTTCGGCATGTCTCTGTAACGATCCCTGCAACAACCCTTTCAAAGAAGGTGTGTGAAACCGTGGAAATAGAGACAAACAACAATAAACGTAAAGGAAACTTTATTTTGGCAGGATGGTTTAACGCCAAACAGCAAATACTATCAGATGTTCCATATAGCTCACATATAGACAGCCACTTCAAATCCCAGCGGCAACAGCAATGCGAAAACCTACGTTAGTTCTGCACTCAGAATTTGAATGATTGTCAAAAGTTGTCAGGGTTTTTCAGGTTTAAGAGCCCGTATCTCTGCTGAGGAGAGAAGAAATAATCATTATAGCTGAATTGTGAGGTTTTTGGGAGATGGAGTTCAGCATAGAGATATGTCCCTGCAATATGATGAGCTGCCACTGACCTTTATTTAGTTGGAGCTATACTGGAGTTTGGAGCAGATTCAGGAATTAGCTCGGCAAACAGCAGGACTTTATTTATGCCCATCACTGTATTTTCTCTGTATGTTATATCACAGTTCTCTATACTGTATTTCTAACTTCTTAAGAAATCTGTGGTAGCTTCTTGAATGAGTGGTCTGGCAGCTTGTCTCCTTGGGCATTCAGCATTTCCAATTACTTACTAAGCACACCTTAATTTTGGGGGGAAAAAATGGGAACAATAATATGAGACTCTTCTGAGTCCGACAGTACAGTTGTAGTGAAAAGGTTCAAAAGAAAGCAAACTTACACTCATTTCCCATCAAGGCTGTTACAAACATGTACTATTCAGGCATGTTTTTTACCCTTTCACTGTGCCATCGCTCCCACTAATACTGAGGTCACTGAGTAATCGTGTTACTGCAAAGTACTTGGCTATTAGAAATATTTATATAGCCTTATGTCATTTGGGCCTAAAGTGGGCTGGATCTGTTGATTTCTCTGATCATCTAGCTGCTGAAATAATTTTTGTTTCCCAAAACATTCCCTAAAATTCTGTTTCTGTCCGAGCCTGCAGACACCTATTTCCCATCTTTTCCAGGTAGCTCACCCCAAAGTCTTGCACTAGTTATTCAGAGTCTTCCTTTTGACAACAGCAAGAATGGATTTTCTTTTCTGCTTATAATGGGCAGGTGTATCTCCAGCTCATACCAAGCATGTCATATCAGATGAGCTGAGATTTCTAAGAATTATGGCCACTCGCAGCACGTGATAAATTGGTGCAAATAAACACGCAACGTTGTCTGCAAAGCAAAGCACAACCTCTAACCCCAAAGCAGATAGCATTGTCACTTCAACCTCAAAATACTACAAGCACTATCTCTATATTAATCAGAAAGTCCTTATCTCCAGCATTGCTGTCGACTGTGCTACTATGCAGTTTATTTCCTCGTGGTTAGCTGAAAAAATAGTGCTAGTAATCGAAGCTACTACTTAAAAAAGATCAGTTTTCAAGTTCTAGACTATACTAGACTCTTCCCCTCCTAGCTATTCTGCTTTCTACTGCAGCAATCTTTCTAGGCAGTGCATTTACAGATGGGTCTATTTTCACAGTAACAATGAAAGCTTCTTAAATATAAGAAGAAATTGTCTTCACTTTATTTACGGAGGATCTCTCAAGTATCCTTCCTTTGGTTTCTTGCCCTCACAATGCTTACATTTTTAAAGGAAGGACTGATATAATTCACATATCTGTAACTTTGTGGAAGAAAGAAAATCAGCAGGACACTTGAATACTAATTTTACAGAGATGGAATCCCATTGAGAAAAGATCTGGTATCCTATGTTAAAGGAAGGAATCAAATAGTTAATTGCATCAAAAGGTACTGAGAGAAATCACTGTGGATTAAAATGTCTCAAAGCAATATCAAAGCATGACAGTCATCGGGAAAAACTAAAAAGAGATCGGAGTCTGCAAAGGTGGAAAACACTAATAATGGGAGATTTCAATTCCTTCTAGGAACAAGTCACAACAGGGAGGGCAAAGGCTAAATTATTAGACCCATAAATAACTACCTATTAAAGCAATGAATCAGATAATTCACAAGAAAAGAAGCAGCTCTTGATTACATCTGGAAAGTGCATTAGGCGTGGATCAAAATCTATCCATCACTGTTTGTAATAATAATCACAGTATACTTGTACACACCCATATAGGAGCAAAGAAGCCAACAAAATCTATCTAATTAAATTCAGGAAGGCTGCAGGCAGATAGAGAAATCTCACCCAGCTGCCACCCCTAGAGGTCCCAGACAGACTGGAAATGGAGGAGACACTTGCAGAGCCATCCCCAGTACTACACATCTTGGAAGTAGGTAGTAACTGTGGCTGAAATCTCTTTTTCAGCTATATATGCAAAGATGGGGAAGCAATGGTCAGCTCTGCACCCTCTGACAGACCCCCAATGATGCTGAAGTCTGACCTTCCAACTATCTTTATTTTTTTCCTTTAGGATTTTAAACCTTTCCATGTTGGTGTTTTTCCTCTTGAATCCCACTAACAATTGCCATCTTATCAGTCCTACCTCTGTACCTGCCTTTTGTAATCTCATCTGGCTGTGCTCTGTACCTTTTCTTGCAGCTTTTTCTCCCAACTTAGCCATTTTTTTCAGCAGTTTGAGGTGGGTTTGATGCAGCTGGGTCTCCTGAACTCCTGGGAGAGGAGAGGAGGGGCATTATGGAGATGGGGTTACAGGCAAGACCAAAAGACTGTGAATGAACTCTTAATTTTCACACTGTGAGAAGTGCCACCAGCCTTGGTTGGGACACCTCATCGTACCGACAAGCAACCTGGAAAAGGTGAACAGTCAAGGTGATAAAATTTGCTGTGGATCCTAAATTATTCAGAGTAATCAGCCAAAAGCTGAAAGCAGAAAGTTGCAGAAGGGTGGCGTAACGCTGGCTGGGTGATGAGATGGCAGATGGGACCCAGCGTTAATGAATGCAAAGCAATGCACGCAAGAGAAAATAGCACTAACAAAACACACACAGTGGCAGGCTCTAAATCAGCTGCTTCCATTAAGGAAAGAGATGCTGCATTCATTGTGGATAATTTTCTAGAAATGCCTACTCAGTGCTCTGAAGGAGGCAAGAGAGCAAACAGGCTGCTAGGAAGCATTAAAATTAAAAAAAAAAAAGGAGAAAACATACTCATAAATCCAACGTGCACATGCACCTTTGAGTGGCCATCTGCACTCCTGGGCATCTCATCCCCTCCAAGAAGCAGCAGTGCAATGCAAAAACTTAAAGGCATCAGATGTGTTGACTGAAAAGAGACAGCTGAAGGGGACCCTGAAAGCATCTAGCATCCAAAATGGTATAGAGAAGGTAAATAGGGATTTTTCTCCCTGATGGTGATCTCTAAGAAGGTGTAAAATGAAGCGATGCTGAAGAAAAAAAGCAGCCTAGAAATGCCTCATTTCTTGTAATTCCCCTTAAGCATTGCTGGCAGGTTTTGCTGGATGTGGATCATTTGTACTACGTATTACAGATCTCCGCTGAGGACGGGCGTTGCTAATATGCCAAAGTGGCATTAGAGGGCAGTGTGTCGCAACCTATCGGGAGGTCTCTGGGGCGGCAATCGTGGTTGCAGGCCACGGGGGGGGGGGG